>LNAC01000098.1:30047-72641 GCA_002007465.1 Ailurus styani | reverse complement strand
CCTCCTTGTGATCTCTCTCCCTCTGTGAAATAAATAAATAAAATCTTTAAAAAAAAAAACAAACATGATCTTTTCATTAAAATATTGAATTTTGGGGCACCTGGGTGGCTCAGTCATTAAGCGTCTGCCTTCGGCTCAGGCCATGATCCCAGGATCCTGGGATCAAGACCCACATGGGGCTCCCTGTTTAGTGGGAAGCCTGCTTTTCCCTCTCCCACGCCCCCTGCTTGTGTTCCCTCTCTCACTGTCTCTCTGTCAAATAAATAAATAAAATCTTAAAAAAAAAATTGACTTTTGACCTCTTCAGCAAAAAAAAAAAAAAGATCTTCGAGAATTTATAACCTTGCTTTTTATATTTTAGAATTACAGATTTTCATTAGCATGCAATACCAAAAGACTGAATTGCTTCCCAGTTCTTATGGATATTATTAGTGATGCGCTGCTTGGAATGATTACACCATCCGCACACATCCAAACTGACAGAAGTACCTTTTCAATGGTGAGTATATTGACTGTCCTCCATCAGGATCTGGACTCTCCTCCATTAGGGATCTTCCAAATCACTCTTATAAGTGCTGTGATCTCGTTCTTGTTGAGTGAACTACTGCATAATAGATTACCATTTGGATTCGTGCTAGCTCCTGGTTTTGAGAAATCAATACACGTTTTAGAGCTTCAATTTTTTTTATTATTATTTGCCCCAGGGGTACAGGTCTGTGAATCATCAGGCTTATGCATTTCACAGCACTCACCATAGCTCAAACCCTCCCCAATGTCCATCACCCATCCACCCTATCCCTACCCTCGCACCCCCAGTAGCCCTCAGTTTGTTTCGTGAGATTAAGAGTCTCATGGTTTGTCTCCTTCCCGATCCCATCTTGTTTCATTTATTCCCTCTCTACCCCCCACGACCCCCCTGCCCTGGCCCTCAAATTCCTCATATCAGGGAAGAGCTTCAATTTTTTAAGTAATCTCTACACCCAACGTGGGACTTGAACTCACAACCCCAAGATCACGAGTCACATGCTCTACCAACTAAGCCAGCCAAGTGCCCCTAGAGTTTCAATTTTTTAAATGCAAAACAGAACTAATAAAATATTTTTCAATGAGAATGTGAGGTAAGGAAAATGAATTCATGCAGCACTGAGACTAGCACAAAAGAACAAAAGATGGAAGGAAGGAAAGGAAAGGAAGAAGGGAAGGTGGGAGGGGGACAGAGAGGAAAAGAAAAGAAAGAGAAAAGAAAAGAAAAGAAAAAAAAGAAACTGAAGTCTCGTTAGTACTTTTAGAAATGCCACCAAAGGAAAAAATTTAGGACAAAGTTCAGGCCAAAGTTGCAGACTGGTTACATTAGAATTACTCCAGTTCCTTGTAATAAATACTTATTATCTGAGCCAACCCTAGACCTACCAAACCAGCTTTTTCAAACCTGGGGGGAAAAAAATCCTTATTTAAAAAAAAAAAAAAAAGCCCAGGTGATAAGACTGTACACAGTCTTGTAAGTTTGGAAACCAGAATACATATTAGAGTTTGTAATTATTCCTTTTCGATTATTTCCTAAATATATTTTTTCCTCTTAGAGAGTTCTTTGAACACAGAGACCAGGTATTTTTAGCACTACAAAGTATTTTGTACCTGAGATAGGGCCTGGAACATGATAAGTACTAATTAATTAATTTGTTAAATGCATAAATGAATGTCAGAGGTCAGCAAATTATCTATATTCCATTCCACTATAGGGTTTTATGATAATATATATGGTTAAGGACCAGCTACCCATGTGTGTATAAAATGAACCCACCATTATTTTTATAAACTCCTGCAAGACCTTGAGTGAGCTTCTCACAACATACCTCATGGTGTGTTCAGAAAATAAAAGTCCCTTTCATTAAGAACGTGTAAGAAGCTAAATCATTAAAGCAAAAATTCTAATTCTCCATCAAGTATTAATTAATTTCAGAACCTATGCTATGGTTCATTTAATTAACTTCCTATCAATTTTCTGGTTTCTGAGGGAGGATACAAACTGAGTAAATTGCCTTGCGCTTCCATCTTTGAAAACATTCTGTTTTAGCTACAAGAAGTTTGATACCAACCACTTTATTTGACCTTGTATTTATGTGCCCAACATCTGAACTTGGATATCTCCAGCAACTCACTTCCTGTTCTATTTGAATTTACCTATTCGTTGCTCAAGTAACAGTTTTCTGTAGTTTCAGACCTTGTGTCTGTCCTGCTCAAAGTGAGTACTGAACCCACCCAGCATGTAAGGTGTTCTGAAAAGATTCTGTCAATAAGCGTAAATCTCACCTTTCTGTAGTTAGCAAGTGTTTCTCTAACGGACAGACACCAGACTGGCCTGAAGAAGACCAGACTCGGCTTATAACTTTTTCCAGTAATGTGCGTAATCCAACAACACCTATGTGACTCATGAGAGTAACGTGAGAACTGCTTTCAGGGCAGTCTGTGAATCTGCTGTCCTCAAAGATTTTTCCAAACAGAAGCAACGATGTGTGGAGCCAAGTTCAAAGGTTTATCTTGGAGATTTCACTTTCCCTTCACTTGCTGTACTTGATCTCTACTTTTGAACCCTCAACCAGTATTTATCTGATTTCGTGGTGTACCTAGAAAGATACTTATCATCGCTGTGCCCATAAAACATCTGATAGGATGTTTGACTCAAGCTATCACATTTGAAATAATTAAATAAGAGTTAAAAGTGGAATGTTTCAACTGAATGATCATTATTTATTATTTAACATCAGAATAAATTTTAGAAGCATGACCTAAGAAAATGACAAATCTTACTCGTTTTTTATTTTTCAACTGTGTCATATTACCAATTCATTCACCTTTGAGTCATTTTCCTTATCCATGAATTTGCATAGAAAGCCAAGAGTTAAGCTTCGAAATTGGATGGATAATGAAAGAGTTTGGGAATGTCCACAGGGACCTAAGGCAGGAGTATATATCATCAGTTTAATATATTTTAAAATGTATTCCAGAAAACAAATTTTGAATTTGTTATTCGGCTCATTGTATTCTTTGCATTTTTAGGACACAGGGATTCATCCATATGAACTCCAACTATATACCATATTCTGGGTGATTTTGACATCTTCATGTACTCCTTATATTGCCATGAGCAGCACTGATGACTATAAGGTAATAATGAAACCTTCCTTACTTTGTACAAATAGAAGCTGAGGGTAATATAATTACAGGATTTTCCTTAGGGCTATTTATATGCATTTAATAGAGCAGCCAACTCAGCAGTAAGTATTAAGATTTAACATTTTTAAGTCTTTATAAATGTAGGGATAAATAAATAGATTACAGATAGAGAATGATTTTAAAACTTATATGGATATGCAGAGCCTAGAACAGACAAAATAACTTTGAAAAAGAAAAAAACAATGTTGGGTGAGTTATGCTTCTGACTTCAAGGCTTACTACAAAATTAAAAGAATGAAGGATGAGTTGTATGTATTTAGGAGAGTCATATGGGCATATGAAATGAAATAGATCATTCAGATGTTATCAGTTGATTTTCAGTGAAACTGCCAGGGAATTCAGCAAATTTTACCAGAACAACCTGATATTGGTATGAGGAAAGAAAAATGTTCTCAACACTCACCTCATGCCATCCACAAAATTATTTTGAACTAAATCATAGATTTTGTGGTAGGCAGTTATTTCCTAGTTGGGACGGAATAAGCAAATACCTTCAAAGAGAATGAGAATTTGAAACTCATTAAAGTTAAAACTTTTTACTCTTTGTAAAACACCAATAATAAAATAAAAAACTTCGTGCCAGGAGAAAAATAGTCACGATACCCATACATCTAACAAAAGCCTTGTATCATGCTTGTGTTGGCAGCACTTAAACTAAAATTGGAGACATATGCAGAAGAGTAACATGGTCCCTACACAATGTCACAGAATTAGTGAAGTGTTCCATATTAAAAAAAATTATGTCAAAAATATAAAGAACTCTTAGTAATAAAAGATAGCCTAATTTTAAAGATACCCTAATTTTAATAAAATATAGCCTCAGTAATAAAAGGTAGCCTAATTTTATTTTATTTATTTTTTTAAAGGACTTTTTTTTAAAGGACTATTTTTTTAAGATTTTACTTATTTATTTGACAGAGAGAGAGAGAGAGATCACAAGTAGGCAGAGAGGCAGGCAGAGGGGCTCGATCCCAGGACCCTGAGATCATGACCTGAGCCTAAGGCAGAGGATTAACCCACTGAGCCACCCAGGTGCCCTTAATTTTAAAGGTGGGCAAATATTTGAACACTTCACCAAAGAAGATATATAGAAGGAAAATGCTCCCATGAAAATATGGCTGATATCATGAGTATTCAGGAAAAGAGCCCCAATGAAGTCCCTCTGCTCATTAAATAAAATGAATAACATTAACATGACTGAAAATATCAAGTTTGGGAGGATATGGAGACACTGGAACACTTATGCATTGTTGGTGGGAATGTAAAATGCACAATCACTTTGCTAAGCAATTTGGGTCTGTCTTATAAAGTTAAAAATACATTTATTGTATGGCCCAGAATTTCCTTCCTAAGTATTTACCTGGGAGAAAAGAAAACATCTTTCCACATACAGACTGGTACGTCTTCATTCTTGTAACTTTATTCATAATAGCCAACAATCCGAAACAGCCCCAATTTCCATCAAGCTGTGAATTGATAAATAAATTCTTGTGTGGTCATACCATGGAACACTGCTGAGCCATACAAAAGAAGAAACAACTAAAAATGTGTTAGTATGGGTACAACTTGCAACCGTTACACTGAGGGAATGAAAGAGTCAATCCTGAATGATTTCATTTATAGGAAATTCTCAGAAAGGTAAAATAAATTCATAGTGACAGAAAGCAGACCTGTGGTTTCTTGCAACCAAGATAAAGCCTATTGACTGCAAAGGAGCATGGGAAATTGGGGGTGGCAGGTAATGAAAATGCTCTATACTCTGATTATGAGTGTGATACAAGAATACGTGCATTTGTCAAACCCCATGCAACTATATACTTCACAGGGATATTTTGTATTGTTTCAAAATTACATTTCAAAAAAGTTAATGAAAAAAGATAACTGAAATAAAAGAAAATGGTATTTTGAAAATGGGAGAACTCAGATAAAAAAATAAATTTCAGTGTTTAACTGGTAGTCTGTTTATACATTTTCATTCACACTCTTTCATTAATCCCAATGAATTTTTAATGTATCTACAAGTATTTGGAGCATCTTGGAGGATGAAGATTCTGATTTAGTAGTTCTGGGTGGTGACAAAATTTAAGCAGCAGTCATAGGGTGGTGAATTTATGACTAATCAACTCAGGCCAATTTGCGTTAACTTTATTTACAGATCTTAATAGAATATCCTTTAATGTTTCCATTTTTGTAACTTCTACACAACATGATCTTGCCTAACCATCTTTATCTGTTTCAAACTTCCTCCCTCTCTAAAGTAATTCTGTTCTCCAAAGGAAGGGGGTGCTATGGGGATAATGTCCTCTTCTCTTCCCAGTAGAGAACCTCCAGGAATCTTGGGGAATGCCATTTGCTGACCTGATGTAACTGTCACTCATCCTGGTGTTAACATAGTCCTGAGTTAAAAATGTCTCCCATAGGGTCGCCTAAGTGGCTCAGTCCGTTAAGCATCTGCCTTCAGCTCAGGTCGTGATCCCAGGGTCCTGGAATCAAGTCCTGCCTCAGGCTCCTTGCTTGGCGGGGAGCCTGCTTTTCCCTCTGCCTGCCGTTCCCCTGCTCTCACTCTCTCTCTCTCTGGCAAATAAATAAATGAGATCTTAAAATAAAAAAGTCTCCCATAGGAAACACACGCACTTTCTTTCTCTGGCCTGTGTGATGCCACTTTTCCATCATGGTTCTCCCAACACCTTGGCCACTGTCTGTCTCCCTCCATTGGAACTTCTAATTCTTCCCTATTGCCTTTAAATTCTGGAACTCCTCAGATATCAGCCCTTAGCTCTCTCTTCATGCTAGATGTCATTTTCTCCTCTGCAAGCTCATCAAACCCGAGGGCTTCAAATCCCCTTTACCTAACCCATCACTCACAGATTTGACTCTAGCCCAGATCTTTGATTTCTAACATTCCCTCCAGGGCTGACCGGAGCTCCCTTCTCAGGGTCCCCACTGGGAGCAGCATCACACACTCAAACTTCATGTCTCCAAAGCTGCATTTATGATATTCGTGAATGTGTACCCCTTTCCATATTTCCTCCCTCCATAGATGGCAGCACCAGGCACTCAGGTGGTCAGTAACCTAAAACCACAATTTGTCCCTCTCATGGTTTCACCCACAGATCAGTCCAGCATCAGAACCTTGTCAGTTGTGGAACTGAACAGGCCTGTGCTGGGAGATTTTGATAGGGATCCTTAGGTCAGCTTACATCTGAGACAGGAGCCTCATTTAACTAATCAGGGACCAACAGTAAATGAATTTAACTATTTATAAATAGCTAAGTAGTATTTTTAAGTAGTTGATAAGTAGTTTTAAAAAATATAATTTAGTATGTTTATTCAGAGAATGACAAGGAATACAAAATACATAATATTTATGAATGTGATATTATTATATATATATTTACTATACACAAAGAGAGAACAAAAGTCTCTCCCCAAAGGTGATATGTTTTATATGTATAAAATACTATACTTTATTAATGATCATATTCTACATAGACATAAAATCTAATATGCATTCTTATATAATATGAAATTGCTTTATTCTTTTAATTGTAAGTAAATGATGCATTAGGGCAGTTTTGGCATAACACACATTCACATATGTATTACCCAGCCAAATATTTATGCATATGTACATCAATATTATTACATGCACAAATATCATGTATTTTGTAGTCCTTGTCATTCTCTGAATAAACATACCAAATCCCGTATTTTAAAATTACTTATCAAGTGATGTGGGATTTGGCACAAATTAAACAATTATAATAAACAATTAAATGATTTTGAATATACCTTTTCTTTTAAAAATAGTTAAATTCAGGGCACCTGGGTGGCTCAGTGGGTTTAAGTGTCTGCCTTTGGCTCAGGTCACGATCGCGGGGTCCCGGGATCAGGCCCAACATTGGGCTCCCTGATCAATGGAGAGTCTGCTTCTCCCTCTGTCCCTCCCCAACTCATGCTCTCTTTCTCTCTCTTGGTCTCTCAAATAAATGAAATCTTGAAAAAAAATAGTTAATTTGCTGATAGTCTCTGATTAGCGAAATGAGGCTCCTGTCTGAGATGTAATTTGATTTATACTCCCACACATCATTCATCTCTCTATTGTTTACTGCAGTGTTAATACCTTGATTATACTTAGATCTTCCTTCCCATTACTTCTACAAGGTATGTGATGAACATCTGTCTTGTTAATCAAAGCAGCAAACTGATCATTTATGTTTGGAACTCTCCATATCCCTTGGTCCAGATGATGCTTATAGCATGATGCAGAATTATTACACATGAAAATTTTGTTTGAATATTTCCTTCCATAAGCCACATTTTCTTAAGCCTCAAGTTGAAATACCACTTTGTATCTTTGCCATTTTTCAATCAGAGCAAAACTCAGTCCCAGCTATGGATTTCAGGCCTCTCCCCTTCTGCGTACTGGTGTGGGCAGGCGCTGGTGGACGTTTCAATGTACTGCCTGATTTTCTTTCTTATGTATTTGATGGACTACAGCTTAAAAACTGACGGCAGTCTACTTACACTTGTAAATCAGATTCTGCAAGTAAGTGACCATCTTCATAGAACAACTATCATTGTATGATTTAAGGAAAACATTTGAAGGGGCAAACTGTTTGCCTTGATAGTTACATTGTCATAAATGAAATAACTGTAGAACCCTGTGCTCTCACAATCTTTTGGACCCTAACGTTTTCTTAGATTGCATTTGTCTTTAACTAAACATCCCTGTTGATTTCAGATGCTGTGTTCTGTTGGCTATGCTGCCTCCCTTATCTTCTTGACATATGTGATTTCATTCGTTTTTCGCAAGGGGAAAAGAAATAGTGGCATTTGGTCTTTTTGCTTCTTTATGGTGAGTATATTTCTTGTGAAGATTCATTTTATGTATTTAAACAAACAATTCTGAGCCAGTGCTTTAAAATGTGCCCTCGGTAGAATGAAAAAATAGTATTACGGTCTAAGATATCCTGTTTTCCTTATATAGGATCCTTTTCAAAATCTGCATCTTTTTCCTCTTCCTAATTTCTACACTTGTCTCTTTTAAAAGTTGCTAAATTGTTTCTACAACCATGAAGTATTTGCTAGAAATCCTGGAAACCACTTGTATCTTCTTTTTACTGAAAAAGAAATAAGCCCCAAGATCTCCACAAAGCCATACAGGATTACAAATATTGTTGCTAGCCCAGTTAAAACTAGAAACTACTTCTCCATACTCTACTAGAATTAATTCCATAAAAGCAACACTTATTTTAACTAAATTAGGAAGGAAAAATATGTGTTATCTCCTAGTATCTATTCTAATTTCCTGTCATTTCAGCTGCCAAAAAGTAAATTATCATTTCAACAAGTATTAGTTGGCTTCCAACAATGTGTCACAAACTAAGACCGATAATGCAGAAAAATAGACAGTTTCAACCCTGAGGGGGCACTCAGAGGGTAAAGAGAAGGGAACAGCCACTTACTAAAACAAAGTGATAAGGAAAAGATCATCTCTTTTTAAAAGATTGTTTCTATGACAATCAGAGAAGGGAAAGATTAACTCATGAAACTGAGAGCGCAGATTTCCTTGAGGAGTTGAAACCTGAAGAGTAAGATTTTAGAGAAGACTGATGATTCAGTGAATGAACAGAAACTCAGGGGAAAGTCTGGGTTTATCCTGGGAACTGGAAATAATCTGGACTGGATAAGAGAAGAGAAAAACACGCAGTGTGGGTGTGGTCCCAGTTACGGTAAAAATATTGGTTGGAACCACACTGACCTTCAATGATGCGTTCAAGAATTTATTCTACAGGCTGTGGGAAGCCGTAGAAGCTTATAGTGCAGTACTGAAATATGATCAGAAATGGGGCACCTGGGTAACTCAGTTGAGGAAGCAGCAGACTCTTGATTGCAGCTCAGCTCATGATCTCAGGGCCATGAGATCGAGCCCCCCTCAGGCTCCATGCTCAGCGGGGAGTCTGCCTGAGATTCTCTCTCTTTCTGTGCCCTCTCCCCACCCCTGCTCATGCTTGTTTCTCTCAAATAAATAAATAAATCTAAGAAAGAAAGGAAAGAAAGAAAGAAATATACTTTTAGGAAGAATATGCTGAATGCCATAAAAAATGATTATTTGTAGCACAAAGAAGTGCAAAAACTTTTAGGAAGCTTTTATCATTGCAATGTTTTAGGAGAAAAAGTCTGAAAGCTCCCGTTATCCCTGGAACTATCTCTTATCCCTGAATTTTGAATTTGAGTACTTCCGCTGAAGCCCCTCCGGACTGTTCCATGCTTCTCTTTCCCCACCGGTGTCCCAAACACAAGACCGGTGTCTTCTCCCACTGTTGTCATTAGGTCATTCCCAGGAGATGTCCATTTGTGTTCCCTCAGATTGTCGCTTATCTACTCATTTTACCTCCCAGACCAATATAATGCCAACTTTCTTCCTGCGCTGGAGTGAGAGTGAGCTATCTGTTAGATGCTAGATTTATCCAGTCATGTCTCATTCGTGACACTCTTGGTTAAAGGAATCTGGCTAAGTCACCGAGAGAATATGCTGATGGAGATACGCTGATTTGCCTTGCATTTCTGAGGTGCGAGTTGAAATTAGGAATATCCTCAAGATGAGCCATCTCAATTTGGACAATATATGGAAATGCAGAGGGGTTAACGTGTATGTTTGTATCTTCTTTAGATCACCAACTTCTTTGTGTTTATGTTGTTCTTTGAATACTTTGGATATTTGATCCTGTACTGCATCATCTTCTTAGTACCACACACCACCTTAGTTGGCTATATGTTGTTATATGTTCAGGTAAGTAATGCCCCTGTCTGCCCCAGAGTCCTAAGAACTCTTCAGCGGTTGTGGAAGCTATGCTCGGGGTTGGGGCTCTCAGCCATGATGAATAGACACGACATTTAAAGACGTCTACCTCATGGATTCCAGCTGAATTCCTTCCAGATAGGGCCGTGTGCTCCAGTGAGAAAACCTGGCCCTCGTCTATGTGTGGCCCTCGTCACAATTTGACAAATAGATCATTGGAAATTCATAACGGTTTTTCCAACTGTATCTTTGGAGGCAGGGTAAAAGCTGGTGGGCAGTACAGCAGCCTTCCTACACTCTAGGCATGCGCAGCTTTAGGAGAAGGCAAATGAAATATCCCTAATCTTTGGGATCTTGAGATTCTAGAGAGGCGTTCGATAGGAATAAAATCCTCCCCCCCCCCTTTTTTAGCTGATTGGCAGAGAAGTATCAACTTCTACAAATACATAGAGATGTAGAAGTATAGACTTCTACAAAAGGAACAAAGATACAGTGTGTGCGTGAAGATGGGGAAAGGGATGGGGAAAAAAGGAAAGGATCTTCTGACGGATCAATGGGCATAGGAAGGTGCATGAAGCTCTGGGGGGTAAGGAGAAGCCCTGTTTCTCTCTCATTACTTGGGGAGGCTAACAGAGATGCCCAAGCTTGTCTCACCAGGTAAGGAGTAACTGCTAAATCCTGTTGCTTCAGATAAAAGCACAGTGCCTCATAGAACGTGGGGGGAAGGTACACCACCCCTTGCTACACATTTCGGAATGGGCATCTACCAATACCCATGGTGAAATCAGGGCATGTTTTAGTAGGGCTATCCAGTGAGTCGGTTCACATTCATATAGATGAAATTCATGAAATCCAAAAATTTCCTATTAAACCATTCTTTTTCCTTTTGCAGGTGGACTTATATTATTTCTGGAATGAAGAAGGATCAGGAATGATAGAGGCATTTCTGATATTCTTCATTGTAAGAATACACTTGTCTTTAACAGTAGTTAAGTCTTTTACTATACTGAACCTTTTTAATTCCTGTACACACAGTGAAACTTTTTTTATTAAGGTAGACATGTGGATATTTCTAGCCCATGGAGATAAAGTATTTGTAAAATATGGAACACATTTTTCTCTAAAGATTGACTGACCAGATAATATGCTTCCCAAATTTTGAAAACACTGTGCCAGTATTAGAGAAAATGACATAAAGTTATTCTAGAATTATATTTGTTTCCATTGTTCTGTAAACAAGATTGAAAAGATTGATAGTTTCACAGTTTGACAAATAGATCATCGGAAATTCATAACGGTTTTTCCAAGCGTATCTTTGGAGAAGTCTGACTATTTCTAATTCACTTCTTATGTGAAACATTTTTCTTTGAGTGCTTCTAACCATGCATCTCTCTCTCTCTTTCTTCATAGCCTTTATTTCATTTTATCATCTCTCTTTTTATTCTTCGATGTCTGGAATGGAAATTTGGAAAGAAGTCAATGAGGAGGGATCCCTTCTTTAGGTTGGGAGATATCAAATTTACTTCTTTTATTTCAATCATTAATACTTAAAATTGTCTTCATGCATAAATTAACCAATCAGTAAAGAACTGCCAAGTCCTAGGGTAGACTGAGGTAACAACCATGTGCCAGTACGAAAAATAGAGATCTAAGTACCTAAATCAAAGAGGATTTTAAGTACAAGGGAAACAGACCTGAAACACTGGCTATTAAGGGCTCGGACACCATGTGTAGTAGAATGGTGGGAAAAGCTACACGCCACTACTTCAATACAAAGAGCGATCAATTTAAGTAGATTGGCAGTTGAAAGAAGGCTGCCAATCCGGGAAGGAAGAATGGAATCATCAATAGGCCAAAGACAGCAATAATTGTGCTCTTTGCCTGTGGTAGTAAGAAGTCCAACTGGTGGATCACAGACTGGTCCAGTTATTAATGGGACTTAAAAGCTGAGACTGTTTTTGCACCATGCAAGGACATAGCCATAAGCATCTTATTCCCTCTGTGTCTCCCATTTGGTTTCATCTTTACTTATTATAGACAGTTGAGAAGGCAACTTCCAAGATGACCTTTAACTATTTATCTATTCATCTTTAACTATTACAGAAAGTTGAGTGGTCAAGGTAAAAGATGACCTTTAAGAAATCTAAGATCGGTATGGGGGATTAGGTTGAGGTGAGAGAGAATAGAATATGGGTATGAAGGACCAGACTTAAAGCAGAGGAGAAAGTGACTCTGACACATATTTCCATGAAATGGCCAGGTTTCACAGGAGACCAGGCATCTAATTTGTATTTTCCGAAACCATCCTCAATTCAAACACTCTGACTCATTAGCCCCATGGAAATGTAATAACGCCAATATGTTGGTGGTGTGAAAGCTAAGGTTTCCAGAAAAATCACATCATTAAACTAGGCTGTTAAAATCCTCTGTTAGATAACAGATACTAAGTTGCCCAGTGATCATGGAAAAAGAATGTTCCACAGATAAGTAGGATGAAAGGTATGTATGAAGCAGGGGTCACTAAAATTAGCAGTACCCTTGATAGGAACTAGGTTGGGAAGGGAGGAAGAATCGCCTCACTGAAAGGAGGTTATGATAGTTTATTAATTACCCAACCCACTCAAAGCATAAGATTTAAAGAACGCAGTATTCTTTTTTTTTAAAAGATTTTATTTATTTGAGAGAGAGAGACAGAGCACAAGCAGGGGGAGGGGCAGAAGGAGAAGCAGACTCCCCACTGAGTAGGGATCCTGACGTGGGGCTCGATCCCAGGCCCCAAGGATCATGACCTGAGCCAAAAGCAGATGCTTAACCGACTGAACCACCCAGGCGTCCCAAGAATGCAGTATTCTTAATACAAGGATGAAAACCTCATATCGATGATTCATGGATGGCTCTTGGACTCTAGAATTTCTCCAAGAAGCAACGATGTCTGTCAAAATCCAGAAGCTCCAGAAGGGGAAGACGAAGATGTTCAAATGGAAAGAATGAGAACAGCAGATGCCTTGAATTCCACAAACTTTGATGAGGTAATACCTATGAGGTATTCATTTCATAAAATAACACAAACGTTTGTCAGTGAACGTAGTCAGTCTACGAGTCTGTTCCTCAAATAATCCTATGGATCCTCCGGTCCATACAAGCACAGATCACAACTTCCTTTTAGGAAGTAATCATCTTGTTTCCATCGAAATATACAGATTAAAAATCATGTCGCCTCAGTTTGTCGTTCTTGGAATAAAAACCAAGAAGTGGGGCGCCTGGGTGGCTCAGTGGGTGAAGTGTCTGCCTTCGGCTCAGGTCATGATCCCCGAGTCCCAGGATCAAGTCCCGCATCAGGCTCCCAGCTCCATGGGGAGTCTGCTTCTTCCTCTGACCTTCTCCCCTCTCATGCTCTCTCTCATTTTCTCGCTCTGTCTCAAATAAATAAATAAAATATTTAAAAAAAAAAAAAGAAGTGGAGTACAACTGAAGTTGCAAGTGTCAAGAGGGAACTTTATCTTATTTTTCAAAGATTTTATTTACTGATTTGAGACAGAGAGTGCACACACAGGAGTAGGGGGCCGGCTGGGGTTGGGGGAGGGGAGGCGGAGCAGAGGAAGAGGGAGAAGCAGACTCTGCTGAGCAGGGAGTCTGAGGAGGGACTCAATTCTGGGACGCTGAGATCATGACCTAAACTGAAGGCAGATGCTTCACTAAGTGAGCCAGCCAGGCGGCCCAGAACGTGTGAATTTCAGGACGGAAACAAAGTGACACATGAGCACTGCTCCTTGGAGAATGGCACTGTGGGGCCTGCACGGCAAGGTCTGATCGGCAGCCTGTTGTCTTGTCCTTAGAGCAGGACTCAGTACCTCTCCAAGTCTCTGCTCCTGTTCTGCACAGAATACTGTGTTTCTGAGTAACTGCCTTGGTAGGAGGGGAAAATGACCGTCTCTTCTGTCCAAGACTGAGGACCGGGATCGGAGAATGGCCAGGAAACGTCTCCCCTCGCAGAAGGTCTTCTGTGATGGCACAGCTTGTGCTGGGAGGGGACACGCCAGGGGGAGGACAGAGCTTCAGAGTTCATGGAGAGAATTAAGGTCTGATGTGAGTTTCTCATCACTTGCAGAAACCGGTCATCATCGCCAGCTGCCTGCGCAAAGAGTATGCAGGGAAGAGGAAATGCTGTTTTTCCAAGAGGAAGAAGAAAATCGCCGCAAGAAACGTCTCTTTCTGTGTTAGAAAAGGTTTGACCCCTGTGGCCCTTCCCTGTTGGCTTGGGGCCCTCATGAGCTTTATGTCTTGAGGAGAATCATTCCGTATATCACCTCATAGTTTCACACACGGACCCAGCAGCAGGTGACCATCAGCAGCCCCCTGTACGTGTCCCATTTATTTATTTGACAGAGAAAGAGAGAGTACAAGCAGGGGGAGCAGCAGGCAGAGGTAGAGGGAGAAGCAGGCTCCCCACTGAACAAGGAGCCGGATTCGGGACTCGATCCTAGGACCCTGGGGTCATGACCCGAGCTGAAGATGCTTAACCGACTGAGCCACCCAGGTGCCCCTACATGTCCCATTTCTAAGTAAAATGAATCAACTCACCCCATGCATGGGGCAGAGTCACATCTACATGGAAATCATAAGCACTCTATTAAAAGAGACCACTGGGGCGCCTGGGTGGCTCAGTGGGTTAAAGCCGCTGCCTTCGGCTCAGGTCATGATCCCAGGGTCCTGGGATCGAGGCCCACATCCGGCTCTCTGCTCAGCAGGGAGCCTGGTTCCTCCTCTCTCTCTGCCTGCTTCTCTGCCTACTTGTAATCTCTCTCTGTATGTCAAATGAATAAATAAAATCTTTAAAAAAAAAAAAAAAGAGACCACTGAAGCCATGATGTTTCTATTCCGTTTCCTCGTGTTTGTTCTATTTCACAAGAGACTGAACTGGGGTTGTGCCAGTGCAGTCGGAAGGCTTGACCAGCAGCTAGGAGATGACCTCACTCTGTGTCATTATCCCACGTGCTTAGGGTCACAGGAGATAGAGTCTGACACATGGGCTTCCAAGAGTGGCCTTACCAGTTCCCATCAGTGTGGGCAGCTACCCTCGTCTCTGAGAGCTGTCCCCAGATACGTATGCAGAGATTATAATAACAACCTTCCAGGCTTGATGAACCAACAAGATACCATAGATAAAGCACAGAGCACAACACTTGTCACATAGCAAGACTTCAGACAATGTTTTATTCTTAATTTTACTATTGAAGTCAATTCATATGAACTATAACCATTCTATTTTTCAGGGGAGGTTTTAGGATTATTAGGACACAATGGCGCTGGTAAAAGCACATCCATTAAAGTGATAACTGGGGACACGAAACCAAGTGCTGGACAGGTGGGTGAGTTGTGTGGAGAATGTGCTAGCTCGTGGTGCTCAGAATAAACTTGTAAGATGTGAAAACTTTGTAAAGAGCAAATCTCATTGAATCGTTAGATGACAGAAGTAGTGAAAATCGCAGAATAACACGTTCACAAAATGAACATGTTCATGCATGGAAAAATTAATCACTGGCAGGGAATGATTACTTATGCCTTCAAAGACATCCAGAGGGAATGTCCAAAAGCTGATCAGCAGTCATCATCAGGATCTATACAAGCCTTAGTTATCATACCATAAAACACACGGATTTGTACCTTTTTTTTCTTGGCAAACTATCTGCTTCCATGTGTTAGCAGTGAGTACAGTGTAACACGTTACATTTTTGGTTTTCACTTTTTTTTAATGTAAGTATAGTTGACATACAGAATTTGTCCTTTCAATGGGCATTGTCTTCCCAGTATGTAGTGCTTTAATTTTAAATTTAAATTAATTTAATTAAAATTTTAAAACTCTAATTTAATTAAAATTTTTAAAGAAAACCTTATTAAGCAATTATATTCATTGTCCTTCATAAAGTGCTTGGATACTGAGATGTATATTTTTGTAGAAATACACTCTTGGGAGTGTTTTCAAGGAAGGACTCAAAATTGAGCAACAGGGATATATCTGAAGTCAACTTGAGTCATCCATGCGGCTGACTTGCGTAACGTGCTCGGACACCAGGAAAAGAGCTCAGATTCAGTAAAGAGAGAGGCAACATCAGGTATAGAGATCATATTTCCCACCCCCCCAAATTCTATGGCAGAAAATAGACCATGTTAAGAGCTCCTTTGGAAAGGATGTCCAGGGATTGTGTAGAACGGACCATAAGGCAGAGATCTGGGGAACCACAGCAGGGGAGATGGGGTGGTGTTCAAGGGGTTGACAAATATCCCACCAAAGAGGGAGGGGAAAGTCAGTCTTCACAAACCCTCCAGAGCCAAGATGAGAACCCACGATGGTGAACAGGGACGCTCAGGGATGTTGGTGACTCACTCAGCCCTAACTGGACTCCTTAGCTCAGTGGAGACCACGCTCTAATTCAGTCACTCTCTGGACCTTAAATCATTATTTTATTTCTCATTAAGCATGGGCAAAAAAGGAGGTGTAACTGTTTACAGATATATGGTAATGAATTATTTTAAAAGGTAAGATCTGAGTTGACAAAGTGAACTCTTTGGGTGTCGTGAAATTAACTTTAATCAGATCAGCAGTTGATGATCTTTATAAACAATGCCGTTGTCCTACTTCACTATTTTTAACAACCTCGTACTGTACTCAGGCGGAAGGCCCCCCCACCCTGCACCCGGCGGGCTCGTCCCAAGGGGCCGATTGCCTCATCCCTTCCTCAGGCCGTGCCAGGCCCCCAGCTTTGGCTCAGGTCTAAGAACAGATCAAGCTTCATCACGGCACAGGGTTTTGCTCTGCTCCTAACTCCTTTCATCTGGGCTTTCCCATGGCAGGTGACCTGTCCCTCTTCTGCCCCAGTGGTCCCTCTGCAGAAGGGTCCTCTCTGATCATCCTACCTAGTGATGTTAGTTAGTCCCTGCCCCAGCATCCTGGCTACTTCCCTTACAGCATCACTTAGGAACTATCTGTATTCCAGCCACTCATTTTTCTTCTTGTTTTTTTTAAATTTTACTTATGTATTTGGCAGAGAGAGAGATCACAAGTAGGCAGAGAGGCAGACAGAGAAAGGAGGAAGCAGGCTCCCTGCTCAGGAAGGACCCCGATGCGGGGCTCGATCCCAGGACCCTGAGATCATGACCTGAACCGAGGGCAGAGGCTTTAACCCACTGAGCCACCCAGGCCCCCCCTTTCTTCTTGTTTCTTGCCCAATTTGCTCAGCAGAATGAAAACTCACAAGTAACAAGGGTGCTAGTTATTCCATTCCCCATTGTATCCAGAGCAGATAGCACAACATGTGTTTCGTACTCAAAAAACGTGCTCAGTGATGTGTTCAATAGTGACAAATTACGTTCATAAATTCATAGACTTGTTTCCTGACCATGATTTTAAAAAATGGATATAACTGGTAGGCTGTGATGCCTAGACATATTTGTGAGATACTTGATTTTTCAGCTTAGATTAGGGGTGCACACACTTGTTTTCATGTGTTTACTCTCTGACAAAGAGACTCTCTTTCCAGCACAAAATGATTATAGATTATTCAGCCCGATTAGGACTTAGACAGTCTCTAGTTTTTACAGGTTGGAGAAAGAGGCCGTTGAGAAATGCAGGAAAAATGAACCCAGAGGGCAGGCTCTGAGAGGGAACTTCTCTCTGCAGGTGCTACTAAAAGGCAGTAGCGGGGAGGGCTCCCTGGGCTTCCTGGGGTACTGTCCCCAGGAGAACGCGCTGTGGCCCAATCTGACCGTGAAGGAGCACCTGGAAGTGTTCGCTGCCATCAAAGGGCTGAGGAAAGTGGATGCAGCAGTGGCCACCTCGAGGTGGGTGGGGGCCACACCGGTTCTCTACCTGCGGGGGCCGGGGCGGGGGTCGGTTGGGAGTGAGGAGCTTCACTGCCAGTCCAGGGCAAGAGGGCAACTCTGAGGTCTGACCCAGATCACACTGCGCAGATTTCCCCTAGAAACCGGCTTCCCGGATTTCAAAGTGTTCATTTTCTTCTCATAGTCAACATAAAAACAGTGACCACTGGTTTTAAGTATAAAGGATTTATCGGAGGACTGTTTAGGAATCATGAAATGGGCTTTGAGTCTTTTAAAAGGGAAACTATCTGTCTGGAGGGACCAAGACCAGCCAGTTTCAGATTGCCTGGCGTTGGGGCATCTGGATGGCTCAGTCGGGTAAGCGTCTGCTTTTCTCTGTGGTCGTGATCTGGGATCCAGACCCGGTTTGGGCTCCTTGCCCAGCAGGGAGTCTGCTCCTCCCTCTCCCTCTGCCCCCTCTTCTCATGCACTCTTTCTCTCTCTCTCGAATAAATAAATAAAATCTCTTTTAAAAAATCGCCTGGGATCTATTTTCCGAACTGCATTTCTGAGCTCTGCTCCCCATCCCTGTGCTGCCCAACACGCCCTCCTACCAACTTCCTTACTGTAACGCTCCGTTGTGTTTGCTTCAGGTTGGTGGATGCACTCAAGCTGCAGGACGAGCTGAAGAAGCCCGTGAAGACTTTATCTGAGGGAATAAAGAGGAAGGTAAGAGGGGGGCTCATTGTTCCTCTGCACACCCCACACATCGGTGCCAGACACACTGTTCCTCTCATTCCAGCTGTGCTTCGCACTGAGCATCCTGGGAGACCCATCGGTGGTGCTTCTGGACGAGCCGTCCACCGGCATGGACCCCGAGGGGCAGCAGCAGATGTGGTGAGGGGCTCTACGCAGGCACAGCCGGCTCTAATGCCTTGCAGGAAATTTGTTAATCGTTTTACTTATGTAAGAATGGTCCCTTAAACTGTTTCTTGACTGGGGAGTGGCACGGAGAACACCTCCCAATATCATGAGTAACATAGTAACACCAATATTTTGCAAAACAAACACAAACCCTCTCCCCGGTCATATTTCATCAAAGAAACTAAAAATAAGCATTGGCAGGACCCAGACACACTCACTGCAAGTAGACCATTGCCCCGCTGATCTTTTAGGGAGGGCTGGTGCATCTCTGGATGGCCATGTCCCGTAGCCAGGGCTCTGGAGGGGGATGGTAATTCCCTTTAGGCTGTAAAGGTGGGGGCAGGTTCTGGATGTTGTCTTGAAGATCCCGCATTTATTTTCTCCTACGGGGCTGTGAAACCTCTGTCGTTGAATTCTGTCTCTCTGTTCCTTGGCACAGCCCTTTCATTACCAATCTCTTGCTCAGCATTTCTCTCTCAGCACAACCTCGTGATAAACTCCGTGTTCTGTGACAGCTCCTCTGCTTCACCGGCCCTCACCCAGCGCACCCTTCCTCCTCCCACCTGCCCACTCAAGGGTCCCTCCTTTTGCTAATTACTCACATGCATGCCGGTTAATAATTCCTTTCTCCACCCTTCTGTGATTAATTAGAAGTCTTTCTTAATTGCAAATGGTCTTTTGACAATTTAGGCAGGCCATCCGGGCCACCTTTAAAGACACAGAGAGGGGCGCCCTCCTGACCACCCATTACATGGCGGAGGCTGAGGCTGTGTGTGACCGCGTGGCCATCATGGTGTCTGGGAAGCTGAGGTGGGTGCCGGTCCACTTGGCGTTGTGCCCGCCCCCCCACACACACACAGGTGCACAGCTGGAGGAGTCTGTGCCCAGTGCAGCTACGACTACTGCATCTGGTCTAACAGCAATGCCCTGGCGGCAACTCTAGCAGCAAATCAAGAGTCTCAAACATTGTGTGCCCCGTCCCTTTCCCCTTTCGGTGACAACCTCATCCTTCTCGACCTTCAGATGTATCGGTTCCATCCAACACCTGAAGAGTAAATTTGGCAAGAATTACCTGCTGGAGATGAAGGTGAAGACCCCCGAACAGAGGGAAAGCCTCCACCACGAAATTCTGAGGGTTTTCCCCCAGGCTGCCCGGCAGGAAAGGTAAAGATGGATGCTGGGTTTGATCTCAGACCAAATGTCAGCTTTTCCTTGTGGGTTTGGTTCATTTGTCCTCAGTAGAGTCCACATTTAGCCCAAAAGGAAACCTAAAAGAAGGGATCTGTTGGACACTGCAGAAACTAAATTAGAGAAGAGGAGAGCTGATGGAAAATTGGGGGCAGCACATGTTGTGGTCCTACTAGCTGCCAGGAACCAGCCCGGTCTCGTGCTATCTTGTTTAAATCTCACTGACTTTCCAAGGTAAATGCTGTTTTTCCAGTGAAAAATGAGATGATTTTAAAAAAAAAAAAGCATTATGGGAGTCTGATCCCCTACAAGGACCTTAATAAATGGAATTGATTGTTTTCTTCGAGCATAGGAAACTGAGAAGTTAGGTCACATGACAGAGCTAATAAACGGCATAGGTAGGATAGAAAGCTAATTATTTTCTTTCAAATCTATTAACACTTCCAATTTTATATACAGTCTGGTAATGGGACAGTTCTCAGGAAAATCAAACCATAAAAATCAAAGATCAACTTTAGTACCATTTTTAACACCTAGAATTTACTGCAGAAGACAGATGATGTAGGAGTTAGGGGAGAAAACACAAAAGAGTAATAAGATATCATAACGAGGGCGCCTGGGTGGCTCAGTGGGTTAAAGCTGCTGCCTTCGGCTCAGGTCATGATCCCAGGGTCCTGGGATCGAGGCCCACATCGGGCTCTCTGCTCAGCAGGGAGCCTGCTTCCTCTCTCCTCTCTCTCTGCCTGCCTCTCTGCCTACTTGTAATCTCTCTCTCTGTGTCAAATGAATAAAAAAAAAAGATGTCATAACGATACAGTGGGAAAATATATTTCCACACTGGAATATAACTATCAAAGCAATGTTATACCTGAGTGTGCAGCCCACGACAGAATAGAAATAGGTCATAAAGGCACAGGGAGTGAGCATAACAGATGAGAATGTGGAAATCGTATCTGAAGAAATGAAATCTAAATCTTCCTGAGTTCCAAATGATAAAAAGACAACTGTTAATCTGGGAAACAAATGATTTTAAAACAATTATTGCTGAACATTATTTGGGGCTGAATTCCTAGCAATTTCCAGTCCTCGTCAGAGACTCAATGATACTATCCTAAATTAGGAAAGTAGTTTGAGTAGCATGGGACAGGGTTGGAGAGGTAAGAGTTCTCTGGAGAAAAGACTTAGACCCCCACCTGCACTGAGCGACTTTAAGAAACGACAGGGCGTTGGTCCCTGATGGAAGATGAAGCTGGAGAAGCAAGTGTTTAGCTGGAAAGAGAAGGCAGCAGGCAGCTTGGGCAAGTGTCCACATTTCATCTGCACCGCATCTGCTCCTCTCCATCCCAGCAGCCAAGAACACAAGCCTGTCCCATCCCCAGGTTCTCCTTGTGAATGGCCGCACCCTGGGCATTTCACCTGTGCCACACGGACTCTTCTTTACCAGGATAACCACCAGAGCCAGGATCACAGCCAGCCTGCCCCTGCGTGGCCGGTATCAGACTCAACCCCACCTCTCTCCCCGCAGGTACTCTTCTGTGATGGTCTATAAATTGCCAGTGGAAGATGTGCGACCTTTAGCACAAGCTTTCCTCGCACTGGAGAAGGGTAAGAGCGATAAGCTTGGAATTAAGATCCCGGGAAGCAGATGATTCCGGGTCATAGACCAATCCATCAGCCTGACAGAAATGGAATGTGAGCTAAGGTGTTAATTTTAACGATTTTTAAAATTTATTTATTTATTTTAAGAGGGAGAGAGAGAGCATGAGCGAGCAGAGGGGCAGAGGGAGAGGGAGAGAATCCCGAGCAGACTCCTTGCATGCATGGAGCCAACGTGGGGTTCCATCTCGTGACCCTGAGATCCTGACCCAAGTCGAAATCAAGAGTCGGACACTTAACTGACTGAGCCACCCAGGCACCTCTAAGGTGTTAATTTTTAAAGTTACAAAAAAATCTCCAGTTGAATTTTTGGGGTACAAAATGAAAGACGTGGAGGTATTTTGTGTGTAATGGGGTGTTGAGAGCAGAGGGGTAATGGGAGTGATTTTACTTTTGCTTTGTGGGGTTTTTCCATGTGTTTCTATATATATATATATGGAAAACCTAAGTCAAAACTCAGTTATGTATGCTTTCAAGGAGAATATGTTCTTTGGGAACATCGATGCATGATGCATATTTACGACTTAATTTTATAGGGGCTTGCATATTATTTTATGGCTTTAGGCTGTGTATTAAGAAACTTGCCTCCTGTCTGGTCATTAAAACAATCTTCCTGTGTCTGTTGCACTTCACAGCTGACTTCACTGTGTCTGTCATCACCGCCCCGTGTTTGTCTTGCCACCTGAGCCCATTAACTTGGCCTCTCTGACTGCGCTAGCCGAACTCCCTCCCTCTATGCTCTTCCCATTGTCATGGCTCAGCAGTCTTTCTGCTTGATTGTCACCTTCCCTGGGGAAGATAATCAAGTCTCCTGGTTCTAGGAGACTCTTTGTGCTCGTGCTGATAGCATTCATGGTCACAGTAACACCTTGTTGCCATTCTCTGTGCCAAGTACCCCAAATTTCTGGACCATGGGATCATGCAAACACTCCCAGATTGGCACTGTGACCAGTACTGGCCTGTTGGTCCTGTTGGTGACATTTCCAGGCTGCTGCCTCCCATCAGGGCTGTGACTACCCTTCTCATCTATTCTGGCCAAGGAGAAAGGTTTTCAACTCAATTAGGAGCAAGTGGTCACGATGGCAAGAGGGTCACAAAGGATATCTGCTCCCCAGGAAACCTCAGGCATCTTTCTCCATAATCTTCTGAGGCTTCCCTTTGCAAAACATGTCTTCCTTCCACCTCTTCCTGTGCTGAACGTGCAGAAGAACTGGCTCACATGTCCAGGGAAGGAAACCTTTTCAGCACTGTTTCCTCCTTAAATGGAAATCTCCAACACTGTGCTAAATGAACATAGCATACGTACTTTCCTCCCCAAACCCAAGCATGGGTGTATTTTTAACTGCATTGCCGTACTTAAATCAGGAACATTTTTACCTAAACTTTTTTATTAAAGATGTTTTTAAAAATTGTTTTAAAATGTGTTTTTATTAAAGATGTGTTTAAAAATTGTATGGTATGCTGACTTCTAAGACCGTCAGGGTAGAAAAATAGATGAACTCCTAATGTCCGTCCGTCTTTCTGCAGTTAAACAGAGCTTCGACCTGGAGGAATACAGCCTCTCCCAGTCCACCCTGGAGCAGGTGGGTCAGTGTGCGTGACTCTGTTTCATCCATGGACTATAAATGTATAGCGTGTGCATATACTTTGCACTGACTCAGAGCTACAGAAGGCAGCGTGACATCTCTCTCTCTTCATTTCTTGTCCGTCTCAGGTTTTCCTGGAGCTCTCCAAGGAGCAGGAGCTGGACAACTTTGATGAAGAACTTGACCCTTCAGTGAGGTGGAAGCTCCTCCCACAGGAGGACCCTTGAAGTCCCAAATACCCTATGTTTCCATTCAAGCCTGTGGTTGTTTTTTAAGACATTTATGTTTATAGCATCAGTATCGCATTTTTAGAATTATAAACACTGACATGATTCTTCCTGTGGTGGAGAGGAGGAGCAAGGGCTGGGCAGTTGCAGCAACAATGCGGATAGAGGTACGTGGCTGAGCCCACCTCCCAGTCACTGCCTCTGTGTCTCTGTGGGTCTCCCTGATTCCACTTTTCTGTACAATACTGAATAAATAAATTTACTTTTATGGTACTGTTTCATTTTCTGAATGCCATAAACGTATTTTGTTTAATTTTTTATCAAAACCTTAAAATACTTTTTTCTAACCTAGGCTGAGAAGTCTGTACATTTATTCTTCTACAAGTTTGATACTTTGTGAAGCTAATATTTTAGTAAAAACTTTAAGGGACCATGTCCAAAGCATCATACTTTTTAAAATAGATTTTCATGTATATTCTTATAGCTAAAAATATTAAACCATCATTGGCTATAATATAGCAATATATTTGAATATTTGACAGCAATATATTTGAAAGCATATCCACTGGTAACACTAGCAATAGTATAGCCATAGCCTGATACTCGCTATTAGCAATTTATTGTACTTGTTAAATTTCTGTGAGTCAATGAAGCCCTACTTTCATTGTATTTTAAAATCAAGGCTTTAGAGTTGTCTGAGTTTTTTTGTTTGTCTGTTTGTTTTAAAGATTTTATTTATTTATTTGACAGAGAGAGATTACAAGTAGGCAGAGAGGCAGGCAGAAAGAGAGGAGGAAGCAGGCTCCCTGCTGAGCAGAGAGCCCGATGAAGGGCTCGATCCCAGGACCCTGAGATCATGACCTGAGCCGAAGGCAGAGGATTTAACCCACTGAGCCACCCAGGCGCCCTAAACAATATTTTCTGAGTGGTGGAGATGATTCTCTGAGCAGATTTCCCCTCCAGCTCTGACTTTGCATATCCTTTCTTCTCTTTGGAATCCCTGACCCTCTTGGACTCAGATAATTTTTAGCAGTTCAGAAAATTCTGTTTTGGAGGGCATGCCTCCCATGCTCCCTTCCCAAGGTCCATTTGTTCATCTTGTGCTGGTGCGTGGTATGTGCCGGCAGCCTGGTTTGTGCGAGTGAACCCTGATTGCCCCTTCAATCAACTATCCTGACAAGGTAGGGATCCGGTCCTCCCTCTGCATTCCCATCAAGCATAATATGCAAAAGAACATGCTGTTCAGTGTCCAGTGAGGTCAGGGGCTCTGGGGGTGGCCAACCTGGAGAGGCTCCTTTGTAACGAAGAATATCCAGATGGCAGGCTTTGCTCTCCTGAGAACGCTGCCCATGCAAGAAGGGGAGAAGCGAGAGGTACGTAGCTGAGAAGTGGGTTGCTCTGCTGTTCAATGTCCCTGCAGGTGGATCCCCATGGTGGATGCTATGTCCAGTCACCGGTCCTGAATGCCCAGTGCATGAGTTCCCCTGGTAAACCTGCATCTCCTCACCATCTTGGGTCATTTCTTCAGTCTCGCTGAGCCATCACCCACGCTCAGCTTAGAGTCTGCGTGATTGGAGGACACAGCTAAGAAAAAAACATGAGCAAAACTCAGCTCCTGCCTTCAGCGACTGTTGCTGGGTGGCAGAGTGGTTTAGAGGTTGGCCTAAATTCAGTCTGGGGTCCACCATTTACTACCCGTGCACACCTAGTTTCCTGTCCCCAGCATGGAGCTCCTGGTACCCACCTCAGAGGGCTACCGAAACAACCCAAAGTGACAAACATGCTGTTAACCAGCGTCCAGTGACTCCAACAAGCTCTCCCCTACCCGCGATGGCTCCCTCTCTCTCCCCCATAGGCCCTTGGTTCTCAAGGATGCATCAACATGGACCTGTTTCACTGCATTTCCTAAGGTCCAGCCAAGGTATCTGTAAATCACAACACCAAACAGACTTATTTTCAGACACAAGCCATGTCTCCTTGACATCCTACATCTGGTTGAAAAATAAAGATATTGGTCCATTAGCAGGGATATTGTTTCTACCAAGCAGTACCAATCAATTTACTTTAATTGAATGTTTCCCTTGAATACTGTTTTGTTGGCTCTCTACACAACCAAAGGAAAGATAAAACAAACAAAGTCATAGGAGACTTCACATCACAACCCAAATACTGCAAACTAGCTCTGTTTTCTTCTTTGAAGTTGTCTGGGAGGTCAGTGGGAGAGATAGCCTGAAGATGAAGGAGAGAAATTCCTGAAGGAATTTCAGCACTAAGTGGCTTTTTACTGGGCCTGTGGATCCAACCACCCTTGACGTTACAACCAGGGCTGTGGACAAATGAAAGAGACAATTGTGTCAAACCTGAGCTTAAGATTTGTACTCTCTCTTTTGACAGGAAAAGTCTGCTGGCTTTTCATGTGTCTTCATGTGGGACCAACATCTGAGACTGTCTTCACCTGATACACCTGCAGAGGATATCTGCTGTCTCACGTCCCACACAGGGCATGGTGAAGTATTAAATGATGGTGACCCCATGGCAGATGTTGCCACTTCTGAGGCCAGTGGGGAAAGCAGAAACTAAAAGCACAGACTAGTTCTGCAGGTCTTACCCCCAGCCTGGAACAGCCCATTCCATCTGTAAGTCACAGAAGACAGGGAGGGTTGCTGTGCTAAAAATAACTTTTTGCTCCTTATGGTCAATTTTACTCCACCCATCCCTTTCCTCCTCATCTCACTGGTAGCCTATAATATTCTTCTAACTTCCTTTGGTTTTTTTGTTTGTTTGTTTTGCCATTCCTTTGGTTGTGTAGAGATCCAACAAAATACTATTCAAAGGAATCATTCAATTAAACTAAATTCAATGGCTTGGTAGAAATAATACCCCAGCTGATGGGCCAGTATTTTTTTCAACTGGATGTGCAACGTCAAGGAGACATGGCTTGTGTCTCCCTGTCCCCAACTCTGTCTTATTCCAATCTCCCTGTCTGATTCCTTTCCAGGTCACTTGTTAGTTTCCCCTCCTTCTAACCAGATCTACACCATTTTCAGAGCCTTTCCTAAAATGTTGAAGTCAAACTGTGGGGGAGAGTTTTTCCCACAATTGTCTTCTGAGATCCCAGAGAGGTCAAATATTACATTATGTTGAATAACAAATGCTAAAGGCATCAGGAAAATTATGCAATGACTTTAAGATGGTGGGAACGAAGTGTTGAAGGGCTAACTAAAGCAGTACCAATCATGTCACATGGTGGAAATGCAACGTTTTTAAGGAGGGAGGCTTAATATTCTTTGTATAAATTCTAAAATGTCCTTATGATCTTCTGTGATTTAAAACTCGTGTCTTCTTCCTGCTCTTCACATCCAAGAAAAAAAAATATACCACATCTAAATTAAGTAGAGATTCTAGAGTTGAGGTCTTAACCCCTGGAAGCCCAAGTGATCTAAGTCTCACTTTGGGAATTGAGAGGTAGCTTGTACCCAAGTTCTAGACAGGCTGGTGCTACTCTGCTTCCACCAGTCAGAGCACTCATGAGGACAGACCATAAAAAATGCCAAGAATTCTTATTATCCTGGTGAGTTGAAATCTGATTCCTTGAACGGGTTGGGGTTGCCCTGAAATGAAGGAAAGGAGAAATTTCCAGCCTCTACAATCCTGGAAAGTGCCCTGGAAGGAGGGTGGGAGAGATGTTGGAGTTTAATTTATCAAATCCAATGAAACTTTCCAAGAAAGCAGAGCAAATAGTGAGTGAGAGTGACTGGGAGCTACTTTAGGTTGGGTGGTCAGGGTGACATTTTAGAAGAGGGGGCATTTGAGCTGAGGCCTGAAGGACAATCAGGAGCCAAGCACTGAATGTTTGAGGGAAGGAAGTTTTGGCAGAGGGAAAAGTAGATGCAAAGGTCCTGAGGTAGGAACAATTGTTGGGAAGTCCCATCCCTTCAAAGGTCCTTCTAGCTGGCCTGAGAATCAAATTGACATGAGACAGAGTAACAGGAGAAAATCAAGTTTAATAGGCATACAGATGGGGAATCGACATAGACATGGAAATTCCAAAGGCAGTCAGGCAAAATGAGGTCTATATGTCCTTCTGAACTAAGGAGAAGGGGAAATGGATCTGGGATTTCAGAGGACAAGAATGTACTTCACAGGGTGGTAAGAAGAGCAGATGTCTGGCAATTAAATGTTTGGTCCACCATGCAGATGGGCCACTCAGATCAAACTAATTTCTGTTAATAACCCTTATTCTGGCAAAGACCTCTCTCCCTCCTCAACCGCGCATTTAGATTATTGTGCATGGTGAAGGGAAGACAAAAGTTTCTCTTGCACCCACACGGTTTCAAGGGCCTTTAGCTCAAAATAATACACATGCTGAAGTGGCCCATTCGGGGAAGGGGGTGGGCCTGTCCCAAACCCCCTCACAATCTTGATGTGTTTAAGGAACAGAAAGACTCCATGTTGCTAGAGTTTCAGAGTGGTGGGCAGAGGTCACATCATATGAGGATCTGTAAGCCTGAACAGGGAGCTTGAATTTTATTTTAGTCCAGTGGTGGATTTTAAAAAAAGAGAGAGTGAGAGAGAGCAAGAGATACCCAGGAAAACTGAGTAACTCCCTGAAATCGCCCAAGCCATCTCCCCAATGCCATTTCCAGCTAAAAACCGATGTTGGGTGGTGGGGGAGAGCTAGGTATGGGAGGTTTTCAGGAAAGCACAGTCAAGAAAGGGGAGCTTGTTGTTTAAGCCCATGTCATCTCTACTGATTAACAGTTTCTAGAGATTTCATCATCCCCCCCTTCCTGGTACCACCAGGGAGACACACTTACCCAGGGAGAGTGCCCTTGTAAATGTAAATTTCCCTTACAAAAAAGTAGCATCGACTTGGTTTTCAGAGTCTGCTGTTTCTTAAAAATAAGCAGCTCAAAATAATCCCTATGCCAGAGAGGCATATGGTGGAGTGGTTATTTTGCTCCCCAACAAAGGAGAAGGGCCATGTCTCCTTTGTCTTTGTGTCCCCAGCTCCCAGTACATACTAAACACTCAGGAAATATCAGGTGAGTGCTCCGAGAAGTGGAGAATATCTGAGAGAGGAAGGGGAAAGTTATCTGAGACAAATTGTTCTTACTTCAAGATAAGGTATGTGGCTGAAAATAACCTGAACGTTGCTGGACCAAAAGGCTATGGGCATTTGAGTAACAGTGACTGATTCTTCTAATTACAATCTGTGAGCTTCTGAGAACCGCCTCCCCCCACCAAAACAAAACAAAACAAAAACAAAACAAAAACAAAACAAAACTTGAAAATTGAATTACAAATGAAAATCACAAAATTAATGGCTAGGAATATAGATCAAAATTGAGAAAGGTGGTTTGCTTCTTTCAAGATTAAAAATAGCATGACATATCATCTACTCTCCTAGAAAGTTCTTCTTATTCATTTCTTCAATAACTAGGTTAGGAATTCTTTCTGTNTCATGACCTGAGCCGAAAGCAGAGGCTTTAACCCACTGAGCCACCCAGGCGCCCGTGACTGATTCTTCTAATTACAATCTGTGAGCTTCTGAGAACCGCCTCCCCCTACCAAAACAAAACAAAACCAAAACAAAACAAAACAAAACTTGAAAACTGAATTACAAATGAAAATCACAAAATTAATGGCTAGGAATATAGATCAAAATTGAGAAAGGCAGTTTGTTTTTTTCAAGATTAAAAATAGCATGACATGTCATCTACTCTCCTAGAAAGGTCTTCTTACTCATTTCTTCAATAACTAGGTTAGGAATTCTTTCTGCGCCAAACACCGACACACTTACAGGAATGGCAAAATAAGTCAAACACTATCAGGAAGGGGAGGGAAGAGGACTTCTGTTAATTAGTCATCTTCTCTGTACCAGACATTCAGGCTACAATCTTAAAAGGATGGTTATTATCACTTCATGGTAAGAATGCTGGCAGTGGGAGGGACCCACCTATAATCCCACGGTTGGCAGAGCTGGAACTTGAACCCAAGTCTGTCTGGTTCCAAAGTCCCCATGATTATTCCAATATTCCTAGAATGAAAATAGAATATGGTAAATGCTGTGCAAACATAATTACCTAAAACCACAATGGGAGCAGAGGAACATAATTGACTCTTGGCTCTTTCTGGCAGCTAGTGAGCGTAAAGTTTGAAGCAGAAAAAAACTTCAAGGTGTCCTTGAAGTGAGGGCCTACTAGATGAAGGAGGTATATGGCAAGTCATCAAGGTGGAGAAAGAAAAAGCAAGTGGAACGGTAGGGAGTCATGAAACGGACTAACCCAGTACCCATTCCAGTCTGGAGAAGACCAAAACCAATGAACTGTAAGATCATTATTTTACTGCTTAGAGAATTGAAGGAAGGAGATTGGGAACCCAAAATTTCCCAGAGCCACTTTTTTCAGATCCGAGCCTGGGACTCAAGATTATTTGCCCATTTTTTGGTATAATGGCCATGGCCATGGTTCGCGGCCATTCCACAAACCACAGCAGCTGGGCATTTAGCTGCAGCTGTCTAAGCAGTGACACAAGTCTGTGCTTGTCAGACACTCTGTGGGTCCCTTTGTAAATGGCCATTTCCGTTGTTTTCTCTGAAGAGGCATGGTAAAGAGCAGAGAGGCTTAAAAAACAAATACAGGGAGATTGCTATTTCTAGGTGAACACAGATTTCAGGTTCTCTGTGCTGAATATCTGCTATTCAAAATAGGGTATGTTATGAAGAACCTGTGTTCTGTGCTTCAGAAAGGTGAAGAGCCTGGCTCCTTCAAGACCTCCCAGCAGGCAGAAAGAAGATGTTGGTAAAGAACACAAAGAAAGAAAAAAAAAACACAAAGAAAACACAAAGAGAGGAAAATGAGCTGTGGGATCAGAGGGATGTGCTAAGGGACCCCGGACAAGAGAGGGAGGGAGCTGATCTGCCATTTTGTGCGCTAAGGAAGACTTTGCTAGAGTTCTGGAAGGAGCAATGCTTGCAAAGTTTGAATACAAGGAACCAGGGAAGGTCTGTTAAGCTACTGAAGCCTTTAAGACTAATGAGAAAGAGCAATTAGTACGAATACCCCAATTCAAAATAAAACTATGTTAGCATTGTTTCTGTACTCAAAACCACCATGCAAATTACCTCTGATGACCAAGACTTCAAAAATACACTGTGTTTGTGTTTCTTTTGTTTTTATTTTTATTAAATCATGCTGCCAATTGCATGCTCTAAACTTCTGGGCAAGACTTCTGTAAGAGCTTAGTGGAATACTGTTTCCCTAGCTTTTGGTTGCCGTAACAGGTAACTAGAGTTAGTAGTAATGTCACAGGCCCCTTGAAAAAATGGGGCTCCAAACTGTCTCCCCTTCCCAATGGATCCATGTTGCATTTAGACTTCAGATGCTACCAAGTCAAGTAGCTCAATTTTTTTCTCAGAGCCTCTAATGACATTTCTGAATTAAAATCAAAGTCGAGAAGTGTTCTAACAGGATATTGTAATTCTACCTCCTCCACTGGGCCTCAAAGAGATTGAACTGATAGGTTGAGGTGTCCTCAAATTAGGCAAGAGGATCATAGTTTGTTTGTTTTACATTTTGCCTAATATCAATAACCCAGTGAGAGTGAACTTGGGAAGTAAAGGGGACTTGGTTTTAAAAGACTCGGAAACACAGGTTGAGGGGTTGCCTTGTTCCTTGTCAGTGATTTATGCTCTTGAGGTTTTGTAAGTATTAGATGCAGAAAGCACAGACTATGGTTGTCCATATAATGACTGTGTCTCTTAGCTTAAATGTACAAGAATTTTAGAAGAAAATGATTGAATTATTGAATATAATATTCTCATTTATTATTACTTAATGTTCATACCATCTCACACTGATAAAAAGAGTTGAGATAGCTTGCACTAAACAAAATACAATCCGACTATTAGGACAATGCTAAAAGAACAGAAAAACTAAAACAACTACCAAGAAATACACAAGAGGAGGAGAAAAATGGGTGGATAAAAATCTAGGCATGTGTAGAATGATAAGCCATGTCTGCAAGTGGGCTTAAGAGGGAATTGAATAATTTTTCACCATTAAATATGGCTGCAGCTGTATCTCAAAGGAATTCATCTAATCTGGCCAGCCAGATTTCACAATAAATGAACAGTTGGAAATACTGCAGCTGCACAAGACATCTGGGAGAGTGAGCTCTATCAGCCTGAACACTCCACAAAACAAAGGGAAATAAATTGCCTTTGTAGGTAGGTAAGAAAATACTTCCATAATGGCAACCTTCTAATAAGAAAAACTTTATTTTTTCTGCAAGAAGCATAAACACTGGTTGGTATGTGAGAACTTGATGTCATGTGGAAATTCATTTCTCTTGTTTCATAAGCCAAGTAAAGCATCATGGAGCAGATCATTTTCCTTCATAGAAAACAAGGATAAAACTGGGTGAAATTGTTGGAAACTATGTGCGGATACCATTGGAAATGATCAATGGAAGGCGACAAATTGTGATGATTTCGCTCCTGAAAAAGGGCCCCTGGACCTGGCAGGACAGTGGTGACTGTGTGGCATTCTTGCATGGACACCTCCAGGTGAGATACCTTGTCATCCTTCCTGCATTCACTCCGGCAGCAGAATCTGCCGGATTGCCCTTGACCGGAGGGGGTGGGGAGCTCAGCTTGGAGCTGGCAGCAAGGACCCACAGTTCTACTGCTGGAAGCAGGGAACTGAATTCAGGGCAGCTAGAATTGTAACAGAGAGATTCTTGAAGTCAGCAAGCCACAGGAAGCGGAGAAGATAAACTCAACACGTGTGAGTGACGGTCTACACACCCATGAAGGTCCAGGTAGTCTGGCGGACATGTGAATCTTGACGGAAGTGAAGAGTTTGCTAGGACTCCGAATGCAATCCTTAACACACACACAGCTCAGGCAGCAGAAGGAGGACACCTCACAGGCTCCAAGTGCCTGCAGCAGAATTTCTGCGCACATCATTGCCTGACCTCCAAAGTGCACAGATGGTAGGGAGAGCCCCAAGAAGCCGACAACAGTCTACACACAGGCTTCCCCCTATCCTGTGACCCACTGCTACCTCTTTTCTCACACAATACTGGTTTTCAGGTGGCTTTCAGGCACTTGGGGACAAGAGGTAGGATCCTTTATTAGAAATCATGGCTACCTGCACAGCGGGGGCTGTGGGTAAGGTAGAGACAGGTGTGCGCCATATGAAATATACACAATAGACACACAGAGCAAGGCAGGACATGCCTCTCACCCTCTAGAGAGGATTTCATAAGAGTGTGTGTGATGTGGAAACGGACTCATTGGGAAGGAAAAGGCACAGGAGTGTCTAAACCTGAGGAGTTCCTGGGTGGAGTCAGGGGCCAGCACAAGTCAGCAGATGCTCACCCCTCTGCCTTCCTGACTGCCTTTTAGCCAAAAGAGTGAAGTTCATTGAGAAAAAAAATGTGGATTAAGGTAATGAATTCCACTGACACCCTATCATCTTTCTGCAGAGAGAAGCTAACTAATCTATACAATGACTCACAGATAAGGACATCCCTAGTTGTGTGCCACCTCCAGAAACTCAAGAAGGGTCCCACTCGCAAGCCAAAGCTTCAGTCAAGGAATTGCTCTGTAGATTATGTAACAGTCTTGGCTGAGATAATAGAAACCAAACCTGGCAGCAGTAGCAGCCTTTATTGTAAAGATACTGGGGGTTCACAGAAACTCTGGAAAAGCTAAATACCTTGTCTCAGAAAGTTGTCAGGAACCAGAGGTGAGGTGGGAGGGAAATCACAGCTAATGTCACACCTCAGGGGCTGTCTGGTTCAAGGTCACCGTATCAGCACCATCACTGCAAGACTGTTGACATCAGCCACACTGGCCACAGCTACTGGATTCTTGATGTCAATACTGCTGCTGGACTCCCAGTACTGCCACCACGAAGATTGTCTCCACTCCCCTTACTTCTTTACCTCATTTCTTACAGGTTCAAAGACTCAAGCTGGAGCATTTTGCTGGTTGGATTGAGAAGGGAGATCAGTCCATTTGGCCTCCATGGTGGGCAGCCAAATCCTGCCTTCCACCAAGGCTTAAACTCCATCAGTTTTGCTCAGTGTAATGTTTGAAAGAGATGTACTAAATTTAAGAAAGGTTGCATGAGGATGAGAAAAATGGCTTGCTCTGAGCAGGCAATGCTTCAGGGAATGGGAAAGACAGACTAGACTTATCATGGAAGGAATATGTGCCCTGTAAAAGACAAAGCTTCACAAAAGAGAACATCTGGAAGATCAGCAGCTGTGAAAGTAGGAGAGGATAAAGATCATTCAGTGACACACAGAAAAAAATCAGATTTATCACAGGACATTCTTGTTCTATTCTTTCTTGTGGTCTGTTGTTTGCTGCTACTCCAGGGTCTCCATACTTTTCTGGGTACTCACCAGTTATTAGCTATCTTCAGTTTAAAGATTTTAAATATCTGGACTTCATATGAGATTTTCTTCCATACCCAAGTAAAATATCCTGAACCCCCCAAAATTAACTAAGCAGAGTCTCTTCATCTCAGAAAACTTACTCATTTAGTGCTTTTAGGTATGTTTTTGTATGATGGAGAAAAGAATAACAAAATGATGTGATGGTTGATTCTTTAGATTAATTGATAATTGCCGACATGATGACCACAGGACCTCCATGAAGAGTTGCTTCTAGCTACTTTGTTGTACTTGTTTTGTTTTTTTTTTTTAAAGATTTTATTTATTCATTTTGACGCAGAGAGAGAGATTACAAGTAGGCAGAGAGGCAGGCAGAGAGAGAGGAGAGAGGAGGAAGCAGGCTCCCTACTGAGCAGAGAGTCGGATGTGGGCCTCGATCCCAGGACCCTGGGATCATGACCTGAGCCAAAGGCAGCGGCTTTAACCCACTGAGCCACCCAGGCGCCCCTTTGTTGTACTTGTAAACCACAATGCTGGTTGCTTTTGAAACCTCCTCAGGATTTCAGCTAACTTTCTGCATGTTGACAAGATGGAGGACCACTTTGAGTTCTGATTCACTCTTTCATGACACAGTGATAACACACTTGAGACCTTCCAGAATCACCAAAAATTTTATTGGATTCCAACTTTTTATTGAAACTATACTCTGGGGGCCTTCCCCCCCTTCTTTCCTGAAATCCAAACTTGCAGTGTCGGTACATTTTGGAGCCAAATACTGAGATCTTCTTTCAATGAGGGATAGTCTACAATTTGGATAGTTTGCCAAATGAGAGTTATTTGAGGTCAAGAGGGAAATCCAACATTTCACAAACTTTGGGTTATATAAAACCAATAAAAGAAAATCTTTACAATACTGTTTTGCTTTAAACTAACTGAGAAACTGTCATCGTTTCATTAAAAACAGAGTCTGACTGATTTGTGCCTTTTACAATCAGAAAAATAGGCTCAGATCTGAACCTTTGCATCACTGATAAATGCTGGAAGGAAAAAAACCACAGGGCTCTTACATAACTTAGCTTTCAAAAAATCAATTAAAACCAAGTGCAATTTAGTCTTTGACTTGTTCATGAGACCGCCGCAGAGTAAATCCAGTTTTCAATATCTCATCTTGCGATGACTTGAACTCACTCCTCACACACACAGACTCAAGATTTTGCTTAAACAAGAGGACAGTGGGACCTCACACTTCTTTCCTTGACTACTCCATTTGTTCGGTCAAGCCTTTATGTAGAGCGGTATGCCCATCCTTTCTCAAAGATACTAGAAGGTGGGGAGTTTTTGTCGGGGGAGGGGAGAAGAGAAAGACTGATGCTTGGTGTCCTTGTTATTTGCTGTCTCAATCTTAAATGGAAGATTTCTGTTTCAAGATAAATAACTACATCCTGCCCTCCCATTCAAACTCCTCAGAGATTATGAAAAAGATGCAAAAACAAACGAAGAGTGAGTATGAGAAAAAACAGAAACAATTGGTAAACCGGGAACGGTGAAGAAATCCTCAAAAAAAATAAGAACTACCCAAAGCACATTGAAAAAAAGAAAACTTAGCCCAACATGCAGATCAGAGAGGGCTAAAAGAAAAAGTGGGAGTGACACAGTGCTCTGCCCGCAGCAGAAGGGATACCAAGAGTAACAGGAGCCCAAGGGCAAAGAGCAGATGATTTTTTGGAAAGGTTGACCCTGCACAGCATCCTCCGTTTGGGCCAGGACTGGTCATGCCACAAGGCTGCTGAACATCAGAGAGAAGTCAGTGGGTGACCAAACAAGACTGAGGTGCCGGAGGGTACTGGGACTAATCCTGCCTTTCTGAGAGGCCAGTCCTGACTCCATCTGCCAGAGAGCTGTTCACCTCATTTGGTATTTACTTGAATGAAGCCACATCTGTTCTCCATATGAGCGGGTTGTTTATGCAACATTCAAGATAAATTCTTCCCCACTGAAGTCATTAAGGTTTGTCCTTCATTCTCTCCCTGGCTTGATTCTCTCTCCTTCTAGCAAAATCAGGCTTGTTCTGTGGAGGGTTGTTTGGTCTCTGAGGGATGTTCCAGCCTCGAGTTCTCTGAAGGAGCAGCTCAGGATCTGTCCCTTCCTGACCTGGGTGTATCCACATGGCGTGTTACCTGCTTTTGCCTCTGAGTATCTCTGACTCTGGCATCCCTCACTGGCACTGGCTCACACTCTCTGCCATGTGTCTACCTCTGCCTTCTACTCCAAAAGCTCAAATCCCCAGAGAATTCCCCATTACTGGAATTCTTCTTTTTCTAATCAACACAACTAATACAAGGTCACAGATTTAAACATAACATCTATTGGGGTATACAGACAGGAGAGACATGAGCCAGAAAGACCAGTATGGGTATTTCCTATTAACTGTGGCAATAGATTTGAAAGCTGTTTGTACTAAACAAAACAAAACAAAAACACCTTATATGAGACATAACAGTTCCATAAAATACAGTCACATTGGTTAGTATGTCAATTATCACATTTTATTTTTTTACTTTCTTCCAGCATAAACTTTCTTTTTTTATTTTTATTTTTTATGAATGTATAATGTATTATTTGCCCCAGGGGTACAGGTCTGTGAATCATCAGCCTTACACAATTCACAGCACTCACCATAGCACAAACCCTCCCCAATGTCCATCACCCATCCACCCTATCCCTACCCTCCCACCCCCCAGTAACCCTTAGTTTTTTTCCTGAGATTAAAGTCTCTTATGGTTTGTCTCCCTCTCTGGTTTCATCCTGTTTCATTTTTCCTTCCCTTCCCTTATGATCTACTGTCTTGTTTCTCAAATTCCTCCTATCAGTGAGATCATATGATAATTGTCCTTCTCTGATTGACTTATTTGGCTTAGCATAATACCCTCTAGTTCTGTCCACGCTGTTGCTAATGGCAAGATTTCCGCTTTTTGATGACTGCATAGTATTCCATTACACACACGTGTGCACACACACACACACACACACACCCCATCTTTTTTATCCATTCATCTGTTGCTGGACATCTAGATTCATTCCATACTTTGGCCCTTGTGGACTTTGCTGCTAAAAACATTCGGGAGCATGTGTGCTTTCAGATCATTATGTTTGTATAATGATCACATTTTATTTTTTTTTATTTTAAAGATTTTTATTTATTTATTTGACAGACAGAGAGAGAGATTACAAGTAGGCAGAGAGGCAGGCAGAGAGAGAAGAGGAAGCAGACTCCCTTGCGGAGCAGAGAGCCTGATGCAGGCCTCGATCCTAGGACCTTGAGATCATGACCTGACCTGAAGGCAGAGGCTTCTGAGCCACCCAGGCGCCCTAATAATCACATTTTAAACACAGATTGGAATTACATCAGTCTGGAGTTCACAACAAGTGTAATCTGTCCTGCATTGTAATTAAACAAAGAATAATTTTAATAGCTGGTTTTCTGAGGATGCCTCTCCTCTCCACCCTCCATCACCTTTCTCACCTAACAGGCTGTAAGACTGAAGGAGAGTATAGATCTTACATGATATCTTATTAAATACAATTCTCGAATTCTCAACCTAAATTAAAAGAAAAATGCATTTTAAAATTATTTTTTACTTATGCAAATATGTTTGAGGACTCATACCCTTGCATTTAAAATACACACACACACACACACAGTGCCCCACATATTTGGGGCAGATAAGTAAAATAATTTTACTATCAGATATGATCTGTCTTAAACTTTACCTCTAATTTTTGTCTGATAAGTTATCTGCCAGCATCCAAAAAATATAGTTGCTTAAATTATTATGAGATACCAATTTTGGTTAAATACCAATTTTGTTAATTTTCTTTCTTATTAATACATTCTGTCTCCTATCTCTTTCTTATTAATACATTCTTTCTCCTTTGTATCTCTAGTCAATCCCACATCCTGCTAGCAAATCCTGCTACTTTGTTACACAGAAAATACCTACCACTTATTCAATCCACAGTTAAGATTCCCTGGTAAAATTTGAATCCAAGGGCCACTGGGTGGCTCAGTGGGTTAAGCATCTGCTTTAGACTCAGGTCATAAACCCAGGGTCCTGGGATCCAGTCCCACATTGCTCTCTGCTCAGCAGGAAACCTACTCCTCCCTCTCACTCTATCTCTGTGCTTTCCCTTTCTCTCTCTCTCTCTCTCTCTCTCTCTCAAATAAATAAATAAAATCTTAAAAAAATACATTTGAATCCAGTTCAGGGTGAGATTTGGAGTATGATCAACTGCTCGCTCAGGAAATGAAGGAACATGAAAAGTACAAGACTCTGTGGCTGTCTTGTTGGATTCAGAAATCAGTTATGGTTTAATATTGTCTCCATCTTACAAGAAGCAAATGAACTACTTGGCCTTCGACACCTGACCAAAGCGACAGGAAACCCTAACCTTCTGAACTCACTTAGAAAGGAAGGGGCTTGCTTTTGCTCTGATTCCTGTTGCTCAAATCAAAAAACATTTTGTTCATCTCTCTGCTGATGTGGGAATTTACTGTTGCACTCACCCTGGAAAGATGAAATATCTGTGATGTTTCTCATTAAGTTGTTGACTTCTCTGTAGCTATTGAAAAATCTCTAACTGACATCAGCTAGAAACATCAGAGATCTGCTCTTCTTATTAATATCTTATTTCACAATGTTGCATAGAATTGATAAGCAAATCCACATCTCCAGCTGATTTGGACAATTTGAAAGTTTGCAAATCTCATCAAACACGGAGTTGAACAAAACAACCCATTTAGGGCGCCTGGGTGGCTCAGTGGGTTAAAGCCTCTGCTTTCGGCTCAGGTCATGATCTCAGGGTCCTGGGATCGAGGCCCGCATCGGGCTCTCTGCTCAGCAGGAAGCCTGCTTCCCCTTCTCTCTCTGCCTGCCTCTCTGCCTCCTTGTGACCTCTCTCCCTCTGTGAAATAAATAAAATCTTTAAAAAAAAAAAACCCATTTAGCTTCAAAATTAACTTGAAGAAAGCTTTGCTTTGTGAATGAGAAAATAGGGCCTATCAGGCCATTCTCTTATCAAGGAATATAAGAACCATATTAAAAGGTGTGAAGGTAGTAATACAATTAGGTCTTCATTGAGCCCTCAGGTTCTGCAACCAAGTCTCATTGGAGCATCCCTTAAGGAAAGGCATTTCACTTGCTGCTTGTTACTTTTTGTTCTAAAATGTATGCGACCAACATGCCTGGTATCACCATCCTCTGAACTTACCACCTACCTACCTTTCACAGTCCCATGTTCTTCCAAATGTGGCAATCATGAATTTTTTCAGTAACGAACCTCATTCATTGGCTCCCTGAAACATGTATAGCCTGAATGTAACACAACTGAGGTTGTAGATGTGGCTTGTTTTTCTTTGTCTCAAGCAAATGTTGTTGAATATGAAATACTGTTGGAGAAGCAGACACTTGATTGAGCAGTCACTGCCATCACAACTCTCCTGAAGGATCCACACTGGGAAGACATACAGGTAAAAGGACTACAACAACAACGACAACAACGAAAACTGACTAAAGGGGCGCTGGAAATGATCCTTTCCAGTTCTGCCATATGGTTGCGCGGCAGCTTGCTGGCTCCAAATCTTCAGGTCCTGCCCTAGACCTCACTCAAGTTCTGACCATCCTTTCCTTATGCAGAACATGGGCTTTTTATTTTTTTATTTTTATTTTTTCAGTGATCCAAGATTCATTGTTTATGCACCACATCCACTGCTCCATGCAATACGTGTCCTCCTTAATACCCACCACCAGGCTCACCCATCCCCCCTCCCCTCTCCCCTCCATAACCCTCAGCTTGTTTCTCAGAGTCCACAGTCTCTCGTGGTTCATCTCCCCTTCCGATGTACCCCAATTCACTTTTCCTTTCCTTCCCCTAGAGTCTTCCACTTTATTCTTTATGTTCCACAAGTAAGTGAAACCATAGGATAATTGACTTTCTTGGCTTCACTTATTTCACTCAGCATAATCTCCTCCAGACCCATCCATGTTGATACAAAAGTTGGGTATTCATCCTTTCTGATGGCTGAGTAATATTCCATTGTCTATATGGATCACATCTTCTTTATCCATTCGTCTGATGAAGGGCATCTCAGCTCTTTCCACAGTTTGGCAATTGTGGATTGCTGCTATGAACATTGGGGTACTTCTTTTCCCTACATCTGTATCTTTGGGGTAAATACCCAGTAGTGCAATTACAGGGTCATAAGGTAGCTCTATTTTTAGTTTTTTGAGGAATCTCTACACTGTTTTCCAAAGTGGCTGTACCAACTTGCTTTCCCACCAATAGTGAAAGAGGGTTCCCCTTCCTCCACATCCTTTCCAACACTTGTTGTTTCCTGTCTTGTTGATTTTGGCCATTCTAACTGGTGTAAGATGGTATCTCGATGTGGTTTTGATTTGCATTTCCCTGATGGCTAGTGATGATGAACATTTCTTCATGTGTCTGTTGGCCATTTGTATGTCTTCTTTGGAGAAGTGTCTGTTCATCTTTAGTTCAGTGAACCAAAGAGACATTTTCAAAGCCCTTCCTTATTTGAAACTCAAAGTGTCTTCCAAGTGGCTGTGGTGGAAGGATAGAGGTAGGAAAGGGGGAAATGGGTCATCCATCTTGGAGAGGATTTATTATTGCCATAGTTACATTTAGAAGGTTGTTCTAGGATCAGAACTGCCTTTTCTTCAGAATGGTGCAACTAAGTAATGGACTTCTTTCATCCAAGAAATACACTCAGTGATGTAATGGGGTCTTGAATTGTTTCTTAAAGACCATTTTTTCTTTCCTTACCTAGATTAAAACCTGATTAGCGTTAAGAACCATGGGTTCTACTCTAGCTTTGTTGTTGACTCAGAACACATTCCTTAATATTACAGCAGAATTATTATGAGCTCTTATGCTCTTTGATTTCTCCTTAACTAGATTATCTTTTTTTCTCCAAACTGTACATTTTCTCCAAAGGCAAACTCAATTGTGTCACTACTTATAAAAGGCTTTGTCAGTTCTGCATAGCACACAAGGTATTTTTCTTCCTTAAATTCTCATGGATGGCACACTTGTTGAGATTAGGCAGTGAAACATCTGATGGTACATTTTGCTCTCTTCCTTGGTTTGCATTAAGTATCTGTAATTTGTCTTCTTTATAAAATTGTGAGGAAATCGAGGAGAAGGACTGAGTTTTCTAGGTCCACTGTCCCCACACTCAGTGTCTGGTGAATGCTCAGGCAACTCGGGGTCATGGGGAGATCATCAGCTCGATGATAGGCCAATCTGGGTTTTAATCCTGGCAGGGCTCATCAGTAGTTGTATGGTCGTGGTCAATGTATTAATCTTCGGGGTGCCTGGGTGGCTCAGTCATCCTCGTCTGCCTTCAGCTCAGGTCATGATCCCAGGGTCCTGGGATCAAGCCCCGCATCGGGCTCCCTGCTTGGCGGGAAGCCTGCTTCTCCCTCTCCCGCTCCCCCTGCTTGTGTTCCCTCTCTCACTGTGTCTCTCTCTGTCAGAGAAATAAATAAAATCTTTTTTAAAAATGTATTAATCTTCTCTGAACATTGATTTACCATCCTGGAAAAAAAAATCATTAAATCGACCCATCCATTAGTGTCTGAAATCTCTGCATCAAGAGGGCTAGAACTGATACTCAGTAAGCTGTGACCTGCTTGACAGTGAAATTTAGATTCTATTAGACAGGACCTTTAGTTTGGTTCATTTCCAACACTGCGCGCAGCTGAATATGCCTTTCTGCTTCTACAGACTCTGTGTGTAAAGAATATTAGGATTCAGGAAAGCGCCTACTACAGCTCCTTGAGTTCCCAGCAACCCCACAGGTGAACGGAATAGAAGAGAAAACCAAGGTTTGGCAAGGTTGTGGGGTCACAAAGCTAAAAAGGAGCCACTCTCAGATTGCCTGGGCTCTAAATCCCTTCGGCTTCAAGATGGCAGAGGAGGAATGAGAGGTGAGTGTTTAATGGAGTTTCAGTTTTGCCAGATGAAAAGTTAATTGTGGGGACGGAAGGTGATGGTGGTTGCATGGCATTGTGGGTATGGTTGACCTATTACGTAAAAATGGATAAGATGGCAAATTTTATGTTATGTGTATTTTGCCACAATTTAAACATTTAAGTGTGCATCGAGAATGTCTGGAACACTCACAGTCTGTGCTCTATGATAACTGTTTGCTATATCTTTTTCCTCGTTGTGATACTCATTCCTCTGATCTTAGGCTAGAGCTGAGAGTCTGTGAGACCCAACTTCAGTGAAAAAGTATTTAGTTTTATAAAAGAAATTAGATTTAAATTCACTACCTAAAAAGGTCTCTTTCTTCATTTCTAAAACTTTGAGGGAATACTGAGAAAACTAGAATGATGCATGAGGGCTGTCCGAGGCCATTAGTCTGGGTCCCAGAAACTTGGTCATTAAACCCTCTGAATGGTAAATCTTTAACAAGGAGCAGAATAGCCTCTTTATTTAAATTTGGTGAGGGACAAAATTCTTATAAAATGTGAAAGAATTGAACACAAGAAGACTTACTTTAGTTTCTCCTGAAACAGGAAATATGATTCCTACTCCTACCAACTGATATGTAAAATATATTACATTAAGGATGTCCATATGTGGGCGCCTGGGTGGCTCAGTGGGTTAAAGCCTCTGCCTTCGGCTCAGGTCATGATCTCAGGGTCCTGGGATCGAGGCCCGCGTC
>LNAC01000098.1:18319-30013 GCA_002007465.1 Ailurus styani | reverse complement strand
CCTGCCTCTCTGCCTCCTTGTGATCTCTCTCTCTCTGTGAAATAAATAAATAAAATCTTAAAAAAAAAAAAAAGGATGTCCATATGTCACTTGATCACCAACATCACCCAATAAACAAGAATGATCTTCCATCCTTTAAAGATGAGCAAACTGAGGCTCAACTCAACAAGTGTTCACTGAAGTTTTCCCCATGCTCAAAAGCTAAGTGACAGAACCACACTTGTGTATGCTTTAATTTCAAATGCCTCCACATTTCCTGAGCTTTGGAAATGTTGCACAGATGTTGCAATTTGTAAACCGTGACCTCCGCCCTAGCAAACACAAAGAGAAACATTCTTCTCTCTGCCAATGACATAGTTTCACTGTTACAAGTTTTAAGTAACCTCAACAACAACTGAAGTTATGCTCTTTGAGGACATACAAAATATGCCAAATTTCAAACTAATGCTATTTGGCAGAGCTATACTGTGGTTTAAGAGAAGTTAACAAAATTAATATAGCATTATTTTTAAAGATATTTTCTGTCTCTGTTTTATACAAATGTATGCATTTTAAAAGATGATGCTGTGGGCTGAATTGTGTCCCCCCCCCCCCAATTCATATGTGGAAGCTCTCACTCCCAGTGCAACTATATTTAGAGATGGGCCTTTCAGGATATAATTAAGGTTAGATGAGGTCATAACAGATAGACTGGTGGTGGTCTTATAAGAAGAGATATCTCTCAGGGCACCTGGGTGGCTCAGTTGGTTAAGCATCTGCCTTCAGCTCAGGTCATGATTTCAGGGTCCTGGGATTGAGCCCTGCATCAGATTCTCTGCTCAGTGGGAGTCCGCTTCTCCTGCTCACTCTCCTACTGTGCTCTCCCTCTCTCTCCCTCTCTCAAGTAAGTAAATAAATAAGTAAATAAATAAGTAAATAAATAAATAAAATCTTTTTTTAAAGAGATATCTCTCCCTCCCTTCCTCCCTCTCTCTCTTTTTTCCTCTCTCTTTCTCTGTCTCTCTCCACAAGCAAGTACCAAGAAAAGTCCATATGGGCAAAGAATATGGCTCTCTGATAACCAGGAGGAGGACCCTCACCAGAGCCTAACCAGCCTGGTAGCCTGATCTCAGGCTTCAGTCTCCAGAACCCCAGAAGGGATTCTGCTGAAAAATAGTGAGTCAAGTCAAAGAGCTCTCACACAAAACTCCAGAAAAAAAATAAACAAAATGAAACTTGAAGCACTTGTAAGACGAAAAGCATCAAAATGATCTAATAGGGTCTGCCTAAGAAGGAAAAATTTATTTCCTTCAAATAAGGAAAATATTTGAAGAAATACCAGTTAAAATTTTCTAGAATTAAAGAAACAGGTAAATTTCAAAACTGAAGGGCATAAAGCACTAAACAGGAGAGATAAGAAGAATAAACTCAAATTCAAGTACATGGTCATGACATTTCAGGACATCAAACACAGAAAGAAAAATTCAGAGCCCTGTAAGAGGAAAAGTAGATCAACCACAGAAGTATAAAGATGATATTGTTAAAAATATTTTCAATGGGAATATTGGACATGAACTGAGAATGAGGTGATATTTTCATTGGGTTGAATAAAAAGAACTCTGAAGCTAGAATTTTATACAAGCTGAACTACCATTTAAGTGTGACACTGAGATAGACATTCTCAGACCTCCAAGACCTTTCAAAGTCTACCAAACAAACACTTTCTTGATACATTCTTGGAGGACGTATTAGAACAGAAGAGAAAAATAATGTTGGAGGAAGCAAGATAGCAGAAGGAAAAACAAATCAGTGACCTCATGGACCTTATTTTTGTTTAAATGAGCATGAAAATCCCTCATCCCGACAACTTTTTTCATCACATTGCAGAAGTATACTCAGGATGCCAATGAGAGAGCAGGTAAGACCCACAGAGGTTGGACTGGATCAAGACACATCTTTTGTAAAACAGAATATAGAAAAGATGGCCTTAATTGATAGCAAAACATCGATATATGTATGGGTCATATTGAATTTGGAAAAATTATCTGAGATGCCAAAATTGACACAAGCAAGGATCAATAAAGCAAATTGGATAGAATAATAATCATTAATAATGTGGGGCGCCTGGGTGGCTCAGTGGGTTGAGCGACTGACTCTTGATTTTGGCTCAGGTCATGATCTTGGGGTCCTGGGATTCAGCCCCATGTCAGGCTCTTTGCTCTCCAGGGAGTCTGCTTGAGGAATCTCTCTCCCTCTCCCTCTGCACTGCCCCCAACCCTTGAAAATACATAAATAAATCTTTTTTTTAAAAGCATTAGTAATGTTGAAATAACAATTGAATCCTTTACACCCAGAAAGACCCAGGTCCAGATAGTTTTAGCGATCAATTATATCAAATCTATCACTAGTAGATAAAAGTTATTCTTGTTTTATGCATGTTAATATTTGATGTATATAAATTGCATTTCATTCTTTGGACTTACATGCCCATATCTCTTTCCTAGTTATAAAAGACAATTTAGAATTATATATACTATTATACAAAATATATATATGATAATACACATGTTATATAAAGTTATATATAATATGTAATAATAACTATGTGTATAATATGTACATATGCTATATGTATAATATAATATGAAATATATAACTATATAGGTAATATATAAGTGTTATAATTACGAATGTATATAATTATATGCATAATACAATGAATATACTTAATAACATTATTGTATATATTATTATAGAGAAAGAATTCTAGATTATGGTTTGCCACTAGGAAAAGAGATATCAGCATCTAAGTCTAGAGAATCAAACAGAATAGCAAGAAGGTCAGAAGCTGGAATCCTGGAGAAGAGCAGAAACAAACTGAAGAATGGACTAGGGTGAGTGGTTTGGTGGAAAGGGGGCTCTTCATGTGATATATTCATGGAGAAAAGAGGCAGAGCTAAAATAAAAACAAAGTCCTTATTTGGGGTCTCAGAACTGCAGTTTGGGGAACACAGAATTGGGTAGTAATCCCAATAATGCCATTCCCCAAGAACAAGGTCAAGGGTTTTTAAAGAAGAAAGGGAGTGCTTGTAGGTGTCATTTATGAAGACTTTGATTGGTGATGGCTGCGGGAAACTAACCTTGACCAAATACAGGGTAACTGGTTGCCAGGGCTGTCACGAAGCAGAGTCTCCTACCATAGCCACTTGCAGGTGTTTGGGTTGAGTCCCTGGAATATGGCTCCATCCACAAGAATGTACATAAGGCCATCTCCTTCATGGGCGCTCAATTCCATTGTAAAACCCCTTGACATAAGTGACCCATTTCATTTCACCTTGCATGGGTACGAAGCGCGTGGCTCAAAGATGGAGTAGAAAGTTTAGAAGACTCAGCTGGTCTTGCTCTGGAAGTTTAACAATTACACGATCTTTATCATGTATGTATGTGTATGTCTGTGTGCCTTTGGGTTGGGACTGTTCCTTGTCATTAGAAGCCTTGACTATGATGTTGGGATCCTCTACCAGGCAGCCTTTGCTTAGATTCTGGGTGCCTTAGTGGTACAGGTCCTCAGTGGGCTCCTGGTGGGTGGGGGTTGGGGTCACCTGTGTCTCTCAAGAATGTGGCCCTCAGACTCAGGGTCTTTTCAAAAGTGATGCATTTGGGGGTCTTTGGAAACACCAGCTGGTTGCCTCACTTCTGAAGTGGTAAGCAGTAGCCCAGAGCCAATATGAACCACTCAGCCAATCGGCCCCTCTTCTCCCTCCTACAGCACAGAGTCATGGAAATATGTTGCATCTTAGGCATACAGTTGTTTGTTTGTTTTAAGATTTTTTTGTTATTTATTTGAAAGGGAGAAAGAGTGAATGAGAGCACAAGAGCAGGGGGAGGAAGAAGCAGACTCCCCACTGAGCATCCCTGAGTATCCCTGGGATCATGACCTGAGCCGAAGGCAGGTACTTGACCAGCTGAGCCAACCAGGTGTCCCTTAGGCATAAAGTTTTAAGTTTCAGTTTCTAATTCTCTATGACCTCCCACTGGTTGCCCTTGCGAAGTGTTTCTGTAAAGATCTACAGGGATGTCCTTAGTGGCCGGACTCCTAAGCAGCTGTGTCCCTCTCCAGAATGTCCTGAGTGACCACATGAGGACCAGGCTCAGCCTCCACCAGCAGGATGGCAGCAGGATGGTTGGGCCTGGCCCCTATCACTTTGGTGCGTTGGCACACCAGGGAGCTGAGCCAAGCCCAGGCCCCTTCTATGACTGTTTTATACTTAATGTGGAGCTTGCTAACTTCCTGGATGGTTTTATTCCACTGGCTGTTTATATCAGGTCATTAGAACTTAAGCCACCAGAGGCCAGGGCTGATAGCTGCATACCTCATGGGGTCAGTGGCCGTGATGTGACAGCAGCAAGGTCTGCAGCCACAGACAGAGGGCAGGTTTTGGTGGCACCTGTCTCAGGGAGGACCCATGACTTCCTGAGCAAGGGTGCCCCCATCACACAGGTTAGGGCTCGGACGGAGTCCTGGTGCTACCACCAACACAGTGGTCCAGAAAGGGGAGTCTCCCTCTCCTTCAAAGGGCACTGCCCAGCACTTTTATCCAGTAGACCACATCTGGACAGGGCTTGTCACTCAAGTGTCCCAGCCATTAGCTCATGCAAGGGGACCTTGCAAAAACCTTAGCCCATTCACCTGACATCAGCAACGGGGTCAGTGCTTAGAGTCTGGAAATACATCTGAAAGGGAACCAACAGCTGCAGTGAGGATTCCCTGGGACAGGAACAAGCAGGACACTCCACCGTGTTACCTCCAGCCAGTCCGATGGGCAGCGAGGGCTCCGGGGCTCCTAAAGACTCTGGTGTTTCATTCTGAGTTTGCACCTTGGGGTGGGAATCTGAGGCTGTGTTCTGCCGAGGCCGGTGGCGGTGCAGACAGCATCAACACACAGTGGTCCCTTCTGGAGAGAACCACCCCCATGGGAGAGCCAGCCACTCACAGCTAAAAGACATTCTCCGTGGCCAGCTGCCAACTCAACTCTACCATATTATTCATGACACCAATTGTCATGACTCTGTTGGTAATGGTTATGGGGAGCCCAGGGGGCCAGAGGGTGTGTTGCTGTTCAACAACAGACCATAAGAGAAACTGAAGAGAGAAATGGGTTACTCTCGAGAACTGGAGACTGTATGGGACATGCCCTCCCAGGCCACAAGGGGAGGTCAGAAGTACACAGAGGACAGGGCTTAGGGTTCATGCCTTTATTCAAGTCTGTGGGTGGAATGCTTTAGGAATCCTGGGCTAAGGCCAGACTGGTGGATTCAAACCAAAAGGGTGGGATTTTGTTAAGTTCCAAGGGGTCTCATCTAGGGGTGTGCAATGGGAAGGCTCTGGGAGACAGGGGAGGCTGTCCATCACACGATCTGTTGGGAATTTGTATTGGGAACTCATGTTTGCCTGTGACGCTGTGGGCAGTTAGCTAGGGCATTGGTTTCTGTGAGGGGCCAGTGTGGCTGCTTTGCCAGACTCAGAACAGGAGGCCAGGTTAGGACAGAGAAGGGTGCACCTGGGGGGCTCAGTCAGTTAAACATCTGCCTTTGGCTCAGGTCATGATCCCAGGGTCCTGGGATAGAGTCCTGAAGGCTCCCTGCTTGGCTGGAGAGAGGGCAGATGTTGGGGGGGAGGTCTGCTTCTCCCTCTGCCCCTCCTCCCACTCATGTGCTCCCTCTTTCTCTCTCCCTTACAAAAATAAATCAATAAAAAATCTTGAAGAAGGAGGAGGAGGAGGAGGAAGAGGAAAGGAAGAACAGAGAAGAGGAGAAAACTAAGCAAGGAGTGATCTGAACTGGAGAATAGTTCCAGCCTCTTCCATGAGGAGCTCTGGAGAATGAACTGCCCCAGACTTGGTGCATTTGAGGTGAGTGTACCCCGTGCCTGTGGATGGCTGGCCACCCTGGGGGGGATGGCACGGTGGCTGCCATGTGGCCAACGGCAATTCATGGGAGGAAAGGGCGGCTATGAATTAGCAGCAAATGAAACCCCATCCCAGAGAAGAAGAGTGAGGTGGGTCCCCACAGCAGCCGCTACACACGGTTTGGAAGAGCAGAGCCAGGATTCCGGCCCCGGCTGGCGGGGCCCGGAACCCCTGCTGTTTGGACAGACCACACGTCGCAGAGGATGGAGCATGTTGATCTCTTCATTTTTATTTTATTTATTTATTTATTTTATCTCTTATTTTTTAAAAATTAAGCTATCATAGCGTTATCTCTAACTTCAGTTTCAGTTCAAAACTAGATGCTGATTTTGGATCTGGGGCCAAAACACACTCCCTTGCTTAAGCTTGAGAGTCACTGTTCCCTACAGCTCCCACAGCTAGGTTCTGTTTTCCGTGAGAAGCAGATTCTGGCCACTCAGGAACTGCCTTTTCTGTTGCTCCGCTGTCAGAAACAACTCAGACCCTGGTACCTTCTTATAAATATTTGAAAAAAATGAACTTCAAAACCGGCTATCCCATCACCTAAAAGGATTCTTTCCAATGGGAATAAACAATAATTATTGCTAGCTGTTTCGAATGATGTTCAGTCAAGTCACAACAAGCATGGTAAGTACAGGCTAACTCCATGGTGATGTTCATGCAGGGGAAACATGAAGCAGAGAAAGGGGGATGGAGAATGAAGGGCACGTCGAGAGCCAATCAAGAGCAAGTCGCTCTTCCACAGAGAGGTTCCAGTCGATTTGATCAGGCCTGATCTGGGCCAAGAGTTGAAGAAGGTGAGGAGGTCAAGCACATGGAAGAGTCTTCCAGGCAGAAGAAACAAGGGCAGAGCAAGGGTGCTGGGGTGGCAGGCTGCCTGGCAGGAGTGAGGAAGAGAAGAGAGCAGGCAGGGCTGAAAGGAGGGAGCAGAGGAGGCAGAGGGAGGAGGTAATTACCATCAGGACAATGACAGCAGGAGGCAGGTCTACGCATGCGCTCTGACTTGCCCCCAGTGGGAAGCGGACTCACCCCGGGAGTCTGGAGTAGATTCTGGAAGGGGTACTCTCGCTGTGGAGTGGACCTACGTGCCAGTCTCAGGATGGATGATGGGATTCCTTTGAGATCTGAGCAACATTAGTGTGAAATCATTCGACAGTAACCAGAGACTCAGCACATTGCCCGATAGTCATGGGAAAGACAAGAACGTATTCCCCACCCAATCCTGTCTGTACAAGATGCCTGTGGTAAAATATGGACGTGAAATGACCTTGGGGTCACGCTGGAAGCGTCCCACCTTGAGCCCGACAAGAGCTTCTTAGCCCTTCCTGCCTGCATGCCGGTCTCCAGGCATGTTATAAAATCCATAAAGCGTCCCTGCAGCCCAGCGCATTCCTCCCAGCTCTGCCTTCTATTCTCACCCTTTGAACTCTTCTATCTTACCTGCTTTTCCCTTCTCATCCTTGTCTTTGGGCTTCCATAGCCAGTCAGACGATGTGAGACCGTTTTGGTCTCTTCATAACTCACTATCTCAACCACACACTGGAGGCCATGAGCAAATGTCTCTCTGCTCCTTGGCAACAAACCACAGTCATTTGGGAAAATCACGCTAATTTTTAGCTGGGATTTATGAGAATAAAGATGCTGTTATGTTCCCGCCCCCAAGCCCGTGGACCCCTGAATTGTAGCCCTGAACCCTTGGGTTCTGTGGACCTCCCATGAAGCATCTCTGTACCACATGGAAGGAGCTTTAGTCCCTGAGTATTAAATCAATGTGATTGGGGTCTCTTTATTATAATAGTTAGCCTGCCCTTATTAACATGCCTCCTCCACCGTAAACACTTGGAACTCTCTTCTCTGGCGTATTGACCTCAAGTCTCTGCCTAACTTCTAGTGTCCTGGCTGGTAGTGGGAAGTAGGTGGGGAAGACACAGAATTTCAAGGTAACCAACAGGTAGAAGTTCATCTATTTATCTCCCTTTGCAGATCTCTGCAGACCCAGTGACATCCAACCCAGACAGAGCATTCAGCTGCCAGTGGTATCTAAAGTCATGAAATCTTGTGTAGAGAGCCTCCCACCTCAAATACAATTATGAGAGGCCTTCCCCCCACCCCAATGCAGCACTGCTGCAGAGTTGCCAAGCTTGATCTGAAATTCCTGAATAATGAAAAGTATGTCAGTGCTTGTGGACTGAAGTAGTGGTTAAATAGTGGGGTGGGGTTTGCAATCCACATGTAATTAGCATGTAACACATCCAAATCAATGTATAGACCTAACTATTCTCTGCAACCGTAATAGCAATTAAAACTTCTAATTCTCAAATGAAGTTTAGTAGTAATAAAAGGTCATCAAAAATATCTGGGACTTATTACAAAGGTCAATGTCTATTGTCTATCAACTGAGATGAGAATACCATTAATACAAAATACTTTCAAAACCAAAGGAATCAAAATGCAGGTATAAAGAGGTTTTTGATGGTCAAACAAATCAGGAATCCCGATCAAGTTCTAGAAGTTAAAACATGTTTTTAATAAGATCCCATTTTAGTTTGGGGCACCTGGGTGGCTCAGTCATTAGGCGTCTGCCTTCAGCTCAGCTCATGATCACAGGGTCCTGGGATCGAGCCCCACATCAGGCTCCCTGCTCAGAGGGAAGCCTGCTTCTCCCTCTCCCACTCCCCCCTTCCTGCTCTCACTGTCTCTCTCTCTGTCAAATAAATAAACAAAATATTTAAAGAAAAAGAAAAGATCCCACTTTAGTTCAACAAGTCAAAGCATCAGAAGTTTCTCTTTTGAATTTTACTTATATCTGTCCTTTCATTAATGTTGCTGCTTGTTTGGACATTGGATCATCTCATCCCAGTGTCTACGCTGGGACTCAAACCCATCCCAGTCTTCCTATGCTATGTAGGATGCATGTGAGTTGAGACTGTGTCTTGGTGCTCAAATGCAGGGAATGCACATCATCAGAAATTTTACTAGCACTAATTAGCAGGTGCTGCAGGTCTCAACTGTCTAGAACTCTTATGGAAAAGATACGGACATTTGGATGGGACCCGTGAAGAATGCCACCAAAACTTTCCTCTTTGTCATGGTAGTTATGGAAGAGATGATTGAATAAAGCAAGACTAGGATAACATGTTATAATAATTAAACTGGTGCCTCCTCATTGGCTGGGAAACCACGCTCATGTGCAGAATAATGGCTGCATGAGGATCGATGGAACGAAGATGCAGAGGCAGAAACTCACAAGGCAAATTCAAGAGTTTTTGCTGTTTGACACAACAGGCGTAGTTTGCCTAGAGGGCAGAGGTGCGCTCCAATATCACACGAAATAAATAGCAGATCATTGTTCGATATGGGATAGAAAGACAAATACATCCATATCAACGTCTTCTGTTTGTGAGCACATACTGTACAAAGAATAAATGATACTGAGAGTATTTTCCACAATGCAGAACTGAGTAGCACAAACCTCAACTCTAGGAATTAAGGAAACACAACCAGCCCTAAGAAAAGTTGCAAGGCAGGCAATATATCTCTTGGCAACTCTCTATGTCTCCCATAAGGGGCTCAGAGCTTGATGCCTCCATATAGTACTTTCTTGCTGACAAAAAAGCTAAAAAACCTAGAGTTACCTCTTTTTTTCCACTTCTTCTATCCCACAGACAAAACCGCACTTCTACGTAGAGGAACATCACTACTTCTGGAGAATGCATCATAAAAAAGAAGAGACGGGAAAATGTTCCCACTCATTACAACTTCCAAGCATAGTGGGATTTTAACTGAATTCCTACAGGGAGCCTTCTTGGTTCATGATGGGAAGAAATAATTAACTTTAATGCTAGGTATTAGAAAGTCAACTCACTACACCTACATGTAACATTGGGGCAGAAAATCTCATGTTTTAGAGCCTTATTTTACTTCCTGCCTCTTTAGCCGGTAGCTATTACCTCCTAGGAAAGAAAGAATGAAAACAGAGAAAAACCTCAGACTCCATCCCGTTGTGCACATCAACAAAAAAGGCTTTGTTTGCAACTTTCTCGAGAACGTTGTAAAGAGTCTCCATCTCTCCCAGAAAAACACATGGGATTCCTTTGCCAATTTTTCAAAACTGAAAAGAGTTAACAACAACAAATGTGCCTCCAACCACCATGAAGATGTTCTGTAAGGTCATTAATACAGCATTGTTCTTTTCTCTGCCTTACACTTCTGTTTTTTTTTGTTTTTTTTTTTTAAAGATTTTATTTATTTATTTGACACAGAGAGAGAGATTACAAGTAGGCAGAAAGGCAGGCAGAGAGAGAGGAGAGAGGAGGAAGCAGGCTCCCTGCTGAGCAGAGAGCCCGATGCGGGCCTCGATCCCAGGACTCTGAGATCATGACCTGAGCCGAAGGCAGAGGCTTTAACCCACTGAGCCACCCAGGCGCCCTGCCTTACACTTCTGAAACTGACCTAGAGAATGCCTTTCTGTATGTTTTTTTCTTTTTCAAAAAGAAATGTTCAAAGGGTGCCATCTTTTGGTCTGATTTCGAAATATCCATGCACTCCCAATTCCAGAATACTTCTAGAAGCTACTCTTCAGTGGCACTGCATGAATAAATACTGGCTTTCTATTCCCAGCCACCTGGGTGGCATCAAATATCTCCATCTTCTGAGAATCTGACCCAAGCTTTTTGGCAGGCCCCAGCTGGAAAAGCGTTCCAACAGATGAGGATTGCAAAAGCGTAATGCCTGTAGATTTAAAGGCAGCTCTTAAGTGTCAACATATGTTCCACAAATGCACTTAGTCTCTGCACTGGGGACAGGTTGCTGTCCTGTAATGCTCTTTCCTGCCAAAGGAACCAGAAGTCCACAAGTCATGTGCTTTCCAGCTTCTCAAATGGCATCAACCCCCAAATCTGAAGCTAATACCAACACAAAATACTGTCATTCCACTTATTTATTTGAGTCATCATTGACCATGTCAGCTTTTAAAGTCCTATCTTACTCTTCTGAGTGCAATGTACAAATCCTTATCGGCGTAGGCTTGTTGTGATCATGACAAGATAGTTTTGTCAAAGCGACCTTCCTGATAACAATTATGAAACTTGGAAGTGGGCAACATTCAAAGGCAGTGGAGGACAGCTTAAGCATACACAGCTGGGTAGGCTGTGACTCTGGAAAGAAGGGGCACACATTAGACAAGCTCCATCTTTATCCAGCTTCTCCCCTAGGGGAAATACTTTCCAGTTCTGGGAATAGAGCCTAAACAGAAAGTTAACAGTCATCCTGAATTTAGGAGATGGAGTTCAGAATTCATGGCTTCGATAAGTGACTAGAAATTAATCCTGGATGGGAATGCATGCTGGTGCAGCCACTCTGGAAAACAGTATGAAGGTTCCTCAAAAAGTTGAATAGAGCTACCCTACGACCCAGCAATCACACTACTGGGTACTTACCCTAAAGATACAAAGGTAGTGATCTTCAGGGGCACGTGCACCCGAATGTTTATAGCAGCAATATCCACAATAGCCAAACTATGGAAAGATCCTAGATGTCCATCAACAGATGAATGGCTAAAGAAGATGTGGTATATAGACACAATGGAATACTATGCAGCCATCAAAAGAAATGAAATCTTGCCATTTGCAATGACGTGGGTGGAACTAGAGGGTATTATGCTGAGTGAAATATGTCAATCAGAGAAAGACAATTATCATATGATCTCTCTGATATGAGGAACTTGAGGGTTAGGGTGGGGGGGTCA
>LNAC01000098.1:0-18201 GCA_002007465.1 Ailurus styani | reverse complement strand
GGGAGGGTAGGGAGAGGGTGGATGGGTTATGGACATTGGGGAGGTTTGTGCTATGGTGAGTGCTGTGAAAGGTGTAAGCCTGATGATTCACAGACCTGTACCCCTGGGGCAAATAATAAAAAAAATTTTTTAAAAATTAATCCTAGAGAGGAAGGAGCCCAAAGTGTGAGCCCCCAATTCTACACACAAATAGTGCTAAAATAGTTGGTGTATGTCTCAACGGCTGTGTAGACTGACCCTTTAAGAAATCTGGGAAGCAGGCACCTGGGTGGCTCAGTGGGTTAAAGCCTCTGCTTTCGGCTTAGGTCATGATCTCAGCATCCTGGGATCGAGGCCCGCATCGGGCTCTCTGCTCAGCAGGGATCCTGCTTCCTCCTCTCCCTGTCTCTCTGCCTGCCTCTCTGCCTACTTGTAATCTCTCTGTCTGTGTCAAATAAATAAATAAAATCTTAAAAAAAAAAAAAAGAAATCTGGGAAGCAGCAGAGGCAGACTGAATTGCTAATGGATTTCAGCAGCTATGCTGTCCTTGCAAAGTCTGACAAGTGAGAGAGGTTGGTGAACACCTCTATTAGTGAATTAGTGGACTCACAGACAAGTCATCAGAAAATATTCAAACTAAAGCACAAAAAGAGAAGAAAGGAAAGATGGAACAGAGCGCCAGAAATACATGTGATGTAGTCAACTGGTTTACCACACCTGTAAGAAGAATTCCCAGAAGCTGAGGAGAGGCTGAATGGGGTGGAAGCAGTATTTGGATGAAGACAGAGAATTCTCCCAAACCAACTCAAGTATTAGGCTACGGATTCAGGAAAGAGAAGCCAAAGCAGCTGAAATACCATTAAAACACATCTAAGGCATGACAGACTTTTGAATTAAGTTCTTTATTTTATTACTGTAAGTGCAACTGTGAACTTCCTCGTACACACATATTTCTGCACAAGTAGGAGTATTTTCCTGGTGCGGACAAGATAAAATGGTTGGTCGACAGTCCAGAGAAATTGTCTGGAATCAGAGTTTCATTTCAAAAATGGATGAGAAAGTAAAAATAGACCTCTACCTCCTATTTTTCAGGCCAAAACCCCCATGGGGCACCTGGGTGGCTCAGTTGGTTAAGGGTCTGCCTTCAGCTGGTCCTGGGACTGAGCCCCGTGTGGGGCTCCCTGCTCAGCAGGGAATCTGCTTCCTCTCCTCTGCTCCTGCCCCTACCCCACTCTGCTCTCTTACTCACTCTCTCTCAAATAAATAAATAAAAATCTTTAAAAAAAAAAAAGAATAAAAACCCCAGATGCTTTACAAAGCTAGACACACATCGAACCCCCCCACACACAAAAAACCCTACAAATGATTAGTCTATTAGGAGAAAATATAACATTTTGATCATGTTTCAAACATAGCTGTTCCTTCTACCTGAAAGTCTCAACACAGGCTGACTATGGCTTCGGTAGAAGGTAGAGGAGAGGCCTCCCGATCGTCATTGCTTAATCCAGCCCGATCTCATCCAGTAGTTCCTTGGATGTGTTCCACGCTTACTTTTTCTTTTTTTCTTTTTTCCTTTCCTTTTCTTTCTCTTTTTGGGGGGCGGGGGGAAGCCATGAAGAGGATGCTAAGGAAAATCTGTGTTCTCAGATGACAGACCAAGCCAGCAGGGGAATCCCAGTCCCTGCCCTAGGGCCCATCCGGGTTCGTCTTCCTGCCCCGCTTGCCGCACATGGCAAAAGTGTGCCCTGTATACAGAAGTAGAAGTGTGTACATTAACCCCCTTGCTTGTGCTCTGGCTCAGACTCTCCTCGGAGCCCAATGGTGTCAAATAAACCTCCTATCCTCCAAGATCTTCAAGTGCCGCTTGGTTCTTCTGTTGGGCTATCCGGTCCAGTTTCCGTAACAAGGAGACTACATGCAGGTCAGTGCTATCTAAACACATTAAGTGCACCATTAATCACCCGAATATTGATGAGAAGACAACCAATCATATTCTGGGAGTCAGAGCCGACCTAAGATAACCACTGTGATGGGCTCTGGATTTCTTCATTATTTAATTTTGTTCTTTTCTATTTCTGCGGGGAGGATCAGAACACCCTGAAGCTCTCAAAGACTGCAGACAAAATCATCACCTAGTGACTATTTGTTCAACTGCCGAATTAAACATTAAGTAAAATACTTTGGCATGATAACTGAAATGCCAATGAATAAAATACTTAATTTGCTTTAGAAAGTTAGTTTCTCTCCCTTCCTCAGCTTCCACTTTACAAACCAGTAGTAGGTACCTTCGGGGAGGAAGAACTTCCTCCACCCTGTGGTCCTTCTAGCTGGACTTGGAATCAAATTGACTGAGACAGACTAGCAGGAGAAGGTCAACTGCAACGTGCAGATGGGTGGGGAATCCACACAGACTGGAAATTCCAAAAACAATGAGGCAACAGGAAGCTCCTAGGAGCTAAGGAGAGGGGTCGGGTCGGAGGATACAAAGGGGAGGAGGGCACCTGGGTGGCTCAGTGGATTAAAGCCTCTGCTTTCGGCTCAGGTCATGATCTCAGGGTCCTGGGATCGAGGCCCGCATCGGGCTCCCTGCTCAGCGGGGAGCCTGCTTCCCCCCCCCCTCTCTCTGCCTGCCTCTCTGCCTCCTTGTGATTTCTCTCCCTCTGTGAAATGAATAAATAAAATCTTTAAAAAAAAAAAAAAAAAAAAAACAAAGGGGAGGAGAAAGGAGATATTTGGAAAAGCAGGGTTGCCCTGTTATGCTGATAAGTTTCTTAGATAAGAGGGAGTCTGTTAATACCTCTCTTCCTGGGACAGGCTCTCCTTTCTGATGCAAATTTGGCAGTTGAGGGGGAAGCAAAGAGCTCTTGCTGTATCCCCTTGGGTTTTGATTACTTTTTAACTTGAACTTTATGCCAAAGTGGCCCATCTTAGGCAGTCTGCCCTTGGTCCCTACAGGAATTTACCAGAATATAGTTGACAAAAAGTCTGAAAGCACGCCAGAAGGAAATCATATTACACCTTACATTGGCAAAAGTCAGGTCCCTGGTGCTCACATCCCTGTTCTAGCTCTTCCCAGTTGTACGTGTGGGGATAATAATAGTACCTACTTAGAGTGTTTTGTTAACATAGATTGCATATACATTTTTAGAATGTATGACACGATTGGTTCTCAATAGATACCAAGTTGTGATCATCAGAGTAAGAGCAAGAAATAAAATAAGCCAAGATAAGGCGAGACAAAGTAGTGTGGGTGCTAGGTGCTCCTGGGGATTCTGTCGGTCACACATTTTTTTGGTAAAGGGTCTAAATAAAAATATTTTAGGTTTTTCAGGCTACATATGGTCTCTGTTGCATATTCTTTTTTTTCTCTACAATCCTTTAAAAATATAAAAATCATCTTTAGTATATAAAAATATATTCATATTTTTATATATTCAGTATATTATAAAATATTTTATTTAGTATATTAAAAATATAAAAATTTAGTATATTAGTATATTAAAAATATAAAAATCACTCTTTGTATAGCTCATGAGCTATACAAAAACAACCCAGATCTAGCAGGGGCCAAGACAGCATCTTCATTATGATAGTTACCAGAAGGAAGCTAATCACTGTAATAACCAAACTGGTTAAGATCACTTTGTGACCTATGTGTACGTGATGTGGGAAACAAAGGCAGAAGGAAAATTATTCTATTTCCTGACTACCTGCAGCCCACTGACAAGTCCTTGAAACAGTCAGAGTGACCTTCCTCTAGGGACTCAACTGTCTTGGTGTTAACACTTTGCCAAGGGCAAAAGACAGTCTTAGCCTGAACACTCCACCACCTCCAGGATCCTTTAAGTCTACTTTCACATATCAAAATGCCTTTTGAAATTTCTAAACCCCCCAAAATACGTGTTGGCAATCACTCCCCAAGCACATGGCTCACCGATATATATCCGAAGGGTCTCATGACTAAGGTTTTATTAGACGGTAATAAATGACCTTTCCCCAACAACGGCTAGCCCCCTCGAGGTCCTGGAAACCTTGCTTCCAAAATTCTTTAGCGACTTACACTACCCCCAACCCCCTCCCAACCTGAAAGTATGTAATGGGCCGCTCCTCGTGAACCCCTTGCAGCTCTTCCTGCCCATGGGTCCTGTCCCTGTGCTTTAATAAAATCACCATTTTGCACCAAAGATGTCTCAAGAATTCTTTCTTGGCTTCAAACCCTAGCATCGTTTTTCCTACATCAGTATGCACTCCATATACCCAGTCTCGCCTCATTCACGAATATATGAACTAGGGATGCTGGAGGGGAGGGGAGGGGGGTGGGGTGACTGGGTGATGGGCATTAAGGAGGGCACTTGATGGAGTGAGCCCTGGGGATCATATGGAACCCATGAATCATTACATTCTACCCCTGAAACTAATTACACACTCTATGTTAATTAAAGATTTTTTTTTATTTATTCATTTGACACAGAGAGAGAGAGATTACAAGTAGACAGAGAGGCAGGCAGAGAGAGGAGGAAGCAGGCTCCCCGCTGAGCAGAGAGCCCGATGTGGGCCTCGATCCCAGGACCCTGAGATCATGACCTGAGCCGAAGGCAGCGGCTTTAACCCACTGAGCCACCCAGGCGCCCACACTCTATGTTAATTAAATTGAATTTAAAATAAACATTTGAAAAACCAAAAAAAAAAAAAAAAAACCACCAAAAAACCAAGGCCCATTAAAAAAAAAGATGAACTATATGAAATTGCCAATTTGGTAGATCAAGAAGTTGAATATTGGCCATTGCGTGGGGCTGGACCTACTGGTGAAGCCGTGTGACCTGACACCTGGATTCCTCGTTGTCTTATTATTTCCCCTTTCTGTTTGCATCTGTAGCACCGAAAGTACATTGTCCTGATGGAAAAACAAAGCCCATCAAACTTCATGTTTTGCATATTGGAAACAAAAGGTGTAATAGTTAGGGTTTGGGAGAATTGGGGTTTTTTCTGTTTTGCTGTATTCACTTTTGAGCCAACTGTCTTCACAAAATGCAGTCATTTTCTCCACCTTGTTTTCCAGATTCTTCCCCGGTTTTGCTTCTTCTCCTGACTTAGGATTTACCAGTTTCTTATCTTTATTCCACCATCTCCTTTCTAGCTTGCTCCATGTTTATTTTTTCTACTCTTAAGGGATTACACAGCCTTCCAAGTTGTCTGGAAGTAAGAATAAGGGATTTTTCTCATCAACAATACGGAAAGGGAGAGAGTGGGTGGGCGTTCTGGAAACGAACGCGAGCGCGGGGCCTCCAAGGGTTTTCTATGCCTGAACCTCACAGAGAGAACATCTGGTGTTGTGTGCAGCTGTAGAAAGAGCTGTTTTTTTTAAAAAAAATAAACAAAGCTCTACTATTGAGAGGGGAACCCATGGTTTTTGTTATTTCCCAGTTACAATTGTTCCCTCTTCTGTTGGCCATTAGCCTTTGTGCTCTCTTTGGGCCACCCCACACATCCAAGAACAAGTCCTCAATTTAAATAGTAAAATGATACAGAATAAAGTTCTTCCCCCATGGAAGCTTGAATTATGGAAGCCGTGGGAAAGAAGACTGGAACATACTGGAACATTCCTGGGGTAGTGACCGCCTGTACTAAACAGAATGTCCCCTGGTGGCAGTGGAGGCTGTGGTTTTGTGCTATTTGGAGGGCCTGGCACCTTTTGCAAACATGGGCCGGTTTCCTGGTGGTTAAGCTCCTGCTCTGATGGTTTCAAATGATTCCTGGGGCGTTGAGTCATGCTTCTTTGATGGCTTGTTTGCAAAGCCCTGAAACTTCTCATTCAAACAGCCCAAGGCCAGCCCACTGGCTTTGTGACCCTGACCCAAATCCACCCAAAGACAAGTGCCTGAGAATGAACTGCTCATGTTTCTGCTTCCTGCTGCATTTTCCACTTGAATCTTTCTTTCTTTTTTTATTTTTATGCCAACAAGCATTTTTACTTTCAAGACCTTTCCAAGCACAGTGGTGGGGTCTTCCTTCTTAAGTTTAGCACTGCAAACTTAACAACATTAGGATCTCAGCTGGTAGTCAGATGACTTGTCAGGTGGAGCCCCAGTCTCTGGCTTTCTGGTCAGTCTGAGTGATTTGGGAACAAGAAACAGTGGATTATTGTGATGGTTGGTACATTTTTTTAAAGCATGTTCTCACTGGCCTGCTCTGACCCGTTTTGCAGCAAGAATCTATAATGACCCACATTGCACTCAAGAAATACTCAGGAGGGGGCACCTAGGTGACTCAGTGGGTTAAAGCCTCTGCCTTTGGCTCAGGTCATGATCTCGGGGTCCTGGGATCAAGCCCCACATCGGGCTTCCTGCTCGGCGGGGAGCCTGCTTCCTCCTCTCTCTCTCTGCCTGCCTCTCTGCCTCCTTGTGATCTCTCTCTATCTCTCTCTCTCTCTGTCAAATAAATAAACAAAATCTTTTTTAAAAAAATCTGTTAAAAAAAAAAACCAGAAATACTCAGGAGAAAAAGAATTTCCATCTGAGGGAGGAAAAAGCCTCGGAATCACTAAATTCTATCCCACTGGTCACGGACATATGCTTGTCTTCTAAAAAATAAAATAATGCATATGCTTAAATTTCATGCTCAGGGGGAGGAAAGTTTAATTTTTTTTAAAGCATTCTAAATTCTAACATGTCTGACTGTGGAAAGAGAGTTTGGAAGTTACTTATTTGCCTTCCTTTTAAAAACTTTTAGATGAAAAAAAATGAACTTTTAATCCAATCACTTGTTCTTAAATTTAGGAATACTATTTTGATACACTCTTTACTCCAATCATTACTCTTAGAAAGCCTGAGATAAGTCAAGATTACCAAAAGGAAGATATCTTTCCAGAAATAAACCCAGAATTAAATTTCTTCCTTAGGCCTGGAATTTGAAGGCTGGCTTTGAATTCATCTTGGAATCTAGCATTCATTAGTTGTTACTGTAGATTAGAACTAGAGGATATTTCATTGTAAGAAGGCAGAATGTGGTTAACCCTATCTGCAACCGAACCCAAAAAAGTTCACGGCTCTGGGGACCTACAGGCGTCACCTGATGTTTATGGTCTGGGTGAACAGTGGTAAAGACACCAAAAGGTGTTTTCCCCAGCAAGTGTGATCTGACCCCCATGACACTAGATCAAGAGAATCATTGTCCTTCATAACTTTGATGTATTATGTTTTCCTCAGTGTGACTGCTGTAGGGAAAGTCTAGGTAGAAAGATGAAACAGGACACATAGCCTATGTTTATGGCACAAAATCTTGGACCCCAAGCCCAAGAATGTATGTAGAAGACATAGCATGTACATTGTTGGAATTTTGTCAACTCTGGTTTATGGGAGGAAAGAAAGACAGCAGAGAGTGATGGCTGAAATTCTGATTTCCGTTCAGATGTGTCAAGATCTATCCTAAGGATAAATTTGTCCCATGGTCTATGGAACCACCAAATAAAAGGGAAATACAGAATCCTCCTAACCTCTTATTCACAACGAAAGCCTTCTGTTTACAAGGTTCATGAGAATAACGATACGGAATTAGCCACTTACTAGGTCAGTATATGGGAAAAGCATTTTTCTTGCTTCTTAGTCTTATTTGGATCCTGACTGTTCCAACTGCTGTGTATGTAAGTTTCAAGTAGATGAGGCACTGGATGTTTTATTGAGTCTCTTTCTCTCTGCTTTGACCTGTACTCCACCTGCTTTTCTGCCTTTTTTCCATCTGACTTTGGGAGAAAAATACGAACATTATTTGTACCTTATAAAACCCTCTGCATGGCTGGGCTCCATTACTTGGTCTCTCACTTGCTTTGCCCCTCGATCCATGACCATCCTGAATGCTCTTCTTCCTGATATTACTCTATTTCTCTCCCCCCACCCTACCCCGGTCTCACATTATCATCTGCTATGAATCTTGGAGTAATATTAACATATTTGTTTTGAAACAAGGGAGAAAGGATAGGAAAGCCAGAAGCTGTTGGCTTTCCTCTTGCTTCACAGAACATTTAGTATTGTTCAATGCCTCATTTGAGTCTCAGAAATATTCATCACAAAAAACAAATGAAATACCTTACTTATCATCTGAGGACCAGCTCAAGAAACTGCCCAGCAACTACAACTGGCTCCGTTTTCTTTGTATCTTGTCACAAGGATCTCTATGTCAAGCTTAGAATTTAATGGTTTGGACACTAGTTCTTCTAGCTTGGACATTTTAGGTAAATGTGACGGTTGGTATTAGTTGTTGATTTCATGCAGCTGCTGATACATTTTTAGGCTTTAGAGATAAATAGCCAAAAAATATTTCCTCTCACTTCTTCCTTATCCACTTTGCAGTGTAGCGTCCCATGGCCCACGTGCTAGAGTTCCATAAGCTGAGGTCTCTTTTGAGTCCCAGGGTTCCCAGGACATAGGGAGCTTTAAAATGAAAGGCACACTGCACGTCTTTCCTGACTCAATCCACAGTGAGTGGCCCCGTCTGTACCGTATGGTGGTTTGCTGCGTCTGACACCATAGTCCCGTTTCCAGTCTGCATCACTTCAAATTTATTCTCATCCTTGAATATGAACTCTGCCAGTCGTTTATCCTTTGATTTCAAAATCTTGAAACCCATATGCAAGACTGAACTGGAATTGTCCTTGGCCATTAGCATGGACCTTTGTACTTCACCACTGAGCTGCTGGGGGAGCAGGTGGGAACTTGTCCTTCACAGATGAAGCACTTGACTCACAGTTTGGATCAAGTTCCTGTGTCTGTCCAGCCTTGGTCTCCTCATGTGGAATATATGGTTGGTAAGAGTACTGACCTTATAACTGAATCACAATCATTAAGTGAGATGATGACCAGAAAGCCTATTACAAACATATATTTGCGTCCTGATAAGGAGTAGTAAACATTAGCAAAAGCATCCCCATCATCCTCATCATCACCCCAAATCTGAAGAACAGTTCACGGTCATTCATGGACACTGAATGCTATTTCACAGCAGGGGTTTCTTGAAGTTATAATTCTGTGTTTTCCACCAGGAATTCAAAACTGTAATCAGAATCAATTCCACTCAGATGTTGACTGTGCTTAAACTGCTTGCAAGGAGCAAATGAGTGAGCAAGATAAATAGAGTGGAAAAAAGTGTTCACACCAAAGGGACAAGTTCTTAGAGTGAGAGGGGCTTCCTTTGCTATATGTGGAAAAAAAAAATCCATTGCTCCTCATTCTGTTATTCCTTTCTACCCAGTGTTTAAAGCCGTTGCACTCACAGAATGGTCCCATGATGCTGACCGGCGGTGTTTTGGAGACTGTCTTAGGGTAGTATGGTCTAGTGCCCTCAGTGCTGCTGGAAACTGGCACACAATGCAATACAAACAGAGCATGAGCTTGATTCATGCCAGGGGAGCAAGCGGTCCCTCCTCTAGGAAGTTGACATCCTTAGAACTAGCATTTGGTCAAAGATGGGCAATCTTCATGATGAGGAAACCCAACTCCTATCATCCTGTGGGGTGACACAACATTCCTTTCCAGACTCTTCATGCAGGCCTGGACAATTGGTACTTGTTTCTTAAGAAATGCAGTAACTCAGCTATAAATAACCCCCTAACCTAGTCAAAGGATCTGTCTGTGTGGGACCTTTTCTCTTGAACCCAAGGTCAAGGCAGCCTCACATTTTAAGTTCGCTCCAGTGGCAAGTTTCTGTTAGGAGAGATGGAGGGCATTTGTCATAACCATGGATCTTAACTAAATTTTTGGACACTTAATATTAATCAAATTGAAGAGCAGAGAGATGGTTCAAAAAATGAGGCCCCCCCACACCCATGAAAGCTCCACAGAGCCTGACTTTTCATCAAGGGTGAAAAAAACTAGCTCATCCATTGCTGAACAGGAATAAAAATTCCCGATGACACTTGTCTTAGTCTCCTAATCTCCTCTGTGGAAAGGGCAGATTGTTAGCATTTTTCTGGGTCTCATAATGTCTCATATTTTCAAGAGCCAATGGCATACAGAGAAAAAGAGACACCCTAGAAAAAATCCCGCTGTCTTCCCGGAAATTGGGCCATGAACTGCCTCTATCATCACATTATTTATCTTCAGTCCCAGGACTCAATGTTGCAAGATCCCTGTGAGCCAAATGCCACTAACCAAATCCCATCCCCGCCAAAATCTCCATCTGCCTAAAAGATGTCTCCTTTCCGGAAAATGGTCCCCTTCATTGGAACAAAAATCTCAAGCCTCCTGAGTCCATACAGAAACTCTTCATAGAAAAGCCAGCATGATAATTTAGGAGTCTCTTCGGGTTTGTTAAAATGAGATTCTGTCCCCTAAGAGTTGGCATCCAAGTCCCACTTCCAGCTACACATACTCATAGCTGGAATCAAGTAGTCAGTTTCCTGATTTGGAAATTGCATAATTACAAAGACTTTACTAGGCCTTTTCCCAACATAGAAGTACAAGGCAAGAGTATGTTCTAGGATATCCCCAAGCAATAGAATGAAAGCTGACCCATTCCTCACACCATGTACAAAAATACGCTCAAAATGGATCGAAAACCAAATGCAAGAACTAAAGCTATAAAAACAGGTATACCAGGTATAAATCTTAGCAGCCCTGGATTAGGCAATGATTTCTAAGGTATTATGCAAAAAGCACAAAGAAAAATTAATAATTGGACTTCAAAATGTAAAACTTTCATGTGTTAAAAGGCATTATCAAGAAAATGATAGCCCACAGAAAGGGAGAAAATTTTTGCAAATCAAAAATGGCAAAGGTTGAGTATCCAAAACATAGATTTAAAAAATCTTGCAACTCAACAAAAAAGAGAAAATGCCCAATTTTAAAATAGAGCAAAGATTTGACTAGACTTTTCTCTAAACTAAATCTACAAACAGCCAATAGGCACATAAAAAGATGCTCTGTGTTATGAGGCATGAGGGAAGCACAAACCAAACCCAAATGAGATAGCACTTTATACCCACTAGCATGTCTCCAGTGAAAAAGGCAAACACACAAACAGAAACCAGCAAGTGTTGGGGATGATGCAGAGGTACTGGAACCTTCAGACATTCCTGTTCAGAAGGTAAAAGGATTCAGCACCATCAAAAAAAAAAAATTCGGCATGTCCTCAGAATGTTAACATAGAGTTACCATATGACCCAAAAATTCCCCCATAAACACCTCTCTATCAAGGGGAGTGTTAAGTGCAAGGTTATACTCAGACCTGTGTGGCTGCTGGCAGACTTTGGGACAGGAAGAGCCAGGGGCAGCCAGTGTGTGAATGCTCAAGAAGAAAATCTGTCTTATCAGCAGCTGGGTAAACTCGGGCTCTGATCCTGGAGGGGTTAGGGAGTGAGGCTGTGGCCCTGGGACTATGCCACTATAGGCAGGGATTAAGATCTGAGAAGCGGAGATCCCCGAAGTAGACTGAGTCTCAAAATCATGGTGCTGGGGCAGTGTCTTCTCGCTGTAAGACAGATAAATGGACTATAAGCCCCACTAGTGAGATCCCTCAAGGGAGAAGGGGGGTAAAACAATAGCGTTCTCCATAGAGAGAACGCTCAAAGATGGTGCAAGTCCACTTCCCCTTTGGCATGACTCTGGGCCGGATGCATTAGGTAAAATGTCATGGGTGTTTGATAGAGTGAGATCCCTGGCACGCAGCCCTTGGTTGGTGGTAGCACCTAGCCTCATCTTCTGCAGGAGGACCGAAGCAGAATGTCTGGGATGGAAGGGACACTTCTCTCTGCTCAGCTGGCTTTTCCCAAAGAGGAAACTTCCTTGGCTGTGTTGGCCAAACTTGCAGGACAGAACCCTCCAGGGCTGGAAGACACGTCCACAAAACGTGCTTGGAATATCTTAAGGCACCGGAAGCTTTTGGAGTCTGGCCGGGGCTTACATTGACCTTTATGAATTATGGTAATCGAAAATTCTGAGACCTCATCTGATATTTATTCCTCAAACTCAAATTACAGGAAGGAAAGACTTTTTTTAGACTCTTGCATGTTTGCTGGAAGGTTTTGCAAATAGCATATGTCTAAAAATGAAGAAGACTGTCTAGAAGGCAGAGACCACTAGCGTTTGAGTGGGACTCCTGGCTTCTAGAGCTGAATCTGTCCCAAATGATTTCATGCATGCATTTCCCAAGATGATAAACAGATGTTCTATTGGACAATGGATTCTAAAGTCAAGCTTGGACCACATTGGGTTAAACAAATTATATTGGTTTCTTCTGGGTACATTATAAATCTCCCAGCAGGGCACATAATAAACGAGCCTTTTGTAAGGAATCTAATTACATAAAGTTCCGTGGAACACATTCGTAGGAAACATTAGGAAGTGAAAAAGGCATTTCACTTACTTTGAAAGACTTCGAATGGTAAAGAAAAGTACATCATCCCACCAGTATAAATTTCTCTTGAGGTCCTACCTTTTAGACTCCTTTCGGCCTAAAATGGGCAAGTTACTGTAGGGACTGATAACTTTGAATCACGAGAAAAATTTTTGCTGGTGTAATTAAATCACTTTAAGCTATGCTTTCTTGTTCTTATTCCATCAGGAGAGATAGATTAAAAGACATCAGCCCCTTCCTATATTTGAAACGGCCCCCCACAGCGCATTCTCCTCATAGGATTTTTCCAGCAAGAAAATAAAAAAACAAACACGTGGACTTTAGATCTAAAGAGTGCAGTCAAAACCCAGCTCAGTCACTGCACGCTGCAGTAAAAGTAATAGGCTTAGACTGTACACATGTAAGTGAGAGAAGTAGGTGGAATCATAGAATGCCAGGGTTAGACGAGGAAAACAGTGCAACTTGAGTAGACGAGAGGAATTCTCTGAGCTGACAAATAGTCCTCTAAACTATTATTATCTGAGCCCATAGTAGATTCTTCAAAAATAAGGAATGAATGAACAGCTGAATAAAGGAAGGATCAACTACCCACAGAGGATTGTATTCCATGGGCAGTAATAATAAAGCCTTATTTTTTTTTTTAAAGATTTTATTTATTTATTTGACACAGAGAGAGAGATTACAAGTCGGCAGAGAGGCAGGCAGAGAGAGAGGAGAGAGGAGGAAGCAGGCTCCCTGCTGAGCAGAGAGCCCGATGCGGGCCTCGATCCCAGGACCCTGGGATCATGACCTGAGCCGAAGGCAGCGGCCTTAACCCACTGAGCCACCCAGGCGCCCAATAAGCCTTATTTTTTAAAAAAGGGTAAGCATGGAACCTGCAGGTGATGGGGTCAGCATTATTTTTAGAAGAGTGTTTTACTTGTATTTTCTCATTGGTTTTGCACCACGACCACGTGAAGGAGGAAGAGAAGGTATAGTTATTCCCATGTGGTTGATCCATTATCTTGCCAGCAATACAGCCATGTGGGGCCCTCAGGGAGGCGGGTGTCCCATGAACGAGCAATGGCAAGCCCCAGAAGGCTACAGCCTGGACAAAGAGACCTAGAAATAAGGAAATAGAATCCCAGAGGGATTAAGTGGTTTACCCAGGGTCAAATGTTAACTGGTTTGGTTTTAGCAATATCATCCCAAACCATACCCTCCCAGTCTGGACAGGACGGCTGTGCCCATCAAGGAAAGCAATCACGCCCACTGGTTTCTGGCACAGTCATCTTTTTAGAAAGAGAAACATTGACAAATGAGTTGGTTACAGAGAGAGCCAACAGGGTGGCAAGAAGGCCCAAGCCTTGCCTTTTAGGGAACAGTTAGGAAACTGACATTGATGGAGTGAGCGCCGGGATGTGTTCACAGCACTCAAGTATTAGAAGGGTTAGTGTGCGGACAAAGGGGCGTTAGACTGAGATGCTGAAGATGGACGCAGGTGCCCTGTAAGGCAGCTGTGCCCAGCAGGGTTCAGATGAAAATGCTCGGGGGGGGGGGCAGGGTGAGAAGACAGGATCCCCACGGCGCCATCCACGTGCTCTTTCGGCCAGCGAGAACCTTGTAGTTCAGTATGTGAGCTCCGGGTTAGTCAGATGGCTCAAAGCCAGCTCCCGGCCACGACCATCACCACTTGCTAGCTGGGGTCCCTTGGACCTGTGCTCCCTGTGGGCAAATTACCTAATCTTTCTGAGTGTCAGTTGCTTTACCTGCAAATAGGAAATAATAGTACCTGTCTCAGGGGTTGGTTCTAGCGTTTAGTAAGGTAAGACACATAACCTGTTTTGTTCAGTGTCTGGCGCGGGACACCGTGGGTCTATACGGATTACATAAGTGGATATCCATTTAATGAATGGATCATGAATAAGAAAAGTGTTGCATAAGCAACATTAGGAATATCAGTAGCTCAACTGAAACAAAATCTCATGTGCAGGTCCCAGGATGAACAGAAAGATGTGTGAATGTACCACGGGCCCCAAGACCTTTGCAAAGAGACAACATGTCTACTATCTACTCATGAGATCGATTCCTGTGCTGGATAATTCTTGGACCAAATGTTCTCTAAAATCCTTCCCAGTTCTTAAATACCAGGAGAGTAAGAAATGTCAAATGGTCTAATTGTAGAAGTCAGGAAGTTTCTGTTCCTCCAGGGCAATAGGAAAGGTCATGGAACTGAAATCGTGAAGCTGCTTCTTTCTAGAAAAGTAATGAAAAGTCCTTCTCCCACTCCTTTCTCCCGTTTATTATTTACAACAACAAAAGAGGGCTTTGTTTTTGTACCTTTCTCTAAAAGAACATGAGAAGCCCTCTCTACAATTCCCAGAAAGTACACTGATTTCTTATTGCCTACTTTTTTTTCCACTGGGCTCTCCCCCAAGAAATACACCCAGGGACTGCAAGAATCTTCAAAATATGAAATATGGTCTTGGATAGTATTTGGTCTTCTTCCAGTTCTGATGTGGATCTTTGACCTCGCTGCGAAAAACAGAAACTTCCTGTTTCCCATGAGATGCCGAAATAGGTTTTCTGATTGCACCACCTCCTGGTCAAATACGGAAACCAACATGGCAGAAGGCCTTGCTTGTTTTTAACACAGCAGCGAGCCTATGCCTTCAGGGAGGCTGGACAGGAAGGGCTTCCTCCCTAGAATTTAATCCCGGCCTCCTGGGTCGTGACAGCTTGAACTGCATTCAGAGTAAGCCATGGGAAATGGTTTCAAAAGTTCAGTGCTTATTTATTTGAAAGTCCATGTGCGTTCTTAAGGATAATTACCCATGATGCTCAGAGGTAAGTTCCACCTCTGGGAAGGGAGATTGAATGGGGGGCCTTTCCAAAATGCTCTCGACTGCCAATGTCAGCAGATGCATAAGCCATTTGTTTTTAGTTGTCTGAACCATTCAAAAACACTTTTGTGTCTTAATAAGAAAAGATTACGAGACAGAGAGAGACAGAGAACCAGGATCCAGGATCTGAAATTCCCCCGTTTAGTTATGGGCACACCTTGCTTTCTTACACCTCAGTTTATGGTGTTTTGCAGATACTGCATTTTTTTACTAATTGAAGGTTTGTGGCAACCGTGCATTGGGCAAGTTTATTAGTGACATTTCTCCGATAGCATTTGCTCACTTCTTGTCTCTGGGTCACATCTCGGTAATTCTCCAATATCTTGAACATGTTCATCACTGTTGTATGTGCGATGAGTGAGTACAGCTGACTGCAAGATCAGGTAACCGGTCAGCCTTTTTTTGGCAATATAGCACTTTTTAATCAAAACGTACATTTTTAGAGATGCTATTGCACACTTAATAGGCCACAATGTCATGCGAATATAAATTTTCTATGCACTGAGAAACCAAAATATTCACTTGCCTCCCTTTATTGAGATTGCTATTATGATTGAAGAGTGCCAATCTAGAGAAACTCCATCATTTTAGCACCACAAGCTTTGGGTCTAGACCTTTACGTAAAACCCTTTCTACATCCAAATCCCCAGGATCCCATTTGCACCTCTGCCCCTCGCTATGGCCTCAGCACCCACCGTCTGACCTGCCCCTGTCACCAGGGACGAACTGACAGCTCGGTTTGAGGCCAACCCCTCTGTTTGCACAGGGGACACTCCCCTACACGCCCCCCCCCTGCCCCGCCTACTCAAGGACAAGGACCTCTCTCCAACAACCCTCCCTCCCTCTCCCGTGTCACTGCTTTTCCCCTTCCCTCCCGGATCATTCCCTCCAGCACACAAACATGCTGTTATTTCTGCCATCTTTAAAAATAGCTTTCTTGATGGCACTCACATCTCTAATTACCACCCTGTTCCTCCGTCCCCCTTTACAGAAAACCCCCTGAGGAGGTTAAAACTGTCTCTACTTCCCCTGTTCCCGTTCCATCTTGAATCTGCTCCAGTCAGGCTTTTGTCTCCTCCTTCCACCGAAACTGTGCTTGGAAAGCCCCATGCCCTCCTCGTCACCAAATCCAAAGGCTAATCCTTGGTCCCCATCTGGCCTGACCCATCAGCACACTGGAGAGAGCTGAGCCCCCCTTCTCTCCCTTGGCTGCTGAGGTGCCACTCTGGGTCTTTCTCTGCCCTAACAGGCCACTCTTCTGTCCCCTGGGCTTGCTCCTCCTTCTCTCCCTGACATCTCAACACAGGAGCACCCCAGAGCTCAGTCCTGGGTCCTTTCTGCCATCGACACCCACCTCCTACCTCGTCTTGCCCACTTGCTTTATGCCAACAAGGCCCCGGTTTTTACCTCCAGCTTGAACCCCCCCTTGGAACCTCAGATTCAGATCTCTACCTGCTCCGTGTATGTCTAATATCTAATAAGCACCTCAAAGCTGAAAGCCTGAAAACGAATCCCTGAACCTCCCACTGCAAACCGGCCTCTCTCCCAACATTCCTCATCTCATAAAAGGCACACTGTATCCTCCCGCTGTTTGGGCTAAAAACCTTGGGGTCGCCCTTGATTTCCTCTCTTCCACATCCCACATGCAGTCTGTCTGCACATCCTGCTGGCGTACNCCTCTCTTCCACATCCCACATGCAGTCCGTCTGCACATCCTGCTGGCGTACCCGGAACACCGCACTTCTCACCACCTCCATGCTACCACACGCTACCTCACTCCGCCGTCACCGCCGGCCTGGCGGACAGTGACAGCCTCCCGACTGGTCTCTCTCCCTGACTGAGGTCCTTCAACATATGAACCAGGATGACTCCCCGTTTAAAGGAAGTCTGATCACGTCCCTCTGCCCAAACCCTGCAATGGCTCCCATCTTGCTCGGAACGAAAGCTAACGGCCCTTCTGGAGCCCGCGAGGCCCTCCGGCACTCTGCCCTCACCTCTAACCACCCCCTCCCCGTCTCCTCGGTTTCCCAGACACGGGCCCAGGGCAGGGGGCTTTGCCTTTGTCCCTTGCTTGAGACACAAAGGTCGCCCCACGCCTCACTCCCTCCCTCCCTTCACGTCTCCTCAAAGGTCACCTTCTCTGTGAGGGCTTCTCTGTGATTATCACTGGCCCATACCATGCATTTGTTTGTAAATTCTCTTATCTCCTGCCTCTGCACTAAGATACAAGTCTGTGAAGACAGAGACTTTGTTTTGCTTCCTGCTGTGTCGCCAGCACCTAGAACAGCCTGGCACATCGCAGAAAACCAACTACAAAGCGAGCGCGTGCCTAACCAGCACACACTACTCAGCGCTCCCTGTTTCACAGGGGTCTGCCGCCAACCGGGGGTCCACGGGACACACGGTTCTCTCCCAGCTGGGACTAGCCCTGGAGATTTGAAACACTTGTACAGGGTCGCCCTACCTTTCAGGGAACCTGACGGCCTAGGCATGAAGCACACCTGCCCTGGCACGGTCACAGTCACTACGTGGACCTAAAGAAAAACCTAAATGAAGCAAGCTCCTCCTCAACGGAGAAGCGACAGCGATGCAGGCTCCCCGTCACCTATCTGGCAGGGGTCCCCGGAGCCCGAATGTTTGCCCTAACTCGGTGGCCGAATTTGACTTGAGCCGATATGAAGCCGTCCGTGGTCTTTATTTATTACTGTAGTTTTCCTGCACACATGCAGATGAACTTGATTATGGTGTGCTGGCCCAAGCCTCCCGGCAGGTGTGTACACCGTATTACCCAACGGCCGCACCATCCAAAACTCTCTGGGCTATGGAGCCTGGACCTGCAGGCAGCCCTAGATGAGATAATGGATGTGAAAGTCAGGGGTCTGCTTCCCTATTTTGGCTTCTCCCAACAGTTCAGTTCCCCCTTTACATAGAAAAAAATTTTTTATTTGTTTGTTTCAGGAAGAGGCTCAGTTCTAGTGAGGATTTTTTTTTTTT
>LNAC01000097.1:4612195-4623716 GCA_002007465.1 Ailurus styani | reverse complement strand
GAGCCCGGGCCGGGGAGCGGAGGGCGGCGGGGAGCGCGCGCTCGCGGCCGGGACCCCCGCAGACCCGGACCGGGCCCAGGACGTCTGCGGTGGTGGTGGTCGGGCAAGGGCCCCGCGTCGTGAGAGGCGCCCGGCCGCAGGGCCGTCTCTGCTTCCGGACGCCCGGGCCGGTGACCGAGACGCAAGACCTGCGGACGGACGGACGGGCAGACAGACGCTCCAACTCCCGGAAGCCCCCGCAGAAGAGAAGATGTTCGAGGTCGCGGTGGGTGGGGGCGTGGGGACGCCTTCCGGGCGGACGGAGCCGCGGGAGCCACAGCGAGGGGGTGACAGGCGAGGCGGCAGCGCTGCGGGACCCCGACCTGTCCTCGCGTGCGGGGCGCGCCCCGACCTGTCCTCGCGTGCGGGGCGCGCCCCGACCTGTCCCCGCGTGCGTGGAGCCCCCCGACCTGTCCCCGCGTGCGGGGGTACCCCGACCTGTCCCCGCGTGCGTGGAGCCCCCCGACCTGTCCCCGCGTGCGGGGGTCCCCCGACCTGTCCCCGCGTGCGGGGAGTGCGAGGGGCGGCACCGGCCCGGGAGAGCGCGCAGGTGGCCCGGGAGGGAGCCCCTCAGGTCTGCGGCAGCAGCCGGCCGGACTTGTGTCAGCTCGGGTGAAGTGTGTCCTGTGACTGTGAACTGGAGGTTCCTTGTCTGCGAGGGGGTCCCGGGCCTTGTGGGCCAGGAGCGCGCGGTGGGGGGCTTTGGGACGTGCCTGGTTCTGGGTTCTGAAGGGGCCCTGTCCCCTCTGTGGAGCTTGCAGATGGAGGCGGAGGCAGAGCGCCCACCCCTGGGTGTGTTCACGTGCCAGCTCTGCGCCCTGTCGGCGCCCTACAGCTACGTGGGGCAGAAGCCCCCCGACACCCACTCTGTCGTGTGAGTACCCCGTGCTTCCGGGGCTCCTGGGCCGGGAAGCCGCCGGCCGGGGCTGCTTGGCCGGTGCCGTGCCTCTGACACGGGGCTCGGGTGTCGCGTCCCAGGCCCATCCCTGCCTGGGCTCCTGCAGAACCTGCAGGCCCCTTCCTCCCCACCCAGCCCAGAGGCCAGTGGCTGCTCCAGCAGGGGCTCGAAGCCCTGTGGTTCCGCTGAAGCCCTTCAACCCCTGGGAAGGAAAGGCACCGTGGCGGCCTCTTCCTTCGGGGCTGTGCCTTGTTGCCCTTCCTCCTGGCTCCTGTGGACGTTCTTTCCTCGTGGGAAGCCTGCCTGCCCCCTTGCACTGAGGGGAGAGGGTCCTGAGGCCCCACTTCCAGTGACTCTGCCCAGACCTGATCTTGAGTGGAACCACTGGGTCCTGGGGCTTGAATCTGGACCTTTAACTTGTCCTTCATCAGACGTCATGTTGTGGGGAAGCTGACCGGGACGTCCTCCCCCGGTTTGTTACTCACATGGGACAGGTGGCAGGGGCCAGGCTTTCTTCTGGGTGGGTTCTCTGCTGACCAGGAGCCTGGGGTGTCATCACAGAACCCTGTCGGTCTCCTCTGATGTGCGGGGCGCAGCCAACACTTCACACGGGGCGTGAGGCGCCCTGCTTCTCCCTGTGTGGCGGGAGCGGGCGGCTTGGGGGGGGTCGGGAAGGGCTTGGAGAGCTCGGACGAGCTTTGCGTTCCCTGCCTCCATCCCGGCGGGGCAGAGAGGGGTCTGGGGCCTTGCACTGGAGCAGCCGGCCTTGCAGTTGGTGAGGAATGTTCTCCCCACCACAGCTGTTAGAGCGAGAGCAGCTCCGATTTCAGTTCTAGCCAGCTCCCCGATTGCTTGTCTTTCTGTTACTACTCGGTGGCGCAGGGGGGCCGGCCCCTCGTCTCACAAACCCACCCAGGGGTGCGGGCTCTGGGGAGGTTCATTCCATATCACCGCCAAGCTTCCGTCAGCAGAGGTTCAGGCCGTTCTGACCTCTGGCGTCATTTCCTGCCCTGCAGCCTCCTGGAGGAGAGTTACGTCATGAAGGACCCGTTCACCTCAGACAAGGACAGATTCCTGGTCCTTGGCTCCAAGTGCAGTTTATGCAGCCGGCTGGTGTGCGTGGGCCCGGTGGGTAAGCTGCCTGGGCCGGGGCTGCCTCCTCTCCCTCCCTCCCTCCCTCCCTGTGTTTGGGACCCCACACATGATCGTGGGAAAGGGGACGTGTGAGCGTCAGCCTCTCCTTGTGGCCGTGATCCCAGGAGCCCTCTCACGTCACATGGTGGGGGCCCGGGGGTTCTTGGAGGCCAGCTGGTCCAGCTCATCATGGATGGGTCCTGCAGCCAACGGAGGTGAGCAGACAGGCAGAGGGGCGGGTTGGGGTCAGTCAGAGGGTCTCAGTGTTGGTTGCGGAGTGGGTGCTGACTGTTCTCCCCCTCCCAGCCATGCCACTGGCCATTGTGCTTCTGTCCATGGGGTGGTGACCTTCTTCCAGCTTGTTCTTGGAGGGAGGGACCTTCCAGAGGAAGGAACTGCTTTCTTGAGCATTCGTGGTGGGTCAGGCCCTGTGCTTGGGGGCCTGTTTCCCCAGGGCAAGTTCCTTCAGTCCTGCCGCAAACCTAGCTGTGCAAAGCAGTATTGCCCCCATCTCATAGGTGAGGACACGGAGGTTTGGGGAGGCTGAGTAGGCCCAGGACACCGGCGTAGTGAGCCTGTGGTTGGACAACCCAGGGGTGGGCGGAGGTGGAGCGGTGTGGCTGAGCAGTGTGGCCCCTGTAATCTGAGCAACACGGCCGGACAGCAGTCCCTGGGCATTCCGTTAGCGGGGAAGGTGCGGACAAGGCTGCTGTGTCATGGACGAGGTTTAGACATCAGCCTCTGTCCTGAAGGGTCGGGGTGATGAGATTTGATGGGGTGGGATGAAGCCTTGGCAAGGCAGAGGCCTGAGTGTTCGAGGACATGGGGCGGCTGGTAAGGACTCAGCAGGAGAGAAGCCACTGGGAAATGAAGACTGGCAAGGTGGGTTGGGCCCAGGGCAGGGGAGAAGTCTCGAAGGCCACACTTACACATTTGGGCTGCACTTGGTGAGCAGAGGTGAGGGTGCCCCATGTGGTATCCAAGGTCTCCATTGTTCTTGGATGAAGTGCTTGGTTGGTGGCGAGTACCCTCTCTTATGTGGGAACAGATCTCTTCCGAGTATTGCAGGAAGGACAGCCTTGTCTTAGCTGAGGCACACTCTGAGCTCCTGGAACAAAGAGACCCCCAAAATATAGTGGCCCGATTATGACAAACAGTCTTCACTTTACTTTTCGTATGTGTAAGAGTCCAGAGCAGGTCGCGCCATTGCCATTCTCAAAACACAGCATCCACTGGGCCCACAGTGGTTGCTGCAGCGCCCACCATCATAGCTATGCTCCCACCCACTGGAAGAGACAGGGAGCACATTCCCATTCCTTCAAAGGGCACGACCAGGAGATGCCGCAGAGCTGCCAGTGACACAGACCCAGCCCTGTGGCCACACCCAGTTGGAGAAGGGGTTGGGAAAGTAGTCTTTGGACGGGCCCCTGGGCAGTGAGTCTCAGGAGTTGAGCGGCAGAGGATGGGTGCAGGGGAGAATGGCCGCGGTTGGACAGATCCGACCTCCCACCTAGACCAGCCGCTTCTTTGTGGCTTTTTTGGTCTGGGGCTGCGCCCAGCACCAGTGGTCACCAAGCGTCTGTCGCACTGCTGTGATAACAGGAGAGGGAGGATCTAGGATCTCTGACAGTGGAGGTATGGCCCCAGCTCCATCTTCCCATTGTTTCCATGTCACCCGTGACAGAGCACGGCAGTCACGAGTCTTTCCACGCCATCTTGGCTCTCGCACCTGGGTGGACCCAGGCCTGCATTGCCTTGTTCTCTCTGACACCTTCGCCAGCCTCACGGGGTGGTTACCCCACGCTCAGAAACCCCTGACACCCCACTGCCTGTAGGGGCTGATGGGGGGTCTCTTACCTCCCTGCTCTTCCTCTCTGGAGGCCCTCCATTGTCTCTTTTTGTCTTAGGTGATGACTGCATTCTTGGAGGTGGCTGGCCAGCCCCCAGGCCCTGCTTTCCTTCCTGCTGTTCGGGCCCTGGCCACCCCGTCCTGACACAGCTGCCCCTGCCCAGCCCACCCCCACCCCCCGTCCGTGCTGAAGGACTGGCCTCTGGGAGAAGCTGCACCCCCTGCTCTGTGGTCCTTAGCCCCCGTCCTTCCCCTGTCCTCTTTCAGGAATGCAGTTTATTCTACTCCAAGAGGTTTTGCCTCCCCTGTGTCCAGGAGAACATGGACGCCTTCCCTCAGGAAATCCGGCAAGACTTGGAGAAAAGGAAAGCTCCGTCAAAGAGGCTGGCCAGCCAGCCTGGCTCTCAGACATGAGTGCGACTGGATGCCCGGTTGGCAGCAGCACCGCACACAGAGCTCCTAGGCCGGCTGGGACCCTGCAGCCTGGATCAGGGATGGGGCTGAGCTGCGAGCTGTCATGCTCAGCCTTGTTTCGGGACAGGCAGGACCAGAGTGTGCAACTGGAGCGAGCTGGGGCCCAGCCTGCAGCAGGAGGGTGATGAGGAGACGGGCAGAGAAGGCATCAAAGGCAGACCTCAGACCAGACATCCCGCAGAACTAACCCCGTCCAGAGCCCCCTCGATGCTGAGACCGCAGGGCAGGAACTGAGGCATGGCTCAGAACTGGCACAAAGGGAGGCCAAGGCTGGGCCTGCTGGCCCTTTGGCTCTCCTCCCAGACCTGGGGGCTCTAGGCCTTCCCGCAGGGTCATCCCCTGGCTCCTGCGTACCGGCAGCTGGACCTGGAGGGCCCTTTGTGCCCTCTGCATGAGTCATTTGATCCAGGAGTTGTCTCCAGGTGACATGCTGCTCTGCCCGGCCCTGAGGACACAGGAGTGAATGTACAAAGCCCACTGTCCTGGTCCAGTGTGGGGAGACCCTCTGGTCACACTGGGGGTCGTGCTGCCCAGGCTTCTGCGGAGGCAGGACAGCTGGGGTGGGGACTCCTGCCTTCCCCATCCTAGGAGGTGAGTGTTCACACAGCGAAGACCTCACTCAGTGGGACGGTTCACAGGGAGGTGACCTGTGGGACGGCGCCTGAGGTGGGGGGGGAGCTGCAGACGCGACTGGGGGGTCTGGGGGCAGTGGAATTTTACTTCATGTCCTCGTGGTGCTTGGAAAATGTTTTAAATCTTGACCATGTGTTAGATCCATAATTAAAAACCCAAAGAACCAGTTAATGTTTGAAAAGTAATCCTCCCCCGGAAACATTTGCGAGGCAGATGTTCTCCTTGGCGCTCTGGATGTGGCGTGGGTTGGGGGCTGGGGCGTTGCCACGTGTAGCCTCTTCGGTCCCGCCTGTCCCGCAGGCTCTGGCTCCCGCCCCAGGCCCAGTCCCATTCCAAGGCAGAGCAGTGCCTTCCCCTGCCTTCCCTTCCCTCATGGGGGGGCTCACAACCTGAGGTACTGGCTTGCCCCTCTCCACAGCGACCCCGCACCAGCTCTGCAGGCTCCTGTAGGCGGCCCCGGGCCCTCCTGCCCCACGGCCCCCACCTTCGCCATGGGGGACACCCTGAAGGGCGCGTTTGCCTCTGCTGGTTCTCAGAGGGCCGGAGTGGCTCCGTGTTCGCCTGTAACTCAAGGCCTCGAGGCCAGCCGACGCTGCCCCGGGGGGCGCCAGACATGAGTTTGAGGAGAGAATGAATAAAGAGCTTTTATTGGCTGATGTGTTCACTGGGTTTTATTTTCAGATGCTTCCCCTGCGTCACATTACTTTAGACGAATGGCTGTCATCCTGGGGTCACTCTATCCTAGGTCCATTCTGTGCGCCGGAGGACAAAAGGACTAGAGGTGAAGACCCCTGGGGGAGTGGGGGGGGTGCTGCTCTGGGCTGAGGGCAGGGGCTGCAGCCGGGGGCTGACTGACTGACTTTCTTTTTTTTTAAAGATTTTATTTATTTATTTGACAGAGAGAGAGATCACAAGTAGGCAGAGAGGCAGAGAGAGAGAGAGAGGTGGGGGGAAGCAGGCTCCCTGCTGAGCAGAGAGCCCGATGCGGGACTCCATCCCAGGACCCTGAGATCATGACCTGAACCTCGAAGGCGCCCAGCAGCCAGGGACTTTCAAACTAAACATTCATCTCATAGCATCACTCAGAACTCACCAACTAATTTTAAAAAATAGTTTTATTTTTTAAAACCATTAAGGCAACACTTTACCCTGAAATTAAATCCTTACATTCATCAGTCTTACAGTAGGACATTCCAAACCTGTACATTCCTATAAATTCAGGATATAAATCAACATATGTGATCAGTTCAATCTCTTAGCAGGATACAGAATAAGACCAAAGATTTTTTTAAAAATTAAAGTTACAGTCATTTTCTAATTGCTTGGAACCGCTATCAGTTAATGTGATTCGGAAGATTCCATTTGCTCTTCTGTGCACACCCCTGCTCCCTGAGCCCTGGATCCCCCCCGCCCCCAGCCCAGACCCAGAAAGGGGACACCAGAGCCTGCTCTAAAAGATCTCCTTTGGACTGTTCCTGTTTAGTATGAAGACAAGGGGTCTACCAGCCCCTGAAGACTTGGAGAGTATAAGGCACCAAAGAGTGGTAATGATAAACACACCGAGAAACCAAGCTCAGTCTTGCTTTGGAAATCTGTACCCATCTGATGTTCTGACATGTTGGTCAGTTGCTCTCAGCGCCACGGCCCTGTGGACATCAAGAAGTTCTGCTGAGATACTGCGAAGGAGCCCCGGGAGGCTGGCGGGGTCCGTGGTTTCTGTTACATGCTTCGGGCTGGGCCATCTGGGGGTTGCCAGAGAACCAGTGGTGCAAACATCCTATCCGAAGACTTCGGATTGCCCGAGTGCTTTGGTAATAACCCACAGACGGTAATTCCCTGAAGAGCAGACTGTGACCCACAACCCGTGACCCACAACTAGTTCAGCAGGACATTGCTGGGGGCAATAAGTGACTCCGGACCTAGGTCTCTGGCCCCTTTGCTGGGAGAGATGGTGAAGACAGACTCACTTGTGCTTGCACGTGAGGCATGACGAGGGGAACAGATTTATACGGGGAAATAAATTCGTGGCTTGGGAGAGACAAAAAGCCGTGTGTGTGTGCATAGACGCGTGTGCAATTGTATGCCAGTTATATTTCAGCATCCTTTGTGTTTCCAGTAGGTTCCAAGAGCCGGGCTACTAAGAGTATATGTCAGCTAATACTGATTTCAAAAGAATCCAAATCTTTGTTATTAGATGCATGATTATAAGTTAGTAAAATATACGAAAATTTTTCTTAAACTTGAATCCCAGTATTTAAGATATAGCTATTAACATAGTTCTTTTTACCATACAGTGTAGGAAAAATGACACTCAAATACTGTGACCTTACTGGAAAGGTTACTGAGTGGTATTCATCTACTGTGAGGTAATTTTTTTTTTTTTCCGTTTCTTTTAGGCCTGAGAAAAGGAACATACCGTCTGTGCTTTTTAAGAGAACATAGTTTCCAAAAGTGAATGATTTTACTTTGGAAAGATTGGTCACTCACTTGCCTTCAAGGCCTGAACCTTGACCTCCCTGCCCTGAGGAGGCCGTGCTGAGGCTGGAGGACCCCCTCGGGGCCGAGAGCCCCTCCCCTTGGGGCTCCCCCCCCCCGCCCCCGGGGGCTCACGGAGTAGGCCAGGTCCCTGNGGGCCCCCCCCCCCCCCGCCCCCGGGGGCTCACGGAGTAGGCCAGGTCCCTGTGCAGGTCTGCACAATGCTGCAGTCTGTCAAATGAATGAAGTTCAGATGTTGGGTGTGGGGAGGGTAAGGAAGGAGGAGGCTAGTATATCTGGGGAAGTTCTTCACATCTGACCCAAACTAGCACACTTAAATAAAAGAACCTGATCCAGGTCTTAACCCTACCTCTGACATAAAAAAAAAAAAAAAAGGAAAAAGAAAAAAGAAAAAAAAAGTTCCTTAGGATTTTGTTTTTTGTGTTTTGCAGGTAATGCACTGAACAGCTAGGGGGCCACTGGAGGCCTTGACACACTCCCCATTGCTTCAGTCAAGACGTGACACTGAACATGGGTGCAGGTTGGTCTATTCTTTTTGGCAAGGAATTCCAAAAGGATGTGGCTATATGTGTTTCGGCTGGGCCACATTACATGGTCCCCCTGCTTTCCCGAGGTGGGGTAGTACACGGTGACACTTGTCCTTGTCTCGCACTGAAACGTCGAGAAACAAATGGTCCACTGAGAGCCCCACGCTAGACCTGAGAAGGCGTCCCAGGCCTCACGCTGCAAGGGCAGCTCAGACCACACCCTGGCCCCCGGCCTCTCATTTGCTGTCCTGATACCTGGGCCACCCTTGGAGCCTTTACAAGCCTCAGCCCACTCCACGGAAGTATTAAGACACCCAGCTGCACTCCACAAAAACAGCATAATGGAGAGAACTCTGTAATTCCTTAAACGGACACATGAAGATTCATTGTCTTTTTTTGTTGCTGTTTTCTTTTCTTCTAAAACTTTAAATATCACCTCTAATTTGCATTGTCGTTTCCAGAGAAATGTAATGGGTCTCCTCTCCTGAGTCAGATGAAAGTTCACTGCCTTTGTCCTTACTGTGGTGCATGACACAGGCTGGGAGTCATGACCATTTTCCTGAATTCTATTAAAATGTCACCTAAATATATATATATATATATATATCCCAGCAAAAATACATAGGCCTCAACCTTTGGAGCCTGGCAAGAATCCTTGATCCTTAATCCTAGGGGAACCCTATAAATCAGCTTGGACCAAGAGCTAAGAGAAGCCAGGCCACATTTAAAAGGAGGACAAGCCCAGAGCACCTGGCTTTGGAGCTGCCTGGTGCCAGGCTGTGGCGACGCTGTGAAGACTGGGTACGTGGGAAAAAACTTCCACAGACGCTTGCTAAGAATCAGTAAGCTCTCAGTGGGTGGCACCAATCCTAGCTGGTAACTTCCACAGTGGGATGTCCTCGCTGTCCTGAATGGACACCACTGCTGTAAACTTAAAGGCTTTAAGCATGCGACCCCTCTGGGAACACCTGCAGTGCAGGTTGGTGGAAACAGTGCACCCTTCTATAAACGGGCGTTTGTAAGACATTCCAGAGACAGGTGTGGCCACTGGGTCGAGACAAAGAAAAAACAAACAAACACGCTCCATCATGTATGCAATGGCTAGGTATCAAATGTGCTTGGTGCCGCTGTGGTTTGAAGAAGGGAGCAGGAGGCAGGAAGTTTCCAGAGGCAGCAAGGCGGCCCAGGTGTGCCTTGGAAAGTCACTGCCCAGCTAAGTTGGCCTGGAGGCATGTGCTTCCAGCCTCATCTGGCAGGGTCTCTCCCTGAGCAGGTGCAGCCGAGGAGCAGGGGAGGCCCCCCACAGGGCAGGTCACTGTGGCTAGTGACTGTTCCCACTTCTAGACCCCGGTCATGCTCCAGTTCAGTGTCACCAAACTGGGGCAGCAACTTCTGCACACGTGTATCTTGGAGGCGCCCTTTAAACAACCAAAGTGCCTTTAAGAAGTCACATGACCTTCCGCCTCTCAGTGTGCAATGAAGCAAAGGTGTGTAACTTCTGAATCTTACTCATAGATGATCTGACTATAGGTACTCCAAAAGGCCCCCGAGTGTTTCGCGTACCTTAATTTTAACTGTGTCTTTTGATGTACTGTACTGAGGTAGCTGTTATGCTGTAGATTTGGGGAAGTAGTAGTTGCTAAATTAATAGTTTACTTATCATCACCCATTAAACAAAGGATTCTACTTGTGCCTTGAGCTTCTGCTCAGATCTTAGGATGCTGCCCGGTCTCTGGAACCCCCACATGATCCTTGAGGTTGTTTGTTTCCTTAGAGTTTCAGGTGGCCCAGTGTAAGAAATGCATCCAAAATACAGAAAGATACATTCTTGCTCTTAAAATGAAGAGTCCCTTTAAAACAGGGACAGCTCTCGCAGGCATTCCTGAAGGCGCCATGCACCACGGTTGTTCTGGACTTCCCATTCTTACTGATATATGTACACCTACTCTTCAGAGGGATGCTCAGAGTGCATCTCATCCGAGAGCCGCAAGGAAGGCCACAGGGAAACTCAAGAGCAAGGCAGGAAGAAAGGAGCGGCTCACTGACGCTGTGATGATTCCCAAACTGCCCCTGCTTCCCGCTCGTGCTGATGCAGTTACGACCGTCCTGGTTTTGATGACACTGGGCTTCCCCCAAACAGCCACTGGCGCATGCAGCCCTCAGGGTGGCAGGGGCAGGATTCTGCGTGTGGGACACTCAGCTGGAAATGCCTAGGAGGATGAAGGGGAGGGACCCTGTGGGACTGGGGAGAGAGGGCCTGGCTGGCTCCTGAGCTGGAGCTGGCTGCTGGGTTCAGGATTCATCCTTGTCAGCCCTGTAGACAAAGGCTGTTTGTAATTTTGTGGTTTCTGAGGCGTTTGGCACTTGTGGCTACAAACAGTGACTTGCCTAAGGGCATCAAGGTGGTGACACAGGGAGCTGCATCATGTGCCGAGTTCCCCAGCAGAGGGGCTCCATGCCCTGGTCTGAGGCTTCTCGAACCTGTTCTGTCATATTCACCCCACTTCACGCTGACTGCTGAAACCCAGCAGGCAGTAAATGCACTTTAACGAGCCCCTATTGGAAATGCGACAGTATTTTGAAGTGGTGAATATTTTGTCCGTATCTATCGGTGGTCTGAGAAATCTTTGATTAGGTGGCCTGAACATTCTGCGTGGCAATCAGTGACTGTTACTTAAAATGAACGGGAATCTGTGATTTTCTTCCTGTCCGTACTAGTGAACCAATTCAAGTGCCTTTCAAGCTGCGGTCTCTGCAGCCTCCTTTGTGGCCTCACCGGGAGCATCGCTGGGAGTCTAGCTGGGCCCCAAGAGAGCCAAACGCTCACTGACACTAGGAATGCAGAACCCCTGCCCTTGGCAGCAGAATGCACGAAATAAGGAGCTTTTAAAAATAAGTTTATGAAAACAGAACCAGAGCGAGCGACTTTTCTGAAAGCCTGGGTCTTGAGGGTCCCTTTCCGAGGCCACGTCCATGATGCCCTAGGCATCTACCTGGGGCACGTGAGAAGAAAGTCCTGTGTCACCGGCCCAGGGGGCCTTGTCTTAGGGAAGAACGCCCACATGGACGTGCCCTCTGACTTTGGATGACCTCTTGACTGGTGTCATTCATACATGGAAATACTTTTATTTGCTTCCAACAGATCCTTTGATGGGATCTCTCAACAAAATAAAAATGAAAACTATCACTAGGGTTTAATTTTGAGAAGGATGTGCCTGTTGTCACATTTGCCTTTTCAGGTTGAAACCTCAGAGTTCTGTCGTTCTCTTTCCTGTTACATTTCCATGATGCTGACCTTGGGAACTTTTTATCAATTTCAATCCTATTCATTCTTCGAGAGCAAGTAGTAGTGACCTTACAGAGCCAAGTTTTCTAGACACGGAGGGGGAGGGGCACAAGGGCACAATCAGGTCCTAAGAGCTACGGGGAAGCAGGGGGTCAGGGGCAGGTGGCCAGTGGGCCCCTCCCCGC
>LNAC01000097.1:4555639-4612137 GCA_002007465.1 Ailurus styani | reverse complement strand
CTCCCCCCCCCCCCGCCCCGCATCGACTCTGGCAGGCTCAGGCCTGGCTGTCCTGTAGGCCGAGGCTGCTGCAAATCCCTGATAGGACATTTACATACTACGGTGGACAGAAACACAGAGTCTTTCCAGGTCCATATGCTCTGACGAAAACCACGAAGAACATTACTTTCATAACCACACCGGGGTTGAGAAATAATCTTTCAGCCTGCAACAAATATTTCAGATGTTGGGAAAGCCACCTTCCATATGTAATTGGAAAACTGCCCCATGAAGAACTCTGTGCCTGCCCCCCTCATTCTCCACATGGTCCCCCCAGGGCCCACGCTCTAAAGTCCTGTTTGCCTCACCTTCTACACTCCGGGGAGCAGCTACTGCCACCAAGAGTTAAAAAAATAAAGCTGTGTATTTTAGAAAGCAACACATGAAAAGACCAAGGAGCTGCCTTGACACACGGGGCCCAGAGGAACACTGACAAACAACTTGTCAGTTTGCCCCCCAAAATGCTATCATGGCCCCCAGACAACCTGACTCAGTTGGTTCCAATTTGATAGGAAACAGAAGTCAGAGGGATGGAGAGCTGACATACTTTCCGTTTGTCTTGCTCCTGCTGACCCGACGCCAGCTCGAAACAGGCAGAGCATTGAGTCTGGGGGAGTCTTGAGATGCGGCTTTCTGGGATCTTCTACACAAACCTGGAAACAGCCCCTTCTGCCTAAGTCACAACCATGAACACAGTGAAAACCAACCGACTGCTGCGTTTGGATAGCTTATCAAATAATCTTTCGAAATTTTAAATCCTATGATTAAGAAACAGCATGTTGTCTGTCTTCAAATTCAGGAAACAGAATTAAAGTCTTCCCAATAAATATTTTGCTGCTTTTTAAAAATAGCTAACCTTTGGATTCATCTAGATTTACAGGATTATAAAAGCTAAAAAGTGCTGATTAGTTTTCAAAACAATAAGGGAGCACAACAGCCAAAAGGTGGCAAAAGGAGAAGATAGACCACGTATTTCAAGGTCACCGGTTAATTCAGCGCTACGTTACTCATGTGATATCAAGAAATCTGCATTGATTAATATCAGCTGAGTTAAAATCAGACCACTGGGCATCATTCCCCTTAATTTTCCAAGAACTGCCTATCAGCTACCTGTCCCCACCATTTCAATACTTTGCACACTCTCAGAAGTACTGGTGTGAAAAAGAAAGAAATGTGGTCTAGGGTTCCGGTTACCTAGGGCTCAGCCGTCCCATTCTCTAAGGTGAAAATGGTGGAATCTGTGCAAAGTGGACGTTGCTCCCATTTCCCGTCTGTAGTGCTGTCGACTTTAGAAGTCCTTGGCACGTGGCTTGGGTGTTTTCGCCTTCGAGCCATCAGTACATGTCCCTGTAGATTTCTTGCAGCAGCGGGTGCAGGGCGGCATCGGACTCCGTCTTTTTGATGACCTGCACGAGCTGCGCGTGCTCCGTGACGAGCTGCCGGAGGTCTGCCATTTTTTGAAGGAGTTTTGGGAAGAGAAAGGTGTTGTCTGGGTGGTTGGTCTGCAAGTGAAGTTTGAGCACATGCACAATGCCCTCCTGCATTTTTTCAATGTGTCCCACGTTTAGAAGGCCGGGGCGATCTATTCTCAAAAGAAAGAAGAGATGTTTGTGATAATCACCCCACTGATGCCTCGTGACTGTTTATTGGTTGGGGAAACCGAACGGTCTTATTTTATGTGGCCTTTCTTTTTCCGTCTTTCGATAATGTTGACTTGGCTGGAAGACAGACTCGATTCTGCAAAAGTCACTGGGCCTAATGGGCAGACGGGACAAATACTTGGTCCTAAATATTTGTATACTGCCTTAAATCAACCAGCTACCCTACAGCATGGCCCTTTCATTTTGGGTTTATCTGATTACCACCAGTCGGGAAAAACCCGAAAACATTAGGAGTAACCATACATTACAATGATGATGAAAACAACCAGTTTTGCATAATGTGAAATGAAATATGTCTTCCTGAGTGAAAAGTAGATATTTGGTTTCAAGTTTTCCATCACCGTGAAGGAGTGTGATTGTGTTAGACTGGGTTTTGTGGTCTAAAGCGCTGTGAGGGGTAGGAATGCTACGAGTCTTGGGATAAGAGGCAGCTGCATAGATGGGGGAGTGAGACTTGAGTGGCAGATGCCAGCTGTACCGGATGCTGCCGAGCCCTAGGGAGGCCTGAGATCTGGGGCCGGCAGGTCAGTGAGCACACCACACGCCCTCCCTGCGGACGCTCAACCACAGGCACTGGACCTCCCAGGACAGCCTGAGAGCACACGTCCTGCCTTGCGTCCAGAACCCACCCTGTCCCCGTCCCTGTCCAAGAGGCAGTGCTCTCTTTAAAGGCCCAGTCCTTACTAGGATCGTTAAAGGTATTGCGAAGGATGTGGATTTTTTCACTGCTTTTTTTGGTTGTAAAATGAAATAATTACTCACTTTTTAAACAGAGAGATTAAAAGAAACAAAGTGAATCTCCCTTGTGAGGTTTAATGTGTAGCACAGCAGATACAGGATTGTATCCTGTATCTGTATATAGGATTTTCTGTATATAGGATTGATCCGTGATTTTTTTTTAAGAGAGAGAGAAAAGAGCGCACGTGGAGGGGAGGGGCTGAAGGGAGAGAGAATCTAAGGCGGGCTCCCCGCTCAGCGCGGGGCCTGATGCAGGGCTCAATCTCACCACCCTGAGTTCATGACCTGAGCCAAAATCAAGAGTCGGACACTGAACTGACGGAGTCCCCCAGGCGTCCCAGGATTGATATATGAGTATAATTTCTTTTAGAAAACTGTGCCCCTACTACCTATAAAGGGTTGTGTGATGCTTTTTACCCGCAACACTGCATCTTGAGCATACGAAGGACAAGGGTAGCTGGCGTGCAACTGTTCTGCAGTTTCCACTGTTTGCCAGAGCATAAGGACTCCCTCCAGCTGACCGTGCGCAGCTGGAGAGTAGCAGGGACAGGTCTTGTGGGGCTTCCGGGGTCGGAGCGGCTGTGGCGGGCCTCAGCTCTGCACGTCAGCCGCCTGCGGGGCACAGCACGGTTTTTAGCAGTGGGTGGTGGTCGCTCCATCCGTCTCCCCCCAGGCTGGGTAAGGTCAGCTGAGTTTACAGTACAGGGATGACCTTCTCATACCAGGACAGGGTTATTTAAAGGAACAGGACACTGAGCCAAAATTCTGGGAGCTGCAGAGCCAACTTCCCTGCAGAGAGGCCCAGATTTTCCTTCACTGGGATCCATTTCCTTTGGCAAAGCAAACTGCAAACACTGCCAGTTAACTACTGACATTTTTCATTATGAAACAGAATAAATATACCAATAGTGAAATAAACTGTACTAACATCTGTCTGGCACTTCATAGAATACTGTCTATAATATGGATATAATACTATAATAATGGAATTATATAACAGTAATAATATACACCATATATTATGATCCTATCTAATATGTATTAGATATTAGATATATCAGCACAATTATATTACCATTACCCCTAATAGATTATATTTGATGGTTATAATTAGAAATAGAATGTTACGTATATAACATACTTAGGAAAGGAACATATTTATATAATGTATGCATATGTATTTATCTGTAATAACGTATGCTAGAATATGATACGATGTGATATAATTCTCACTTAATTCTCCTTGGTGGCAATGCAGGGCCTCAGATGCCCTCCCGCCTGCTGGTGCATGCTCCACTGTGCACCACTCATGCACAGACCAGACTTACTGCTGTCCTTTGGGATAGGAGGCCGCAGGTGACATGGCACCAGTTTCGGTCAGTGACTTACCTCCACAGCAAATTATAGCAGCCACAAAAAGGGAGATGTCACTGTCGTCCAGCTCCAGCGCATTGAACTTCATCGCAAAATCAAACTTAGGTTCCATGATATCACAAAACGGTTTCCGTAGGCTCTTCAGGAATTCACGAGTTATAAAACCATTTCCATATGCTACCAGCATCCCGTCTTTATTCATCACAGAAGACAGCATGGCAAATATGGCCTCGTAAACTCCATATTTCAGCAAAGTGACCTGATCATTCAAATCCAAGTTGGCGAAGCCAGGGATGGACTTGGCGAACTCCGTGAGCTCGGTGACGGTCTCCACGGACGTGCACTGGCAGCAGTGGAAGATGCGGACTTCCGCCTCCTTGTTCTGGATGCCGTTGGCCACCAACTTGGCCACCAGAGTCTTCTCAGCCATACACAATGTCTCCATGTCATGTATGACAAAGGGCTGCAAAGAAAGACATGGAAATGAGCCAGGTCGCCGGTGACAGGCTGCCCTCTTAATCATCAATGAACTGCTGAGCAGCCAGTGTCTGCAGATCACCTGTGGAGGAGTGCGATATGAACAAAATGCCGCCTTCGTCCTTAAATAACCTCAAAGTTGGCTGGGGGCACGAAGACATTCGTGGAGAACTAGCGATATAAATCCAGCAGGTACTAATCATCACTGCCTGACGCCAGCTGGGATTCATTGCTATGAAAGGGAAGTCCTGATTTGGGCAATAAAGCTAACGAGCATATTCGCGGAGCACTTTTTTTTAAAGATTTTATTTATTTATTTGTCAGAGAGAGAGAGGGAGAGAGCACAAGCTGGCAGAGCGGCGGGCAGAGGCAGAGGGAGAAGCAGGCTCCCCGCTGAGCAAGGAGCCCGATGCGGGGCTCGGTCCCAGGATTCCAGGATCATGGCCTGAGCCGAAGGCAGCCGCTTAACCAACTGAGCCACCCAGGCGCCCCTCGCAAAGCACTTTTAATACTTTACAATATTCTCTGAACTCCTGAATACTACTGCAAAGGCCCTAACTACAATAATTTTTAAATTTTTATTTTTAAAATTTGTAAATTTGTAAATTTCAAATTTTATCAAGAATTTTTAGATTTTAAATTTTTATCAGAAACAGCTGGCACACAATGTTATATTGAGTTTCAGATGCACAGCATAGTGATTCAACACGTCTGCACTACACAGGCAGTACCCACCCCTCGAGTGGAGTCACCAGACAGTGTAACTACAGTATTACTGACCATAGTCCTCATGCTGTCCTTTTCATCCTCGGGGCCTATTCATTTTATAACTAAAAATGTGTGCCTTCACCTCTTTCGGTCATCCTACAATAATTCTTCATTTTGCCATTTTATGAACTTTGGAGTTAACTGTCATTACCTGACCCTGACTGCTGCCTGAGTAAATTTGGCATGTAAATAGATAGAACTCGTGAACTTGGTGTTTGTGTAGCAATAAGGAAGCAAGCATTGTTAAGTCCTTGCTCTCTGGGGGTAACCTGGGAAAACCTTGAAGAATCCTCACTTCCTTAGATCTGCACTTCAGCGCTCTGTGTTCTGGAACGAGCACAAACCCGCAGGCCAGCAGTCTACAAGTTGCCATATACCATTTGCTTCTACGCTCATGGGTCCTGCCATTTTCCAAGTATCTAGTGGAGGAAAGAAGAGACGGTTGGCCCTATTATTTGAGGCCAGCATGCCCAGAAGGGATTATATATCTGCTGGGGCACAGGGGAATGGACATAAATGTTTTGTGCTGCTGGCCAAAATGTACACCGGATCTGTGTGCAGAGCAGAAGTGACGGTCTCTAGGGGATCTCTGATTTATAATGTGTTCTACAGATCAGTAATGAGGTGGGCTGAAGTAGTATTTTCAATTCCTACCAGGATACATACATGTAGAATGGGAGGAGCAGCTCGTGATTTTAAGACTCACTCTGCCAATGGGCAAAACGTGTCACTGACCTTCTATCTGGCCCCACGGCATGATGTGTCCCCTATTCCTGGCCCCCAAGAGCACCTGGAGGAACCACAGCACAAGACCACCTTCAGGGCCCCTGGAGGCTGTCCTTGTCTCAGAAGCAAGGCAGGCACATTGGAACAATGCACGGGATTGTCTTAGAAACGTTTAAACAAAATCAGAATTTGCAATACAGCACTGGAGAAAAAAAATTTTGATTCTACATCTGAAGAAAGGGGATACTCGAAAAATCACCTATGTGTGAGTGAGAACATTCTGAATACAAAATTCAAAGCCCAAGTCCTGGCTATCTCAAGTCTGGTTAAGGAAGACTAAAACTGTCTCCCTTCCAAGACTGTAAAAGCAGGCCAGATTACTGTTGTTTGGGGAAAGTTTGGGGGCAGTTCTGTGTCCCGGAAGGTTGCTCAGCTCTAAGGAATTAACATTCTAGGGTGGGCTGGAGGGATGCTTTTGAAGTATACACGGCAGGACCCCTTCAATTCCAGAAAATACACTAGTAGGCCGCCGTGGCTGTTACCACTGGCTTTGTAACCCTCGGCAGAAGTAAAGGCATTAAAAACAAAAGTTGTGTGGCCCAAAGAAATGTGGGAAATGGTTAAATGAAGTGAGGTCCTTCCAGAGTCTCTACCGCAGCAGGTGTGTGCTCGGAAGCTTCAGGAACAGGGACAGGCTGGGCAGCGGTCCCCCACGTGTGTGATCCCAGAGCACCTGCGTCCTCTGCTGGAGCGTCTCACACGACCGGCACGGGACCGGCCACAGAATTTGCAGGGCTCCGGGCAAAGTGAAAACGTGGAGCCCCTCATTCAAAAGTGATGAAGCATTTCCAGACGGCGACAGCAGGGCATGAAATCCTGACACGGGGCCCTTCCAGGCAAAGGGCCTCGTGAAACAGGACACATGCCCGTGAAACCCGCCCAGGACTAGTTTTATGTGAAACGTACTCTCGTAAATGGGGATGTAACTGGTACAAATACTTCATTTTTATAAAATTATCACTTGGATTTTAGGAGGCAGGGCCTCATTAACAGACAAAATTAGAAACCATCTGAATTCAAAACCAGCGCTAACATTTAGAAACCAATGTTTATGGAAGCTCAAGAGAAAATGCATATACTAACACGTTTGATAAACACTGTTGATAGGACTATTTAAAAAAATCCAGGCTGCTTCTATTTAATTACGGAATGTGCCTTTTATACTTAAGTTTGCATACGAATGTATCTGACATCACAGGTGGTCATTTCAGATAAATAAAGCATGTTGTCACAAGTTTCAACAGCAGGAGGCAGAACGCTGCCCAGCCGCCCCCCCGTCCCTCCCCACCAAGACCAGAAGGTTCTCCTAACCGACATCGATCACTCATGCTCATGCCTGACGGTGGTGTGTGTGTGTCAATGATGCTACTGACAAGAACTCATCTTTACATACATCTAAATAGCATTTTCTACATAAAGTGCAGTCAGCACCATCTTTTAGGAAAAGATTTATTGTGATTTATTGGTAGAATTGCTTTGAATGAAACCATTTAATAAGCTTTTGGTTAGGTTTCACTACACATTTCAAGAAACGGTATAAAAATATTAAGTACGTTTGTCAATCTTAAGGCACCTGAAGTTGTTAGTGTAATATTTCAACATAACACCGTGGGCAAACGCCACCACATGGTGCATCATCCCCCTAAAGCCATTTTGGGATGGCGCCCGGGGGGGTCCCTTGTCCCAAAGATCTCGAAGCGCTGAGAATAACGTTGGAAGCCCTTTCAAAACGCATGTTAGAATCTATTCTTGATCACGTGCCAAAAACTCATCCCCTTGCTTCATTCACTCTTCTCATACAAGACACTTGACTCTGTCACTGACTGGCTACAAAGGACCCACGATTTTGTCTAAAACTCAATTATCTTCTCAGAGGACACAGACTATCCAGAACTGAAGACATTCAAAGACTCTAAAGATTATTCCCAACAATTCTGAGCAATATGGGAGCCTTCGTGATAAACATACACAGTGTCCTTCATTTGAACGAAGAAAGTCTTGGCAGTCTGTAACGTTACAAAATACCAGTGCTATGGCACGACTGTCGCCTTGCACAGTTAGTGCTAAAGAACTGCTTGTCTGTTTGAACCGAACACCCTCCCCTAGTTTCCAGAGGGGCAACTAGCTTCTAGTTCCAGCCCCCGGCTGGAGCAGGGGCAGGCGGGCGTGCACATGCATGGGGCTGGGGCCCGAGCCGCTGGCGGCAAACCTCACAGGAGAGGCGCAGACTTGAATGCTCTTCACTGTCTCACTGCATGTGGCCTCCTGGAATCCTCTTGGGATATTCTTAACACCTCACGCGTCAATACACCAACTCCTTAAGACGCTGTTGAAAAGCATGTCTTTTGGAAGCCAAGTTCAGATGGGACTGATGTGCCCCCTGTGCCTCAGCTCTGCTTCCTATCCTGCTGCCCTTGAATCACGGGGCAGCCAGGGTCCTGACGAACCCAGACCAGCTCACTAAGGGCCCTAGTGGTTTTCTGGCCTCTGGTTCTGAAATCTCAGCGGCTCAAACCAGCCCCATGTTCCGACAGAGACATTCACTGTCCCTCCCACCACCCCCTGCCCTCAGCTAACACCCACCCTTCCCCAAAACAATGGGATCTACATGCTTCCTGCAGCTTCCTTCCTCGTCCCAAGACCCTCCCTCCGCCGTTTCCGCGCCCCCCTCCCACAGCATCCCTCTCCTGGCCCACCAGCCCCTAAACAGTTCTAGCCAAGCTGTAGGCCTTCATGTGATGCGACCTACAGGCCGTGGGAAATAGAAAAGCAGACGCTGTGTCCTGCATTGGGAGCTCCAAGCTCCGGCCAAGGGGGACAGGGCTCCCTCCAAGAGCGTGCGGATCTCAGTGGGGTATGCAGAAGGGTACTCCGTGGGAATGAAACTAATGTTAAACAAGAGTGTTTGGTTCCCAGTCCAGTTGACTTTTAAGTTCCCCTTAAATTCTAAAAGCCCAAGAGAGAAACAGAAGATCTCAAAGAGATCAGAAGTCTTGGTTACTCTAATATGGGGCTCTCCTAACCATTTCCAGGAGAGAAATCCCAAATTAAAAGGTTACTTTGCTTTCACCCTCATGATCCAGAAAGGGTCTAATTTATGAACGCCCCGGGGGCCTCCCAGCATGGGTGTGGCTTTACCAATTTCATAGAGTTTGCTTGAGCTCTTCTGCAATGTCTCAGCCCATTTAATTGGAGAATTTTACTGAAGAATTAAAGACTCAGTAAAAGAGAGGTTTGGTTTGTTCATGAAAGTAAGTAGCTTGTGAAATACTTCATTTTCCTGTGACTAAAAATTCCAGCTTGTAATTCCCAATCAGGATTGCTTTAAGCTACTCATTAGTACGAATTAAACCTGTTTTGCCAGGCTCGTAGGAAAAAGGTGAAATATCTTCATTAGCCAACCCTGGGCTGGCCTGTCTTTGAAGTAGCTCTGAGGTCAGTTCAGCCATGGACACAGAGACTGAGCTGACCGTGGGGTCGGGGGCAGGTGGCAGAGTGTGCTATGGAAAAGGCCCAGAATGGTCCAGAGAAGACAATAAAGTATCTGCAAATGAACAGCTCTTTCTAAACCCAGAGATGTCCTTGTCTTTTCACTGAAACAGGAGTGGGGTGGGTGAGGGACTGGAGGGCGGGGGTTGGAGAAGAGGGAGGAGATTTAGGGGAAGGATGCTACAACACGGGTTGAGTGAAAGAAAATGAGCTCATTTTCTGGCATTAAAATAGAGATTTAAGAAAAAAAATAGAGGTTTTTTAAAAATTCACTTAAGAAATGACCCTAAGCTATTAACCAGATTTTTTCTTTTCTTTTTTTTTTCCTTTGGTGTATTAATGGCATCGTCACCCAGAAGATAGGAGTTGCTGACAAGCCGCCTCCATCTGCTGTCTCGGGGGCCGACACCGCCTTCCCAACATCTAACCGCTGTCTCCTCAGCCCCTCTCCGCGGCCCCAGCTGCCCTGAGGCCAGGGGCCACCTCAGGCAGGAGGACAAGCAGCAGCCAGGCCACCTACCGGGTTGTTGCTGGCCTTCCCCGCCAGGATGACCCGGGCCTTGACCTTGTTCATGTTGAAGTTCTTGAGGTAGGCCTCATAAATTCTCTTGGCCAGGGACTTCAGGTCTGCTGTTTCTGCATCTTCCGGGTCATGTTCACAGGTGAGAATTTCCGCTTTCAGTTTTGCTTTTTCTGATCTTGGCATTCGTCCAAAGCGAATTGCTGGGGGCGGGGAGCGGGGACACGGGAGAGAACGGGAGGCGAGCAGAGGTGAGCACCGGGGCGCGCGGCAGGGGACGGGCCGCTGGGCAGAGAACGGGCGCCAAGAATTCAGCCACGAACCAAGGCCGCCCCCTCGGGACTAGTCAACGTTCTACTCTGGAGAGAGGAGAATAGAACTCAACCCTCCACAAATTCTGGACTTTTTCGAAAGGTTAAAAGGGAAGACAACACCCTCACTGTTTTGTCAGTAGATCAGTTGAAGGTTCCAAACTGTCCTTTAGGACAATTGTCCTAATTGACCTAATTGTCATGAGGTCCAAAATTGACCCCAGTCCAAGGAGATGGCAGTGACCCCGAGGGCAAGTTCGTATGACACCCTTTTCTTTGTCCAGAAGGTAGACATGCAACTGCTCAGAACTAGTCATTTTAGATTTACCTTCGTGTCATCATGGGCGCATTCTAAATGACAGCAGGGTTCAGAATAAGGACATTCGCCACGTGGGACGGTGTTTGCGACGGCACGTGCTTCGTGCAGATGCTGTGACCATTCTGGCATCCCAGGGGGATTTCCGACTGGTCTGGAGACCTTCGATCAAAGTCTTACCGTGTGAAGTGTCTAAGAGGAGTCCCGGGAGCCCTGCTGCGTCTCAGCTATGTGACACTTCCCCCTTCTTAGGCTATTTGGGTCGCAAAATGATCTGGGCACTGCGTGTTGCCGCGCATTCCTTCAAAACACAGTCCGTGGCGACCAGACAAGGGAGGCAAGCGGAGGCACCGGCTGGGAAAGCACGCTAGACAACCTTACCTACCGTTATGGGACATCCCGACCGAAAGGCACTTGTGGAAACGACAGTATTGGCACTTATTCCGGTTCTTTTTCTGAATCTTGCAGCTGCGGTCACACTTGTCATAGGCCAGCTTCAGACGGATGGTTCGCCGGAAGAAACCCTGTGGGGTGGACGCACGGTTGGGGAGGGGCGTTTCTTGTCCACTTACCATACTTTTCAAATGGACTGAAATCCGTGAAATCATTCTAAGAAGTCTGACTTAATTGGGACAAATTGAAAATTTTAAATTTCATTACATGTAAGATTAAAAACTAACAAAATGAGGCAAAATTCAAAGTCGCTTCAAGACATCCTCGTCTGGTTGGAAAGACACATTTATCATCTCCCAGAGTCACTTAGTCCCGTTCCGATTCATACAAGTGTCACTTTCCCTCCCCAGCTCAGGTCCAGATCTGTGACTGCCCAAATCTCTACGTAAGAGAATACTAACTCCCTAAAAGACAAAAATTGTAATAGACTCATCAAAGGAAGCCACCTGTTTGTAAACAATGTTCACGCTTTACAAAAGCTTATCTTAAACTCTACCCAGTAAGAACCTTCAGTATTTAGTCCACGAGAAACAAAATGTAGCAACAGGCACTCAGGCGCAGCCACAAGGAAAGGCTACTCTGCAGGTAGCTTCTTTCACAGGTTCATGGTCAAAAGGCTTGTGAAGCGTCTCTATTTGCTTTGGTGCTTTCTCTGCTTGCTTCCCACTCATTCTCACCTACTTCAGATGGGGCAGGTCCGGCGTGCCCGTGGGAACGGGGACAGCAATTTCTTGGGGAACAAGGGGGAGGTTGGCGCCTTCCCTCGGCTGGATGTCTAAGTCTGCAAAGTGGCATGGCCAGAGCAGGCCAGGAGCACGAGGAGGCTGAAGAGAGAACTCTGCCCGTCAGAGGGCAGCGTGGCCCTTGCTCCCTGCGGCCCAGGCCTCCACGGCCAGCGCGGGCTCGGGGGCAGCGTTGCTGTGTCAAGGACGCGGGTTGTGCCCATGCCAGGAAGGGCTGTGGTATCTTCCAAAAGTCAGTAAACTGTCTCAGCACGCACAGAGGAAGGAGATTTCTGATTTTAACCAAACAATGAGATGAGATCCCCTGCGTATCAGGTACATGAAGTACCAAAGCTAAGAGGACACGCAAAGTCCTAAAAGCACGATGTGGGGGGTGCCACATCTTTTTAGTGACTGCCAGATCTTTTTAGTGATAATCGAAATCTGTGTTCAAAATAAAAGGAAGCACCCGTCGTCCCAAGCAGGGACTCTCCCCTGCCGGGGTCCACCGTACCTTACAGCCTTCACACGCGTGAACTCCGTAATGGTAGCCTGAGGCTTTGTCCCCACAGATCCTACATTCAATATTCAAGGCTATGCTGGAAGGTTCATCAACACTACCAGGAGCCACCGGGTATGTGACCGACGAGGGGCTCGAAGCTGGTGAGAGGGTGTCTGAGAACAGAGGAGAAAGACCGATGAGCATTCCAGACAACTATGTCATCGATGTCTGTACCAGGTTCAAGAGGACATGACTGTGTGTGAGCAGGCGCCTGCTGGTAGGCAGAGCTCCTGGCCTGGGCTGGCCCCTGTCCTGGGCTGTCCCACCCCTGTCTATGCGCCTCCAGTTACTGCAGTGACATGCCCGAAGCCCCTGAGCCGCCTCTGGGTTCTGGACCTGCACACCCAGTTATCTCCTCCCAACCCCACCCTGGCGTGGCCTACATGCAATTTTTACTTTGCTTCCCTCTAGTTCTTCTGCAGTTGTTAACTCGGTAAATCACACCCGAATACAGGATAAAAATCCATGAGGGCAACACCAAAAGCAATAATCCATAAAAGATTTAAAAAATTAAGTTGGACTTCCTTAAAATTAAAAACTTCTTTCTGCTCTGCAAAGACGCTGCCAAGAGAATGAAAAAGATAAGCCACAGGCATTGAGAAAATATTCGCAAAACACACATCTCATAAAAGACATCTCAAAACACACCCAAAATATACAGAAAAGTCTTAAAACTCAACAATAAAACAAACAACTCAATTAAAAAATGGGCAGAAGATCTGAATAGATACCTCACTGAAGAATGGTAGCAAATCAGTATCACTTGTCATTAGGAAACTGAATTAAAAGCAAACATCACTATGCACCTATTAGACTGGCTAAACCAACCAAACACACACTTTGGGCGCCTGGGTGGCTCAGTCAGTTAAACATCTACCTTCAGCTCAGGTCATGATTGGTCCTGGGATTGAGCCCCGCATCGGGTTCCTTGCTCGACGGGGAGCCTGCTTCCCCCTCTCCCTTTGCCCCTCCCCCCTGCTTGTGCACATGCGCGCTCTTGCTCTTTTAAATAAATAAATGACTGAGTGAATAAATAAATAAAATATTTTTTAAAAATTAAATCAAATTAAACAAACAAACCCCTGACAACACCGTATGCCGGCAAGGACATGCAACATCAGGAGTGCTTGCTCGCGGCTCGTGTGAACACGGAATGGAGCAGGCGCATTGGAGAACAGTTTGGCAAAACAGTCTTAAAGGAATTACTCTCCTAGGTATTTACCCAAGGGATCTGGGACTAACTTCACACAAAAACCTGCCCACGAATGTCGGTATCAGCTTTAGTGTTAATCTCCCCAAATCAGAAGCAACCAAGATGCCCTTCAATAGGTGGAAGGATGAAAGAGAGGAGCCAGTCTGAAAGGCTATGAACTATATGATCCCAATAGCTGATGTCTATGGGAAGCTGAACTTAGGTTTGGCACAAAGGTGAGCTGTGGGGGGAGGGTGGGAGGCAGGTTGAACAGGTGAAACAGAGGTTTTTTGGAGACGGTGAAACAATTCACATGAGAACATAATGGTGAAGACACAACGTGATGCACTTGTCAAAACCCACAGAACTTTACAGTACAGAGCGAGCCTTCATGTGCACAAACAAAAATTTAGGAGGTTGGGGGACCCCCCAGGGGAATGCAAAGTGTGACAAAGCAAGCTCACTGTGTCACACATGTACAGAATGGCCTCCCTGAAGGAGCTGTAGAGAAGACCCCACCCAAGGCAACTTGGAAACAGTGGCATCTATGAGATCAAAGGCCAAGGAGCTGCGTGTCGGCGTGGGGCGTCCGCGGAGAAAGCAGCCCCCACAGGGTACAGATTAGCCACCCTGACGCCGCCATCGTGTAGACCAGAGACAGACCAAGAATGGAAGGAATGGTGGTGTGGGAGCTAGGCCCCTCACTGCGGGAGCAGGAGCTGGCAGACCCGCTGGGAGAGGCGACAATGTCCCACCTGGTGGCGGGCGAGTGCGGCAGGCATCGGCGCAACGAACAGAGAAACAAATGGTGACACACAGAAATATTTATGGACCTATGTGTATAAGTGGGTTAGAACACACCCATATCTCTTGGCTCCATCAGCTAAGAGAGCCTAAAAGCAAAGACGCTTGAGCAGCAGCCTGAAAGGGCAGGGGAACAGCAGCCAGGACTCTGACGAGGTGGAGTAGTTCTGTGACCACCACTCACAGCGAAAACCTCAGAATCCACAGGCCATCAGGTAAGGGACTCAAGAGGATTTTGCCTCAGTATTGGGACAAACTTAAGGGTAGGATCAACACTGTTATGGTTCCATCTAACACAAGACCTGAAAGGTCGAACATTTTACAAGTAACTTAACTGCGTCCCAGAACAAAACTTGTAAGTATTTATGGGAATACAAAAATATCCATCATGAACAAGTTCACAATGCATGGCATCCAATAAAAAAAATTATAGGGGCACCTGGGTGGCTTAGTTGGTTAAGTGCCTGACTCTTGATTTTGGCTCAGGTCATGATTTCAAGGTCAGGCAGCACCTGAACTAACACAGATGATTAAAGTTATGACTGTATCCTAATTGTTCAGGGAGCTGGATGAAGACTGGAGACTGAGTGGAAAAGAATCAAGTCCCATTTCCAGTGACTAAGACTACACCACGTGGTGTGAGAAATACATTGGATAGGATCAGGGCCAGCTGATTAGTAAGCTTGAAGACACAGCAAAAAAAACTACTCAAAACGAAACACTGAGAGAAATAAGATGAAAAAAAAAAAACCCACAAAAAAACCCACCTTCATAAGTGAAATCTACCAACTATTTAAGGAAGAAACAATACCAATTCCACAGAAATACTTAGGGAAAACTGAAGAGGAGGGGATACTTTCTAACTCATTCCATGAGGCTAACATTAATCTGACACCAAAACCAGATCAAGATTTTACAGGAAAACTAGAACCAATATCCTTCATGAACACAGACGCAAAAATTCTTAACAAAATTTTAACTAGTCTACCATGTACAAAAAGGATAATACATTATGACTAAGTAGGATTTATTCTGGGAGTGAAAAGTTGACTTAATCTTTGAAAATCAAGGAGTGTAATTTGCTGTATCAACCAAGTAGAAAAGAAAGGTCACTTGATCATCCTACCAGATGAAGGAATAGTACTTGACAAAATCCAACATTAATTTCTGATAATGCACAGAAAACTTAGAAGCATAAGGAGAACTTCCTCAACCTAGGAAAGGGAAACTATGAAAACTGGTTATTGTCATACTTAGGGGTGAAAGACTGAGATCAGGAATAAGGCAAGGGTGTCTCCTTCTTCAACATTATACTGGAGCTCCTAACCAGTGTAATAAGGCAAGAAAAAGAAACAAAGGCATCTAGCTTAAAAAGAAGTAAAACTGTCTTTATGTACAGTTGACATATTTATCTGTGCAGAAAATTCTAAAAAATCTATAAAATATGAAACACTTAGCAATAAATCTGACCAAAAAATATGAAAGATCTTTACACTAAAAACTAGAAAACACTGCAGAGAAATTCTTTTTAAAGATTTTATTTATGTGAGAGAGAGAGAGAGAGAGAGAGAGAGAGCGAGAGAGAGACAGTACACAAGCCAGTGGTGGGGAGAGGCGAGGGAGAAGTAGACTCCCCGCCGAGCAGGGAGCCGGATGTGGGGCTTGATCCCAAGGCCCTGGGATCTTGACCTGAGCCGAAGGCAGATGCTTAACCGGCTGAGCCCCCCAGGCGGCCCTGCAGGGAGAAATTCATGACGAGCTATCTAACGGGAAGTAAGTTCATGGCTCAGAAGACTTGGTGTTGTTAAGGTGTCGATTCTTCCCACATTGATCTTTTGATTTAAGGCAGTCCCAGTCAGAATCTTAGCAGGCTTTTTTGGTAGAAATTAAACCGAATCTAAAACTCATAGAACAGGGCCCCTGGTGGCTCAGTGGGTTAAAGCCTCTGCCTTCGGCTCAGGTCATGATCTCAGGGTCCTGGGATCGAGGCCCGCATCGGGCTCTCTGCTCAGCAGGGAGCCTGCTTCCCCATCTCTCTCTGCCTGCCTCTCTGCCTGCTTGTGATCTCTCTCTGTCAAATAAATAAATCTTTAAAAAATAAAATAGAATAAAATAAAACTCATAGAACACCCAAAACATCTTCAGAAAAGAAGGATAAAGTTGGAGGATTTAACGAAACTTAACTTCAGGCCTTATTTCAGCTCCAGTAAGCAGAAATTAGTGGCATTGGGGTCAAGTGAGACAGACACATGGAACTGAAATAGGCCCAGGCAGGTAAAGCCAATTGATTCTTGACAAAGATAGAAAGCCTGTATAGGAGAGAGAGCAGTCTTTTTAATAAACTACGTGAGAACAGTTACAAATGCAAAAGAGAGAGGGAGAAAAGAAATGACTTTTGATGCATACATGAAAATTAAGTCAATAGATCTAGGACAAAAATGTAAAACCTAAAAAATGTCAAACTTATAGAATAAAGTGACTTTGGGTGAGGCAACTGTTTCTCAAATACGACACAGAAAGCAGGATCCACGAAAGAAAAACACTTGACGAATTGCACTTCCTCAAAATTCGGGACTTCTGCGTTTTGAAAACCACTGCTAAGGGAAAGAAGAGACAAGCCACAGACTAGGAGAAGCTATCCAGCAATCACACATGTGATAAAATACTTGTATCCAGAATATATGAATACCTCTCAACAGTCAAAAGCAAGGAAACCACTCAATTTAAAAGTGGGCAGAAAGTCTGAACAGAAATGCCACCCAAGAAGATGTGTACATATGAGGCACAAGCTTGGAGTTATCACACGAACAAGCCACGGGGAAGAAACGTACAGCATCGGGGGTACACTCTGCACGATCCCAGTAACACCGTCCGGCGACAGACAGTGACGGTGGATAGGGCGAGCGCCGTGTCACGCACACAACTGTGACATCACTGTGTTATATACCTGAAGCTGATGTAACATTGTGTGTCACCTATACTTCACTAAAAATATTTCTAGGGGCGCCTGGGTGGCTCAGTCGGTGAAGCGTCTGCCTTTGGGTCAGGTCCTGATCCCAGGGTCCTGGGATCGAGCCCTGCATCGAGTTCCCTGCTCAGTGGGGAGCCTGCTTCTCCTTCTCCCCCTCCTGCTGTTCTCCCTGCTTGTGTTCTCTCTCTCTGTGTCAAATAAATAAAATCTTAAAAAAAAAAAAAAAAAGAACCTATCGCTCTGGAAAAGATTTTGGCAGTTTCTTAAAAGTCACATATACGTCTACCTTACGTCCCAGCCACTCGCTCCTAGGTATTTAGGGAGAGAAGCGAAAGCCCATGTCCACAGAGAGACGTAGACATACATGTTCCCAGCAGCATTATCTGTAACAGCGGATACCCGGAAGCAGCTCACATGTTCATCACAGGTGTGTGCGTAAACAAGCAGTGGCATATCCATACCACATATGAAAGACTTGAGCTACTGATATGTGCTGTGATGCAAATGAATCTCAAAAGAATTTTGCTGAGTGAAAGAAGCCAGCTGAAAAAATACCTACTGCATTATTCTTTTTACGTAAAATTCTAGGAGCTACAGACAGGTCTATAAGGATAGAAAGATTGGTGTTGCTCAGGGGAGGGAGGGAGACCCAGGGGTGGAGAAGAGGTTTCTAAAAGGGCACAGGTAAATTGGGAGGTGATGGGTTTGGTCGCTATTTTCATTGCGGTGATGGCTTCACACTCAAAATGTGCGTGTACACATCAAATTGTACACTTTAATTATGTGCAGTTTATTGTATGCCCATAAAGTCGCTAAGAAAAATCGGGGGAGAAAGAGAGATTGGCCGCGCAAGCAGCCTCACCCATCTGTTCTCCTGGGTGTAAAGTTTAAAGTGAATACAGTTTATAGTCGGCCCTTCCCTGGGAGCAATTTACATAATGCAGAAATGCCACCCTCGGGATGGAAAATCTAATTTACAAAGAAGCGGTAATCTTATCTCAAATTAGCTAGTCACACCAGCACTGGAGAACCTGGAAAGGAAACAAAGCCAGATTTTAAAAAGCAAGAGATGATGCCAAAGGACCAACAGGATCGACAACAACAGTGAGGAGAAGCTGGAGGGGCTACGGATGGCTGACCGCACACCCAGGGCCTGGGAGGCCAGGGGCCCAGAGTCAGGGGTGTGTGTCACACACGTTTCAATGTGATCACTTTTTGTAAGTTTCCCCTCTTTCGTGTTTGCCACAAAGTTCCTTGGAATTGGTTGAAGACCAGGGTGGAACTCCCTGCCTCCAAACCCTTGCCCTTACTTTATTTAGATGCAAAGCATGTGTCAGTCCATGGACTTGGGTCCAGTGCGGCTTTGATGAAGCATATGGACCGCGCGGGTCACTGCACGGCGTGCACTATGCCAAATACGGCCGCCCTGCACACCCGTCTACACGTCTCCTTTTAAACAATGTCTGTTCCCAGTGGGCCGTCTGGGTTGAGAGCATGAGCACCTTCCACTACTCTGTCTACGAAGGTTTCATCAGCGTACACTGCTCCCAGCAGAGCGTGAATCTCCCCTTCCCACCGTCACTGAAGTCCGCGTGCCGTCATGAACATCATCTTCCCGGAGCAGGAATAAGCGAGAAGGCGGCTGGTGGAAATGTGCTCTGGGTCAAGGACTTGACACACGGGGAGCCTCGTCCAGTCGAGGGCACAGTTTCCACCGCATTACCCGGGCTGGCTTCAGTGTTGTCTGCAAGGATGGCGTGCTCCCCCCTTTCTTCTCTGGGCCGCCAGGGGTTACCTGAGTGGACCCCAGGGTTTATTTCTTTGTATCTGCCCTGCCGATTGCAGTTCTTCTTTTTCTTCTTCTTTTTTTTAAAGATTATATTTATTTATTTTAGAGACAGAGCGTGTGAGCAGAGGGAAGAGCAGAGGGAGACAGAGAATCTCTGGCAGACTGAGCGTGGAGCACTGAGCATGGAGCCCAAAGCGGGACTCGATCTCAGGACCCTGAGATCATAACCTGAGCCAGAACCGAGAGCAGGATGCTTAAGCGACGAAGCCACCCAGGCGCCCCTTTCCTGCTGTTCTTAACGCAGCGTAGAAGGTAGGGGGGTGGTTCATATGCATTTCCAGATTTAAAAAAATCATCCTTTTTACAATAGGAGCCTCGGCTTTAAAGAAATAGAAACTCAAGACTTTTCTAGAAATGTAGCTGACTGCCTTAACTGAATTTCAAGCATTATTTGATTTGTGTATAGCTTTCAGAAGTGGGCACACTGTGTATCTCAGTGTCTCCTGAAAGGCCTCCAGGCCCAGTGGCCTGGGTGTTATGCTTTATCACGTCTAAGCAGTTCATGGCACAAAGATGTGACTACTTCTTTGTCAGCTAAAGAAAACAATTTTCTTTGCAGGAAAACAAAACAAAATAAAACAAACAAAAAACTTACCTAAATAAAGTGCTTTAGGATACAGCACACTTACCTGTAATAACAGATCCATCCGATCCTGGACCACTTCCTAAATACTGGTATTCTGTAAAACTAAAGCTTCCAGAACTGTCCTCACCGATGGATTGAGAAATCTCCTGGATATTTCCCATTTCTTGCAGAAATTCTTCAGATAATGGGCTTTCCAGATCATCAGCCTCGAGGGGGGAGAGGGGACAAATCGGGCTTTCTGTGTCTACCATCTTGACTAGAGGGTTCTGGAGACGTAGTCGAGCTCAGCCTGGGAGAAGAGAGAAGGAGCCAGTGAGACAAACACAGGAACACTCTTCCTTCAGTGAAAACATCCTTCACCCATGACGACCCACTGAATTCATAATCTAAGAAGGGACAGTGCTGACCACCTTTTCTCAGCTATGTCTTGATGCGTGCTCAGAAAATGAAAAATTTTCGACATAACATGTAAAAGGAGACAAAGCCGATCCCGCGAGAATCACTTACTTGCTACGGAGCGTGCAGTGTGTGCTCAGCTCAACACACCGTGTCTGAGCTGGGCAGAAACAGCCGTGGACACAAAGTCCCAGCTTGCCTAGAGCACCCGTTCCGGTGGGGACACAGACAGTTAGCAAATAAACAAATACACGTGGGGACTGAATGTCTGCTGGTGATCGGCAGCACGGTAAGAGCGGGCGGTGAACGGATGCTGCCTTACAGGGGGCCAGTGCCTGGCCGAGCTAGGGACAGCAGAACCCGAGAGCGGGGCTATGCGGAGGGCTCGGGGGAGAATGTTCCGGCAAACAAATAGCAAGCGCAAAAGCCCCACACTGGAAGCCTTCAAGGAACGAGCAGGCCAGTGTGGCTCAGCGGAGAGGCGCAGAGAGAGTAGGAGGGACAAGCCATCCGCACACACCCTGGAGCGACAGTCTATGTTCTCCCTATACCCTGGGTAACTCAGTCAGGTTTTCCTTAAAAAATGATTGCACACTTACGGATACATCGTAGTTTTAAAAAACCCAACTAGGTGAGTCCCTGACAAAGCTGGACTGATTCAGTTTGCAAACAACAGAATACTCTCCAGGTGGGTACTGTTATGAGCTGAACGGTAAGGTATCCCGCCAAAATTCCTATGTTGGAAACCTGACCCCCAGGACCTCAGAATGTGCCTGTATTTGGAGAGAGGGTCTTGAAGAGGCACTTATGTTAAGATGAGGTCTTTAAAGCCAGCCCTGATCCGATCTGATTGGTGTCCTTATAAGAACAGCAACTTGGGAGACACAAAAAGAGCTGCCAGGAGCGCGCACGCCCAGGTGCACAGGTGCGTGGCACGTCCTGCTCCCTGAACTGCCCTCCCATCTCTGTCCTCCTGAGGTCCCCCCCCGCCCGGGTCCATCCCTGACCTGGCAGGCACGCATCGTCTAGTGACATTTTGCTTCCGGAACTGCTTTCCCAGGGGAAGCGGTCCCAGTGAAGCCCACGGCTCGCAGCACCGAGAGGACCCAAGGAGGTGCAAGCCGGCCACAGCCAGGGCTGACCTCGAGGCGCTGCCATCACACGGTGACCACAGGACGCCAGGCTCAACGCTATTCCAAAGCAAATCTGCAGAACAAGCTCTTCTAAAACATATTCACAGTTCAGCCCTGCTTCAGGTAAACATCTTTAAGTGCAAAGATGAAGGGATGTTTTGACTTCCTTTAGAAATGCAAAATGGGTACAAGTCGCACGTTTTTGTGAAAGTCACAGCTCATGCTTAGAATTCAGACAATACGTTCTCATGGTTGACAATAACACACAGGAAAAATAAGAGAGCCGTTAGCTTTTCATAGGGTTTAAAAGACATTCTATATAATCCATATTTCTATAAGCAGGCTGTGGATCTGTGCATTTTTTTCTATCCTATTTGATTCTGCATTATATCTGAAGGCAGGTTTCTTCAAATGGCAAGCAAGACAGCAGGGTAAGTATTATTTAAAATGTTTCACCACGAACAAAAGGTTAAAAACTGCAGTTCCTAAAGTAAAATATTAACCGTGAACGTCAGCCTAATAAGTATCAGATAGCTGGGCAGAGGCTGCGAGGTCGTGGGGCTGTGACCACCTTCTCATCGGACTCCCAGTGCTGCACAGGAAAATGCACGTAAACAGCAGCCTTTTTTTCCTGCAAATATTCTCTCTTCCAACCCGGAGCGTCCAAGCTGGAAGAACTGATCTCTGACTACACAGTGATGCTCGTTTCCTTGTCCTTACACTCAGGGCGTTAGAATACTCTTATCACTTTACTTGTCAGTTGCTTTTAAAGCATATCTGAGATTTATTTAGGGGAACGTAGGTCCTGCTGTTAATGAAGCGCTAACAGGATAAAATCCCTCCTCGGAGGGAGGCAACACTGTCCTGAACTCCGGCCAGAGGCCCGGCGTTTGCACAGATCACTGAACACACCGGCCCGTTCTTGCTTCCGGCTGGAGCAGATAAGGCAAGGCTCCCTTTGACGGCGTCCGCAGGTAGAGAGCAGGGCACCTGCCCCAGCCCACCTGCCCCGTGGCTCCCCGCGCGCCCTGGCTCCCGGCCCCGCCCCCGTCGCTGTGGCTTCTGCTCAAGCAGCAGAAATATCACAGGAAGTCTGGCTCTAAAGTCCACATGGCACGGCCACTGCCCAGTTCCTCGAGGAGAGCAAACCAGGCTCCAGTTACCGTGTCCTTCGCCCCCAGTGCTCCGGAGGGACCGAGGGGAGCAACAGACAAGGAGGCGAGACAAAGTGCTGGAGGAAAAGCAGAGCACAGCAGCAGGACGCTGCCGGGGCTTCAGTTTCCTCGTGCAGGGGGCTTCCGCGGGGGCCGAGAGCCCGGGCAAAGGGCAACAGAGCCCCCCACCCGGCTCCCACCAAGACGCATGCTCTGTGCAATCTTGGCGTTCCTTCCGGAACCCAAGGCCTGCCGGGGCTCTCTCTCAACACATCTTTTCTTTGCCACCCAATTTAAATGTTAGAGCTGCTCACATTTCTTGTTATTTCAGAAACTCAAACGAAAATTGCCAAAATTCTTTTAGGTCTCAGTAGAGCATTTACCCATCAGAATGTTCCTTTGAGCAGAGTATGCAAAAACTACGGAAGGGTAATCAGTGAAAAAATAAAGTAAAAAAAACTGTAGAAGGTTAAACAAAAAAAAAAAAAGAAGAAGAAGAAAGAAAGAAATGACAAGAAAGAAGGAAGGAAGAGAAAGAGACAGAAAAAAGGAGACTTAGATATTATTTCCATTTTATGTCACTGAGGGCAGGTGAAGTGCTGGAAGGATTTTAACAGTGACCCACAAACTTTACCATAAAGAATTTTCCAAATCACTAACTCTTAGATGGTGTTACTTTTTAAAAGATTAGGCTAAAATGAGTTGCTAATGGCATGATGAGCTCTTCCTCTGTGAAGCCAAGCGGGGCTCAGCGCACCTCGTCCGGGTTCCCGCAGCACCTCGGCCCGATTCTGACAGAGCCCTGATCACATGCAGCGTGAGAACGTTTCACGTCTGTCTGAAGGGCAGAGAATGTATCTTGCTGATCCCTGGTGTCCCCGGTTCTCGCACAATCCTTATGGTACAGGAGGTGTCCAGTTTCTGTTTCCGGCGCTTGGCTGAGACGGGCACGGCCTGTGCCCCCGCGGCTTCCCCCAGCAGTAACTCGGTGAAAGTCTGTGAGGACCCCCCGGCTCTGTGTTAGCAAGTGGGGCCTGCCGTCACCCAGGTGGCACAGGCAGACCCGGAGTGTCCAAAGACAACAGAATGTAAGGCGATCTAGATCAGAAGTCGGTGCGGTTCTGCGTTGGGAAAGGGATCAGAAATGTGCATGGTGAAGCAGAATCACCATCGGGACTTAAAAACAAAGCATGCAAGAGGGGAAAAAAGTCTAAGCCTCACAGTGAACAACAAAGTTCCAAGTCAGGAGGAAAGGGCTGTGTCGAAGGGGATGGAGGGAGCAGGGCTCCCAGCCACCAGCCCCTTCCCCCGAGGGAGAGGCCTTGGTTAAGGCCGGAATGGATATCAGCTTAGCCCTCCGCCCTTAGAAACGACAGAGAACGTGGGAGAAGTTCTGTGCTAACATTAAGGAGGTGCTTTCAGGAAAAAGTGAAGGACTTTCATTTCATCACGTGCTTGGAATCAAGGACCAAGGAGGAATCACGTCCTTGTTCGCTCGTGGGGCCGTGACTGTGTCGGAGCCATCTCTGTGCCCTTACATTACGAATGAAGTTTCTCGGACCCGCACGGCCCTTCGTAAATATTTTCTGAAATTAAATATTAAATAACAGCTCGATATCGTCCCAACTGTCAAAACAGTTTTATACGTTATGGGATCAGGTACTCAAGAGAAAGAGCGGATGGAGCCGGGCTTGAATTCCACCCCCACCAAGCACTTGTATTTGACACAAAGGGGTCCAGATACATAGTAACAAACATGGGACTTTAACTTCGCTGCTACTTATCTTTCTGTCAGCAACCCTAACTTATTACACTGTAAAACCCCAAGTTATACTTAATGTGCTTTCTAATGCCACCTTGTAGAAACTATTTACGTTTTCTGTTGTGAAATTAAGTGTGGTAAGACCCCACGGAGTGGTGGGAAGGTAAAAGGGCTGAACTTTTGTCAGAGGCGTACACGGCAGAGAAGGGAGCTATCAGACAAGGCATTTTTCCATTTTCCACCAACTGTGATTCACTACCTTGTCAGATTCTTTATACTTTTCTGTATACCTTTTAGATCTTTAATATTTAGGGGCTTCTGCTGAATTTGTTGGACTAGCGTTTAAAATAACATTTCAAAATAAACAGAGAAACGCTACAAAGCCCTCTGTACCTTCACGTGGCACCAGAAGTTCACAGAAATTGATTAACCATTGCCAACTGCCTAATGATTAACATGCTTCCAGAGTCAGTACAGAAAAAGCCTCCGATAGAATGTGAAGCGGAGAGGAGAGCGCCGGCGTGTGGCAGTGGGAAGGGAGCCTGGGACTGGGTGTTTTAACGAATTAAGCCAAAGGCGGGGCATTTAGGAGTAGTTTGCATGCCACACAGAGTTATCTGGGAACATCGAAGATCTTCCCCAACAACACCTAAGGCATCGGCATTTTGTAATCAAAAGAATTTGGCATGTGAAAATGAGGAGTCCAATGTGGCAGGGAAACTGTGAGTCTCTGCGACTTTAAAGATTCAAGAAGAGGGGCGCTGGGGTGGACAGCCGGTTGAGCGTCCAGCTCTTGGTGTCAGCTCAGGCCATCATCTCAGGGCTGTGGGATCGAACCCCGTGTCAGGCTCCCCACTCAGCACGGAGTCTGCCTGAGATTCCCTCTCTCTGCCCCTCCCATTCATGCTCTCTCTCTTTCTCTCTCTAAAATAATAGATCTTCTTTTAAAAAATTGTTTTAAAGATTTTATTTATTTATTTGACAGAGAGAAACACAGCGAGAGAGGGAAGGGGGAGAGGGAGAAGCAGGCTTCCTACCGAGCAAGGAGCCTGATGAGGAACTCAATCCCAGGACCCTGGGATCATGACCTGAGCCGAAGGCAGACGCTTAATGACTGAGCCACCCAGGCGCCCCAATAAGTAGATCTTTAAACAAAGAAAAAGTGCAAAGAAGGATGTTCCCAAACACTTCCAAGAAAACTCCTGCCAGTTTTGCGCAAAGTTCACACCGTATGATGGTATCTATCTTCACTTCAAACCCGGCAAGGTTCCATTTTCCTGAAACCAGGGCTCTTGTTTTTAACTCTAATCTTCTCTTTGCTGGTGGTGAAATTAAAATAATTACCGGAGAGCGGTAACTCGGACACATGGCGTGCCTGAGCTGAGAAGCTTGTCCCAAGAACCAGTAGTCACCGGAGACGAGATCCGTGTCTGCCACACAAAGGCCCTGCTCCGAGGCAGACGGAAGCCCAGCACCCACTCAAGAGGACCCAGGGCCTCACCAGGGACGACACCGGATGACGACGTTCTGGAGCGAGGGGGGCCCTGCCTGGTGACGGCAGCATGACGTCAGACACCCATCGGCTGCCTCTGTAAGGCTGAGCCTTTGTTTGCTGGGCTAACCCGATGCTGGTCACTTTTGGGTGCAGAGACCACCTTTTATGAACTTCCGGAAACACGTGAGGGTCCACCTGCGCTGGCGACCGGCTTAACCCTGGACAAGACACTGGAAGAGGCAATCTCAGCCCTGGAGGGACCCCCGGCCCCAGGGCAGCGAGGGAGCCAGGAACACTGGCTGAGCATCGCCTTGGGCAGGGCCCCAGTAACAGCCCCACGTGCTGGGCTAAGTTCCCCAGTACCGGGGCAGGGCAGGTGGTATCTGCCCCTTTCCAGAGGGGAAACCCAGCAGTTCAGAGAGGTAAAGAACTCTTCCAGCGAGTAGGGGAGGAGACACAAACACGACTGCAGAGGCTGAAACACGGGGAATCCTGGGGGCGGGAGAGGGGGCATCCAGAGAGGCTCCCTGGAGGAGGGGACGCCCGAGTTGAATCCTGAAAGATGATTAGAAAGCAATGCAGAAAGCAGGGGCAGGAAAGAGGCCAAGGGAGCAGTCATGTGCAGGGCGACCTAAAGCCTTACCAGGAGACAGCTGAGAAGGGCCGCGCCACCGGCTTCCAGACTCATCGGTTCCGTATGACTGTGCAACAAACAGCCCGACAGCGGAGCAGCTTGAAACACGGCCAGTACACGTGCTCCCTGAGTCTGCGGGTCAGCAGTTTGGGCCCTGTCTTCAGATGCACAGTATCCTACGGTGAGGACAGGGACCCCAAGACCACGAGTGGAAGCTGTGCGGCGTTACTTCTGCCACGTGCTGCGGCTCAAGGCGAGTCACAAGGCAAGCTCGGATCCCAGGGATGGGAGAATCCATCCCACCTCTGATGGGGGCGGGGCACAACGATTTTGTGCAGCACAGGGGAAAGTGGCAGCGGATGGACGGAAGGAGGGCAGAAGCAGGAGAGGCGGGGGGGGGGGGGGGGGGGGGGGGTGGTCCCGGGCCTCTGAGCAGGGGAGTCAGGGCGGGGTGCCTAGCAGCAAGCAGCACCTGCATTACAATGGCCTGGCCGCAGGGTGCCACCTGCTTGGAAGGGACACGGGAGGAGAAGCAGCCAGAGTCTGGGAGACCGTGGAGATGGGCCCCAGGAGGGGTGTCCGGAGGTAGGGCCGGCGGAACCTGGAGGGCCAGCCCGGTGGCTCCCTGCAGCTGGACGCCGGAAGGAGCTGAGGCGAAACCTGCACTCTGGCTCAGGTAACGGGGAGGCGGGGGTCACGTGGCAACCAGGACAGGAGGAGGAGGGCAGGTTTCCCAGGTGGAGGGAGCTGGCACCGGTGGAAAGACAGGGCCGCGGGAAAGCAGCCTCAGGGTTTCTGAGGGACCCCCGGGCTCAGCCCCTCCAGCCTCCCTGCCCCCTCTGGGAGGTCACCATGCAGCCAGCAGCGTTCTCCTCCACGGTTTTTGGCAGCAGCAAGTCCCACCCGCAGGGCACAGCAGTGCTGTGCGTGACCCGGGCTACGTGACCACATCTCTCAGAGCCTCCGTTTCAATACCTGTGATCGGGGTCGGTTCCATCTGTGCGACAGGTTGTTCTGAGTGTCTGCAGAACCATGGGCACGCAGCCCTTCCCCAAGCGATACTGTCCCCAGAGGCAAGAGCAGCCCTCATTCAAGTAAGTGTAGGCACAAAACACGCCCTTGAACGCACTGAGCTGAACGCAAAGGGAAGGGGAAAACCCTACCAAGCACAGACGTCTGAGACACACGAAGGATTTCACATCCGTCACTTAAGCCAGTGACGCAGACTAGAACAGATCACCCAGAGTGACATCCAGCCTACGGATGTATTTCTGTCCCGCCAACCCGGCAGCCTCTACATGCTCAGCCAGGCGTGCAAGACCAGCGTTAAAGAAAAAAAAAGTCCTCTTATCTTTAACTCCCAGGGGACCACTCAGTGGAAGTCCAAGTTTGCTCAAGATCAAGAGTAACCAAGTAGAAAGACAATTATTTCTGGGGTAGTGCTATGTCCTGGAGGTTAACTTTGGTTTTATGATTTCAGGAAGTTGATAAAAAAGACGTGCCCATTTTTAAACTTTCTCCTTGGGCTTCCTCCTTTGGTTTTCAGATTAAGGCCATGGTGTTGTGTTTTGCCAGAGCAGACAAGTTCTGGTCGCATTTCTACTTCTTCCAAGTCTGGCAAAAGCAGCCTGGGAAGAGGGGAATGGGGTCAACAGCAGCGTTCAGAACTAAGGGAACGCCGAGGAAAAAATGCGTCTCCCTCTATCTATAAAGTCACAGGGAATGGTCAATGCCAGGAGCTTCCGAGGAGGGCACAGCCCCTGCAGTGCTCAGCACCCACGCCCGAGGACCGTCTGCGAGTTCATCGTCAGCTCCTCTATGCTCAGAAGAACTGACTTCTCCAATATGGGTCGACTTTCTGTCTGGTGAGAACTGCTCTCATGACAACTTTGTAACTAACACTACGGAACAAAGTCGGTAAATGTGTCTTCAGAGCTTTCTGCCTTCAGGTTTTCTGACTAAACCGAACGACAGCTGTCTGCTCCTTCTCGTTCTGTGTTCTGCTCTGTGGCAAAGTAGACCAAAGTAAGAAAAAAGCCCCAATAGGGGATAGTTAATATAAGGTTTTTGCTGGGCCTCATCCTTCTCCGTAAGGACAGAGGGAAAAGAAACACTTCCTCTCTGTACTGGTTCTATTTACATAATAGACATGATGTTAGAATTGCATTTCTTCCGTCACCAAGATGTTGTGTCTCTCTGCTTATCGGTCTGTGCGCGGCCTGTAATGGGCATTTAGGACACAGCTGACGAGCACGGGGCTCTTACGTTTGCGGAGTTCCTCGTAACTGGGGAGGGGGTGGAAGGGGCAGCCCGACCCACAGCCTTGCCGCCATTCTGCTGGGGGCCTCCTGCCCTCCGCCTGCCCCAACCACAGGGCCCTGAAATGTCTCATCGGGGCAGGTCTTCCGCTAAGAGGGAATGCCTGCGGACACCCGCCATGGGCACAGTGGAGGCTGTTCCCTCCCAGGCTGACCTCTGCAGCAAACTGGCCACGACCCTCCTCACCATCTGCTCAGGACCCCAGGCAGCTTTTAAGCTCCTCACTTTCATCTGGGAGTAGACAAGCCCCAAATACCAGACTTTTTCCAATGCAGGCCTCTGGCAGGAAAGGAAGAGAGCCAACCAACCAACAAATCTGGAAAGATCGACGTGGAAGAACAGAATACAGGAGGAAGAAAAGGAGAAAACCAGGGGAACTGGTATTACTATCCCGGGAAAGATAAGAGAGTGCCCTTGTGGGAAGAGAAGACTATGCCATTAAAGGAACAGTCAGAGGACAGAGAGCTCTCTTGGGAATTAAAGAAGTGCCATCACAAACTTAATCAAGACTGGATGGCGGCCCCCGAGAGGGCGGAGGAAGCCGGGGCGGTCAGCAGGCCAGGCGAGCATGGGGAGGCCCTGGCGAGGGAGCATGAGTGAGCACAGCCCCATGGCAAGGCTCATCGCCGGGGGCTCTGGCACACACTGGGGCCAAAAAGAAGCTCCAACATGATCCCACAGGCTTTGCGAAGAGGGAAGACATGTCTTGTGCAAAAGATCAAATAACAGATGCTTTTGGGTTTCTCAAGAGAGTGCTATAGGTGAAAGAACAGCGCAAGCCCTCCTAGGATGCCGAAGGAAAATTATGACTCATTACTAAATCTTCAGAGAAGCCATCCGCCAGGTGGGCAGGTAAAAAAGATTCCATGTATTTTTTTCACAGGGTGGCTGTGTCTCTGGGACTCTGGACTCTCCCTCTGTAATGTGTGGTACTTGCCTCCTTCTGGGGGCAGTTCTCGGTGGACGTGGTTTTGTGCAGGACTGGAGGTTACCTCTGGATTGGGACCTTCTCCAGCCGTCCAGCTGGTGGAGCAGCAGACGTTGCTTACAGACCCGTGGCCCAGCGTTAGGACCTGGTCATCGTTGGCCATTATCCAGACACAACACCACTATCAAGAAGAGATTCCAATGAGGATGACGATGGCAGGAACTCTTTCGGACTCCTTATCACCTGCCGAGACCGTATGAGCGCACTGCAGTCTTCAAACGACCCCATAAGGCGGTCACTCCTAATATGCTTACTCTGCTGATAAGAAAACTGTAGGACAGAGCGGTGACAATAACACTCCCAGCATCACATAACTGGTGGAGCCGCGGTTGGAACCCAGACAGGCAGCCTTGATTCCTGCTCACAAGCACCACGTGACTGTCCTCTGTGGAATGTGTCCCAGAGGTAATGTTCGTGCCTTCCGATCCCGAGACCAGTGATTCCAAGATGTGATAATCTGGTTCCTGATCACATGCAAGGGCTTCCCTTCCCAGTTCGCCTATGCTGAGCATGCTCCACAGCGTCAATGCGATCCTTTGCTAGAGCCCTCGTAAAGTTTAGAGGTAAGAGAAAAAACCCAGCATTGTTCTAATTTGTTTTTAAAATGAAGACTGGAGGAGCCCCTGAGTGGCTCAGTCAGTTAAAGCATCTGTCCGACTCTTGATTTTGGCTCAGGTCATGATCTCGGGGTCCTGGTACAGAGCCCCACGAAGGGCTTCGCGCTCAGCGTGGAGTCTGCTTGGGATTCTCTCTCTTCCTTTCTCTCTGCTCCCCCCTGCCCCGCTCTCTTGCTTTCTCTCAAATAAATAAATCTTAATAAAAAATAAAATAAAGAGTAGAGGTTTCAACAAAGGCAAAATGAAATGTGAAGATTACTGGCGTCGCCAGCACTCAGGCTGCTACATGTTTGCATAGCTAGTGGAGAACCCTCCGGTCAGCCAGCAGACGCAGTGTTGTCTGTAAGTGTCTTCACATGGGGTCCCTTGAGGCTCAGAGGAAGACCTCAGAACCCAGGCTTCAGTGCTAGTGCTGACGAGGAGCCAGTCGCTTTGTTCTGTTTCTAAAAGCGGCTTTATGAATGTAGTGTAAGGGGCACACAACGACCTGCCCATGTTTAACGTATGTAATTTGATAAGCTCTGACATGTGTATACACCTGTGGAAACCACCATCATCATCCAGATAATGAACAGAGCCATCGCCCCCAAACGTTGCCTTGTGCCCTTCTGTCATGCCTCCCTATCGTCCTCCCTACTCCCGTCCCCACTGACCTTCCTGTCACTGCATCTTTTAGAGTCTTATATAAATAGAATTATACTGCTTATGCCTATTTTGTCTGGCTTCTTTCGCTCAGCACAATTATTTTGAGATTCATCCACGTTGTCATGTATATAAATTGTTCATTTTTCGTTATTGCAAAATAATATTCTAATATCTGGCTAGCCACAGTTTGAGTACCTATTTGCCACTGATGGATGTTTGAGTCATTTCCGAGTTTGGGCTGTTATAAATAAAGCAGCTATGAACACTCACACACGGTCTCTGGATGGACATATGCTTTCTTTCCGTTGGCTACCTAACTGGTCATGGGCTTGTTACATCATATGGCAGGTGTTTGTTTCATTTTTTAAGAACCTCCCAATGTGTTTTCCAAAGTACATTCCCATCAGCGGTGTATGGGAGCTTCGGTCTTTTCACACCATGGTCAAGAGTTGGTGTGCGTGGGGCGGGTGGGGGGGGCACGTGGGAGGCTCGGTCATTAAGCGTCTGCCTTTGGCTCAGGTCATGATCCCAGAGTCCTGGGATCGAGCCCCGGATTGGGCTCCCTGCCCCGCAGGAAGCCTGGTTTTCCCTCTCCCACTCCCCCTGCTTGTGTTCCCTCTCTTCACTGTCTCTCTCTCTCTGTCAAATAAATAAATAAATAAAATCTTAAAAAAAAAAAAAAGAGTTGGTGTGCACGGTCTTTTTCATCTGAGCCATTCGAATGGGTAGGTAGTGGTACTATACCACCACTGTGAAAGCCGTGAATGATGTGGAGCATTTTCACACTGCTATCCATACACGTTCTTTGGTGAAGTGTCCAGATCTCTTCCCCATTTAAAAAAACTGGATTGTTTATTTTCTTATAGATGAATTTTCAGAGGTCTTCCCCCCACCCCGAGTATTACAGATATAAGTTGTTTATCAGGTTTATGCTTTACAAAGACGTTTTCCCTCAGTCTATAATTTGTGTTTTCATTCTCCTAAAACTGTCCTTTGAAGGACAAAGGTTCATTCTGATGAAGTCCAATTTATCAACCTTTGCTTTTACAGATTGTGCTACTGGTGTCATATTTACAAAGTCATTGCCCAACCCAAGGTCACGAAGATTTCCTCCTGTGCTTATTTTAGAAGTTTTAGAGTTTTAAATTTTACATTTAGATTTATAATCTACTTTGGATTAATTTTTATATCTGGCGTGAGGTATGGATCAAAGTTCATTTGGGGCATATGGATAGCCAATTGTGCTGGCACAACTGGTCTCAACACAAAATTTCTTGACAGTACCTTTGTAGTTTTATAAAAAAAAATTAGTTGTTTTATTAGTAACGATCATGTTATTTTATCAAATACTTTTTCTGTATCTATTAAATAATCATACAGGTTTTTTTTCATTCTGTTAAAATGGTGAAGTACATGAATTTTTTACTGTCAAACCATCCTTACATTCCTGAACTGAACCCCACTTGGCTATCATATAACATTGTTTTTATATATTGTTGAATTCAATGCCTTAAAATTTTGTTTGGAATTTTTGCATCTATGTTCACAAGGGATATTCGGCTTTAGTTTTCTTTACCTGCAATGCCTTTGTCTGGTTTTGGTATCAGATAATGCTGGCTTCATAGAATGAGCTGCAATGTACTCCCACCTCTTTGATTTTCTGGAAGATTTTTGTGTAGAATCAGTATTATTTATTCCTCAGATATTTGGTCGACTCTACCAGTGAATCTATCTGAGCCCAGAGTTTCTTGGGGGGAGGGTTTTAAGTACAAATTATATTTATTAAATAGATGTAGGGCTTGTCAGATGATCTATTTCTTCTTGAGTTCAGTTTTGGAAGTAATTTGTCCTTTTCATCTGAGTTGTCAAATATACTGGCATAAAGTCATTTATAATATTCTCTTGTTATCCTTTTGATATCTGTAGAATCTGTGGTGATTTTGCCTCCCTTGTTCCAAACGTCGGTCCTCTGTGTCTTTTCTTCCTTTTCTGGATTAGCCAGGCTAGAGTTTTATCAATTTTATTTATCTTCTCAAAGAATGAGCTTTGTGTTTCATTGATTTTCTCTATTGTGTTTTGGTTTTCTATTCATCGATTTTCACATTGATTTTTATTACTCCCTTTTTCTGCTTACACTGGATTTAATTTGCTTTTCTTGGTTTCTTAAAGTCATTGCTTGAGTCCTTTTTTCTTTTCTAATACAGGTGTTTACTGTTACAAATTTCCACTCAAGTACTGCTACAGCAGGATCCCACAGATTTCTGTATGTTGCTTTTATTTTCATTCAGTTCAAAGTACTTTCTAATTTCTTTTTTGATTTACCAACCCACGGATTATTGGGAAGTGTGTCAGTTCCCAAATATTTCTTGATTTTCCAATCATGTTTATGTTACTGATTTCTAACTTAATTCCATTACACTCAGAGAAGCTACTTTGCATGACTTGAATTTATTTAAATTTACTGAAAGTTGTTTTATGGCTCAGAATATGATGTATCTTGGTAAATGTTCTACACATGTTTGAAAACAGCCTCTATTCTGCTGTTGTTGGGTGGAATGTTCTACAGATAAATGTCAATTAGATCCAGCTGGTGTTGCTCAAATCTCCTACATCTTTGCTGGTATCCTCTATGTTTCTTCTATGAATGATCTCTGACTATAAGTGCATATTTGTCTATTTCTCCTTGAAGTTCTACCAGTTTTTGCTTCTTATATTTTAAAGCCCTCTTATTAGGTGCGTAAACTTTTAGGATTGTTAAATCATTCTGTGAATTGACCCCATTATTTTTTGTTCCCTACTTTTTTCCAGAGTCTCCGATTATACATATATTAAGCTGCTGTTCTACTGTTCACTGATGCTGTTTTCATTTTTTTAAATTCTTTTTTCTCTGTATGTGTCATTTTATTTTCCATGGCTATGCCTTCAAGTTCAATAATCTTTTCTTTTGCAATGTCTACTCTGTTATTAATCCTACCTGGTGTATTTTTAACCTCAAATATTGTAGTTTTCAGTGTAGAAATTCAATCTATATCTTTTGTTATACTACTTAACTTTTTGAATATCTAAAATACAGTCATAATAACATAACTATTTTAATGTACTTGTCTGGAAAATCTAATATCTTTCTCAGTTCTGGATAGATTTCAATTCACTGATATATTCCCCCAGATGATGGGTCCTCCTTTCCAATTTCTTTGGATATCCAGTAATCTTTGATTATATGTCAGGTCTTTTGATTTTAGTTTGTTCAGTGCTGCATAGCTTTGTATTCCTGTAAATATTCTTGAGCTTTATTCTAAGATGCCGTTAGGTTACTTGGAAAAAGCCTGATTCTTTTGTATCTTTTTTTTGAGGTTTGTTAGGCAAGGCCACAGCAGTATGTGCTCTAGTGTAATTATTCCCCCACTACCGAGGCAAGATCCTTCTGAGTACCCTATCCAATTCCCTTTGAAGTATGAGGTTTTCCAGACTGGCAGGTGAAACGGGCCTCTGTTCCCGGCTCCGTGTGAGTGCCAGGCACAATTCCTGGCCCAGTGTGAGTGATGGGCAGTGTTCCCTCTCATCCTCTCGGATGGTTCTTTCCCTGGCCTCCAGTAGTTCTGCTTATGTGCAAGCACCAATCAGCACCTCACCAGATCTATGGAGTTCTCTCGACATACGGCTTTCTCCTCTGGTACTTTGCCCCGGGAATGCTAGACATTTCAGTTTCTCTGGACTCTCGGCTCCTCCTTCTCACCTAAGGGATGTTCCTTCTCCCTCGTCATTGCCTATCAGCTCTTGAGTCACGCCTCCCACCTTGGTTGTTTCCACTCACGCCAGTACCATTCACTGCCTGATGCTATGTCTTGAAAAACATTGCTTCATATGATTTGTCTGGATTTGTGGTTGTCTCGGGCAGGAGGGTAAAACGGTCTCTGTTACTCCACTTTGGACAATGGAGCCAATCATTTTTTACACCCATAGAATGAGTTGGTTACACGGCCCCAGCCAGTATTTCTCCATTTTTAAAAATCCATGTCCTCTTCTCATACATAGAAATATCTCGTATCCTCTTTTAATATTGTTTTAAGTTTTTAAGTACGTTAATTATTAGACTATCCTTTTACAATGCCCCAGATATCCTGCTAAGCCTCCTTGGGTCTGGACCTGAGATTCTGCTATACCTCCTTTAAGTACCCATGATTCCAACATATCCCCTGGATATACCCGAGGTCCTGCTAAAGCTCCCAAGATTCTGGAAAACCGCCTTCTCCTCACATATACTCCAATCCCTGCTTTGACTCAACTCTGAGATCTACCTAAAAATCCCTCTTTATCAAGAATACTTAGGATCGTTCAGAATTCATTTTGAATCTTGCTGAGCATAGTATTTTCCAAATTTCATATACAATATTGTTGTCACTTCTGACATAATGTTAAGATTAACAATGCTGAATAAATAGGGAAGGCAGAACACTAATAGCTAATGAAACAGATTTTAAAAAAAAAAACGTACTAAAGGGATCACAAAACAATAAAAGGATTTATCCACCAGGAAGATAGAACAACCCTAAATATGTATGTGCCAAACTGGCAAATCTTAAAATATGTGAAGCAAAAACTGGTCAGGCTGCAGGAGAAACTGATGCCTTCACCATTACAGTGTGGACTCCAACCTCCCTCTTAGCAACTAACAGAACTGCTAGAGAGAACGTCAGCAAGGTTAGAGATCTGAAAAACACAAGTGACCAGTAGGCTCTAACTGACGTAAATGTAACACTCCATCGAACAAGAGCAGAATACACTATTTTTTTTTAAGTACCCATGGAACACACTCACCAAGACAGATCATATCCTGGACTATTAAACATATAAAACATATCCTGGACTATTCAACAAATTCAAAAGAATTGAAAGCTTAAGGTATGTATTTTCTGTTCACAACAGAGTCAAAGTAGAAGTTAATGACAAAGACAATATGAATATCTCTAAACATCTGAACATTAATCAGTACACTTCTGAGTAACCCATGGGCCAAGAGAAAGTCACGAAGGGAATTCAAAAATACACAGAACTGAATGAAAAAATATCAAACTACATAAGAGGAAGTGAAAGCAGTGCTGTGAGGGCAATTTATAGCATTAAATGCTTACATCAGAGAATATGAAAGGCCTACAATCAATAATCTAAGTTCATACCTCAAGAAACTAGAAAAATAATAGCAAAATAAATGCAAAGCAAGCAGAAGGAAGAACATAATAAAGGTAAGAGCAGCAGCCAAAGAGATTGAAATCAGGGAAACTACAGAGAAAAAGCAATGTAACTAAAGGTTGATTCTTTGAAAAAAAAAATCAGTAAAATTGCTAAATCCCTAGAAACACTGACAAAAATAAAAAGACCAGATACAAATCACTGATACCAGAAATGAAACAGGATATCATTACAGATCCTCCAACAAGTAAAACGTTAACAAGAAACTACTACAAATATTGTTAGGCTCATAAAATTGACAACTTGGAAGAAATGGATCAATTCCTTGAAAACTACAAACTACCAAAACTTAACCAAAATGAAATAGACAATCTTGATGGCTCTGTAACCATTTAAAAATTGACCTAGTGATTTAAAAAAAAAAAAACAACCCTGAAAAAGAAATATCCAGGCCCAGCTGGTTTTACTAGAAAATTCTGTCAAACGTTTTTTTAAAAGTTTTTATTTTTGAGGTGCCTGGGTAGTTCAGTTGGTTAAGCGCCTGACTGTTGGTGTCAGCTCAGGTGATGATCTCAGGGTCCTGCATTAGGCCCTGAGTTGGACTCCATGCTCTGTGTGGAGTCTGCTTGAGGATTCTCTCCCTCGCCCTCTCCCCTTCCCCTGACTCGTTCTGTTTCTCTCTCTCTCTCAAATAAATAAAAAATCTTAAAAAAAAAAAAAGACTTTAAGTAACCTTCACACCCAGTGTGGGGCTCAAACTTACAGCCTCAAGATCAAGAGTTGCGTGCTCTCCCAACTAAGCCAGCCAGGCACCCTCTGTCAAACATTTAAAAACGAATTAACACCACAAAAATTTCCTACAATCTCTTCCAAAAAATTGAGAAAATTCATTTTCATGAAGCTAGTATTACTTTCATACCCAAACCAGCAAAATCAGTACAACAGCAACAGAAAAAAAAAAAAAAAAACCCATAGACAGTATTGTTTGTGATCTTAGACGTAAGAATTATCAATAAAATATTAGGAAATCAAATCCAGAAATACATAAAAAGAATTATACACAATGACCAAGTGAGATTTATTCCAGGTATGCAAGGCTGGTTTAACATTTGAAAATCACTCATTGTAATCCACCATATCAACAGACTAAAGAAGAAAAATCATATGATCATATAAACTAATGCAGAAAATGTATTTTATAAAAGCTAACCCCCATTCCTAAAAAATTCCCAGAAGTTCAGAATAGAGAAGACCAATTTCAACTTGATAAAGAACATCCACAAAAACCCAACATCTTACTTAGTGATGGAAGCTTAATGGTTTTCCCCTAAGACTAGGAACAAGGCAAGGAGATCCATTCTCACTACGCTTGTTCAACATAGTGCTAGAGGTTCTATCCACTGTAATAAGGCAAGAAAAGGAAATAAAATGTATACGACATGGAAGGAAAAAATAAAACAGTTCTTATCTGCTGATGACATAATTGTCTAGGTAGAAAATCCCCCAGGAACCTATGAAAAACCTATTGGAACTATAAAGTGAGCTCTTCCAGGTTGCAAGACCATCACATAAAAATAAATTGTATTTCTATCTAGTAACAATAAACATGCAGAAGTGAAAATTAAAAACAATGCCCCTTACAGTCACTGCAAAGAAAATAAAACACTCAGGTATAACCTTAACAAAACATATACAGGATTTGTATACCAAAAATTACAATGTGCTGATGAAAAACATGAAAGAAGACCTAAATGAAGAAGAAACATCCTATATTCATGGAAAGGGAGACTCAACACAATAAAGATGTTAATTCTCCCCAAATTATGGGTTTAATATAATTCTATCAAAACCCAGCAAGATATTTTGTAGACATAGGTTTACTCTTAAGTTTAGATGGAAAGGCACATGCCCTACTAAGGCTAAGATAATCATGAAAAAGAAGTATAAAGTGTGAGACATGACTCTACTTAACATTAAGACCTAGTCAGCAATCAAGACAGCATGGTATTGGTGAAGGGATAGACACATAGGCCAAGAGAACAGACTAGAAAACCCTGAAATAGAGCCACACAAATATACCCAATTGATTTTTGACAAAAATAAAAAAACAATTCAATAGAAGAATGACAGCCTTTTAACAAATGGTGTTAGAGCAAGTGGACATCCATGGAAAAAAAAAAAAGGAATAAAGGAATTTCAACCCAAGTCTCACAATCGAAGTTTTACATGAGAATTAACTCAAAGTAGGTTGTGGACTTAAATGTAGCATATAAAATCATAAAACTTTTAGAAAAAACAGTAGAAAATTTCAGGATCTACGGCTAACTAAAAAGTTCTTAGGCTTGATACTAGAAGCATGATACCTAAAGAAATGGGTAACTTGGTCCTCATCAAAATGGAAAATCTTTGGTCTGTAAAAGACTCTGTGAAGACCCTAGAAGAAAAGTACATTCCAGGTGAAAATATTTGCAGATCACATATCTGACAAAGAACAAGTATCCTGAATACACAAAGAACTTTCAAAACTGAACAATAAAAAACCAGAAATCCAACTAGAAAATGGGTAAAACGCAGGAAGAGACATTTTACCAAAGAGAATGTACAGACGGCAAAAACAAGCCCATGAAAAGATGCTTCACGTCATTCGCCACCAGGGGTTTGCAGACGAAGACCACAATGAGCTATCTCTGCACACTTATCAGAATAGCTAAAATAAAAAACAGCACCAACACCAAATGCTGGTAAGGATGCAGACAAACAGGGTCACTTAGACACTGCTGGTGGGAACATATAATGGTACGGCCACTTTGGAAAACAATTGGCCAATTTCTTATTAAACTAAACATGCAACTACCAGTTGCACTCCTGGGCACCCATCCCAGTGAAACAAAGACTTACAGCACACAAAATCCAAGAGCACGAGTGGCAAAGAAAAAAAATCAGTTTGATACCAAGACTTGAAATTTTTGTGCTATATACACCACTAGCAAGAACATGAAGGAAAGTCACCAAATGGGAAATTTCTAAATTTGTAAATGGGATATTTGTAAATCATATATCTGATAAGACACTTCACTTGTGTTCAGAACATCGAAAGAACTCTTGCAATTCAGCAATAAAAAGACAACTACCCCAACTGAAAAATGGGCAAAGGATCTGAAAAGACATTTCTCCAAAGAAGATGTAGAAATGGCCAGTAGCCCATGAAAAGATGCTTGACGTCAGTGGCCATTAGGGAAATGCAAATCCAAACCGCGGGGAGAGCGCACGCCACACCCAGTAGGACAGCTATAATCCACAAGACAGACAATCACAAGTCCTGATGAAAAAACGGAGAAGTCAGAATTCTCATACATTGCTGGTGGGACTGGAAAATGATGTGGCTGCTTTGGAGAACACTTTGGCAGTTCCCCAGGAATGTTAAACACAGAGTTACCATGTGACCCAGCAATTCCACTTGTAGAAAAATGAAGACCTACATGTACACAGAAACTTGTATCTGAAGTGTTTGCAACAGCATCATTCATCATCGCCCACAAGTGAAAACTACCCAAATGTTCACCGACTGATTATTGGATAAACAAAAGTTACTATGTATAGTGTACTACATATCTAAATAGTACTTTGGCAATAAAATGAAATGAGGTATGACTGATGGTATGATATGAATGACCCTTGAAATTATCATGCTACATGGAAAAAGCCAGCCACAAAGGACCATATTATAGGATTCCATTTCTGTGAAATGCCCAGAATACTCCACGTATAGGGACAGAAAGTGGATCTGTAGTTGCCCAGGGTTGGAAGGGGCACAGAGGGAGGAAACAGGCGGTGATTCTTGATGAGAACGTGGCTCCTCTCAGGGGTGATGAAAATGTTCTAAAATTGGATTGTGGTGAATGGTTGTACAACCCTTTAAGTAGGATAAAAAACATGCAATTTTTGGTACAGTCAAGCCAGTGTTGTATGCATCTCAACAGAGCTATTCCACATGAAAACAGAAGCCCCGGACCTGAACGGTCACAGCAGCTTTAGGCATCCTAACTCCTAACTGGGAACTACCCAGATGTCCTCCCGTCGGAGGATGGTTCCAGAAACTGGTCCGCCAGCACCCCGGGACACACCACAGCAATAAAAAGGAGTGACCCCCAACGACGTGGACGAATCTCGTGAGAACTGTGCTGGATGAAAAAGGCCAAGCCCCGAAGGCTACCTGGCCCGGGAGGCATGTATAACATTGTGAAGCAACGAAGTGGTAGAAGTGGCAGAGAGACTGCCACAGAGGGTCAGGGGCGGAGGTGGGAGGGATGCGTGTGGCCGCGTCCGTCAGAGCCACGTGCTGGGCACGCAGACGGCGGCGCGGCCCCTGCTCGCGCGAGGGTACATCGGGGACCGGGGACAGCGGCCGCCGCGCCTTGTGCCCAGCACGCCCTGACGTGACCTCGGTCTCACGTCTGCACGAAGTTACAGCTTGGGGTCCTCTGGGCGTCCGCTGTGTTTGTCGTGTGCTCTGAAAGACTGGGCTCTGAAGTCCCGTGTGCCCATCCCTCCAGCCCGGCGCGGGCACCACTCCCTCCACTGGGACGCCTGCAACAGCCCCCGCACGGCCCCGCCACCTGTCTCCCTCCACGGGCTCTCACTGCCAGGCGTGTCCTCGAGGACAGTCCTGATCACAGCCCCCCCCCCAGGTCCAAATGCCTGCTCTTGCAGTAGTAGGGGCACAGCCCAAGGACAAGCATTGTCCACGGGCACTCAGAGGCCAGGCTGCACCTAAAGTTGGGGTTTCCCTGCCCCAGGAGAGGCGCGGGGCTCTCCCTCTATGCCACCTTGCTGGCCCGAGCCTCAGGCCCTCTGGAAGCCCTGTTCTGTTAACATTGTGAAGCAACAAAGGGGTAGAAGTGGCGGAGAGGCTGCCAGAGATATGTCAGGGGCGGAGGTGGGAGGGATGCGTGTGGCCGCGTCCGTCAGAGCCACGTGCTGGGCATGCAGACGGCGGCGCGGCCCCTGCTCGCGGGAGGGGCGAGCCTCAGGACCCGCCAGCTTCTGTTCGTGGTCCCTGGTGACAGCAAGAGGGAGCCTCTCACAGCTAAAGGGAAGTGTACCACACCCCCACTCGGAGGTCCCCTCCCCCTGACTGCTTTCACATAGAGGACATAAGCTTACCGGACCCCCAAGGTCTCCACGGTGACCTGCTGCCACTTCTGGTCTGGGACCTCACGTCCTTCTCCTGTAGGTGACATTGCTTCCCAGTCACACCTTGTGCCCTGCCTCCCGCCCTGCCAGCACACTTCCCATTCTGGTGTCTGCCCTGCCACCCTCACTGTCCGGACCTTCCTCAAATGCCACCTTCTCGGCCAGGCCACCCCTGGCCACCCTCCCTGGCACTCCTGACCCACTCGCCTGCTCCACACGTGTTTCCCCCTACCCTTAGCATCCTCGGGCCCACCAAGCCACGTACTCGGTCACTATGCTTGTCACCTGTCGGTCCCTGCTGGAGTGCCAGCCCTAGGAGCAAGGGAATTTTGTGGGTGTTTGCTGGCTCATCTATCCCCAGTGCTCAGACCCATGCCTGACACAAAGAAGGAGCTGAGTAAATATTTGATCTTGAAGGAATCAATCTTGTCTTCACTTCCCTCTGCAAACCTTGTATTCTGGCCAAGATAAACTGCTCATCATTTGCCAGACCCAACTCATGTTTACCAGCTTTTTCTATACTCGATCCTATTTCTTTGCCTGGGATGCCTCCCATCCCCACACATTTTAAGGGACGCTCCAATACCAATCCTTCCCCAAAGCCTTCCTAGACCCACCGTCTGCACCCCCACAGCTCACATCCCAGGGGCTGACCAGTGCCTTCCTACCCTGAAGATCTGTAAGTTAAGGCAGAATTCACATCTGCCACCTCCCTCTGCTATACAAGCCAGAGAGTTCAATAAATATTGACTGGATGAATCGGACACTGGTACTAAATTACAAACACTGTTCCCTTGCTTACCAACCCTCCTCCCAGTCATTTTAAGTAACATGCCTATGAAAGGAACACCACCAGTGTCTACAGGGCAAAGGCTTGGTGTAGAGTTTTTCTAAAGAAACAAGGAGAATGCAACTTCTGGTGACAAGAATGCTAAGGGAACGAGATTGATCTATTTAAGAAAAAAATGGAAATTTCTGCCATAAAGTTCCTGAAGTGCATCCTAAGACGTCCTGGGAGGGGGTGCATTTGGGGACCTCAGGGCCATCTAAACTGTGACCAGTTCTGAGAGTGCACACTGTTCAGCTGACACCTGCCAGATGTAGGTCCTTGGTTGCAGATAGTGGTACCCTTGCGTGTCACACGAAGCCTCTCCAAAGAGAATGAACACCTTCCAATACTGCATGTGTCTCCATGAACATGGTATAGCCACTTGTTCACTTGGGCTATGTCGAATCTCTGCCAGTAATGTCATCAGTTTTCTGAGTGAGAGGTCTTGCCTACTTTTAGATTTATGCTTAGGTATATGATATGTGCATTTTAAATTTAACTTTCAGTTAATAGACTTTATTATTTAGAGTGGTTTTGGGTTGACATTAAAATTGAGTGGGAAGTACAAACAGTTTCCATAATACCTGCCAACACATACACACCCTAAACAGTTTTCCTGTTAGTAACAACCTGGTACTTTTGTTACCACTGATGAGCCAATATCAATATATTATTATTAACTAAAGTCCTTGGGTTACATTAGGGTTCGTTTTGTTACTGTACATTCTATGTGTTTTGACAAATGTACAGTGATATGTATCAATATTATAGTATCATACTGAATAGTTTCACTGCCTAAAAATTCTCTATACTTTGCCTTTTCATCCCTCCCTCCTCCCAGTCTCTGGCAACCACTGATCCTTTCACCCCTCTCTAGTTTTGCCTTTTTCAGAATGTCATATGGTTGGAATTGTACAGTATAGTCTTTTGATGTGACTTCTTTCTGGTTTATGATATATGGTTTATTATATATGTGTGTGTGTATACACACACACATATATATACAAAATCATGGTTTTAAAAATATATATTAAAAATATATATAACATATAAAAATAATATAAAGTACATAATATACAAAAATATTTATATTACATATTTATATATAATTATTTATAAAATATAGAATATATAAAACATCTATATATTTTACATATATATATAATTTTTTTTTTAGAGGTAATGAGGTGTGTGGGGGAGAGGGAAAGAGAGAAAATCTTAAGCAGACTCTGTGCCCAGGCTCACGACCCTGAGATCACGACCTGAGCTGAAATCAAGAGTTGGATGCTCAACCAACTGAGCCACCCAGGTGCTCCTGAGATATATGACATTTTTGATAATAATGTCAGTGATCAGTTGCCAAAATGTTTTCCAAAGTGGCTGCAGCATTTTACATTCCTATCATCAGCGTAGGAGCATCCTTGTTCCACATCTTCAGCCACACTTGGTCAGTCTTCTAATTTCAATTTCAGTCATTCTAGTTGGCGTATAGTGATAGCTCTCTACTTCTGACAGTGATATCTACTATCAATCTCCGTTTCCCTAATGATAATGATGCTGAACATCTTCTCATGTGCTTACTTGCCATCAATGCCCTTTGTTGAAGAGTCTGTTCAAATCTTTTGCCCATTTTTTCTTTAATCCTTGATTGGGTTATTTTTTACTGAATTATAAGAACTCTTTATATATTTGAGATTTAAGTCCTTTGTCTGATGTATGTCTTGTAGATATTTTCTCCAAGTCTGTGGCATGCCTTTTCATTTTCTTGTGTCTTTTGATAAGCAGAAGTTTATAATTTTGATGAAATCCAACTTATTTTTTTCATAATTCATGCTTTTTGAATCAGATATAAGAAATCTTTCTCAAACCCCAAGTCACTAAGATTTCTTCTGTATTTTCTTTTTGGACTTGTATAGTTTTCACTCTTATAATTGAATCTATGACCCATTTCAAGTTCCTCCTCACCCTCCACTACCTCCTCCTCTTCTTTAATATGGTGTTTGATGAGAGTCAAGATTTGCTCTTTTGCACACTTCTTTTAATTTAATTTAATTATTTGAGAGCAAGCAAGAGAGAGCACGAGAGAGGGAAAGCACAGAGGGAGAGGGAGAAACAGACTCCTGGTTGAGCAGGGAGCCTGAGATGGGGCCTGATCCCAGGACTCTGAGATCACGACCTGAGCTGCAGGCAGACGCCCAACTGACTGAGCCACCCAGGTGCCCTTATTCCTTTGCGTATTTATATCCAATTGTTCCAGCACTATCTGTTGAAAAGATTATTTTTTCCCCATTGAAATGACTTGGCACTTTGTTGAAAATCCATTTACCATATAAGTGAAGGTCGACTTCTGGACTTGCTACCCTGTTCCATTCATCTGTTTATTTTCATATCAATACCACACTGTCTTGATTACTGTAACTCTATAATAATTCTTGAAATCAGGAAGTCTAAGTTTTCTGACTGTGTTCCCTTTCAAAGTTGCTTTAAGAGCTCTAGGCCCTTGGGCACCTGGGTGGCTCAGTGGGTTAAAGCCGCTGCCTTCGGCTCAGGTTATGATCCCAGGGTCCTGGGATCGGGGCCCGCATCGGGCTCTCTGCTCAGCGGGGAGCCTGCTTCCTCCTCTCTCCTCTCTCTCTGCCTACTTGTAATCTCTCTCTCTGTGTCAAATGAATAAAATAAAATCTTAAAAAAAAAAAAGAGCTCTAGGCCCTCTACATTCCCATATAATTTTAGAATCAGGTTGTCAAATTCTACAAAAAGGCATGCTAAGATTTGATTTTGATCACGCTGAATCTGTAGATCGCTTTAGGAAGAACTGCCATCTTAACAATGTTGAGTCTCCAGATGAGGAGCATGGTATAACTTGCCATTTATTCAGGTCTAGGTCTTTTAAAATTTCTCTCAGCAGTGTTTTGTCAGTTTCATTGCACACATCTCATGCATTTTAGTGCAAGGCATTTCATAGTTTTCTGATGCTTGATTACTTCTTAAATGTTAAACTAACTTTGTATTCCTGGGGGAGTGGGGAATGGGGACCAACTTTCAGCACACTGAAGATGTCTTTTCATTGTCTTCTGGCTGAGAAAATTATCTCTGTTTTTGGTTGAGAAATCTGAGAATTTGGTTGAGAAGTGGTCTGTGACTTGTTGCTCCTCTGAAAGTAATGTCTTTTTTGGTTCTTTTAAACCTCTAGCATCTTTTACGAGGACCTCTTTGTTTTTCAGCCGTTGCACTACAGTGTGTCTAGATGTGGATTTTTGTTTGTTTTATCTTTAATTCTGCCTGTAGTTCTGTAGATTCTTGAATTTGTGACTTGATGTCTTTCATCAGTGGTGGAGGAACTTCAGTCCCTATCACTGCAAAATACTGCTTCTGCTCCATTCTCTCTTTCTTGTCCTCCTAGGATCCCAATTATATGTACAACAGAACTCTCAATACCTTTGTATTCTGTCCTTTTGTCTCTTTGTGCTTCATTTTAGGTATTATTTTCTGACCTATCTCTAATTCCACAAGTCTCCCAACAGTCATGTCTACACTGTTGTTCTATCTCCAGGGTACATAATTTCAGTTTTTGTATTTTTCACTTTTGTAATTTCTACTTGGGTATTTTTCAAATCAATGTACTTTCTAAATATATAATTTCTAGTGTCTACCAAAGTTCCCAACCTCGTTGTTTATCTTCTTGAATAGAGTAAGCAGGTTATTTTAAAGTTTATATCTCATAAGCCTAATATTTAGCATCTCGTGGGTCTGTTTCTATCATCTATCATTTCTGGGGTTCATGAGGTCTCCTATGCTTGGTTGGTTTTCCTGTGTGCCATTCTGTGCAAACAGTCACGACTGACCATGAACAGGATCGCATGGGCAGAAATTGTGCGAAGTGATTTTACTAATCAATGGTGAAAATTACCATGCCCTTTCAAAGTTTTTGGCAAAACATTAAAAACTCTCTTATCATCACTTATAAATGAACAGGGGAACAAAAAATACAGCAAAACTAACACGGACTTAGTACATTGTAATTTAAAACATTAGCAACACTGAAACCCAAGTGTCTCATTTCTTCCTAAAAAACGTACCCAGAGTACCTTTCATGTCTTTGCCGCACCTTTTTCTCTGTTGCACCCACCCAGGGCTAGAAAAACGGCACGTGGGTTTGGGACCAGAAGCGAGGGGGCGGTCTGTGTGGGAACTGAGTGACAGATGCGCAGGGCCAATCACAGACCGACTTTGAAAGGAGAGACGGGATTGGCCACTGATCCTTATACACATCTGTGACCTGCATAGTGATTTGCGGACTTTCCGCACCCAGTCAGTTCTGGTACCTGGTGGTCGACACCTGAGCGGTGCTGTGGGGAGCCTGGTGGCATTTAACTAACTGTGGTCACTGGGATTCCTGCATGTGGAACTGCGCTGTGGGGCCTGCCTGTATCTGAGGATTTGTTCCTAGAAATAGAGGCCTAGGATGATGCTTTGTTCCTGCAGGCATCTGCTGGGCTCTGGCAATCTGGGACCACCTTGGTCCAGCTTCCAGGACTGAGATCAGTTAGAACCGGGCTCAGCTCGTGAGCAAGCTCATCGATTTCCAGGCACGTGTTTTCCTGGAGGGCAGCTTTTCGGGTCCCAACACAAAATCTGGGCTGTTTCCCAGGATCTGCCCTTCTTAGAGGCTTTATAGCCCAAGTTTTTACTCTTAGCCATGGAGACGTGCTATTTGGCTTCTTTATTGCTTCATCCACAAATTGGCCAATACACCAGGGGCAAAATGACCCCGCAGGTCAAGGGCCCATCCTCTCCAGACCTCAGCCTGACAACTGTTCACCATAGGGTGAGTTCTCCAATGCCATGCCATAAGTTTAAAGATTCCGTCCACCTTTTCAAGTTGACTTTCAAACTACCGAGCCATTATCCAAAATGGAGCCCCCAGGTCAACATTTTCAGACCTGTTTTTCTCTTTATTTTTAATTTCCAGAGCTCCAGAGTATTTCTGTACTCTTAAATACTCTGTAGGCTGGCATTTGACTACATTTCCTTAAGGTTTTCCTCATATTCAGGCAATCTGGTTACAACAGCTTTCCAATAAAATGCCAATACAATTTTCAAACAGACAAACTCATCTTTTCGACAAGCACGAGGGCCTAGATTATTAAGTAGAGAGGGAGGCTTTGTTCAGTCAACAGATCTTTTTAGGAGCCTTCTATGCTGGCCCATGTTCTAGCCACTGAGGGTACAGGAGGGAAGCAGACAGACATCCCTGTCCCCGTGGAGCTGCCACTCCAGGGATGGGGAGGCTGACGGGAGACCAACGGAGCGGGTCCTGGGATGGATGGCGACGAGGCAGGCGGAAGGGGCTACAGTTACACATACGGGGTCAGAGAAGACCTCCCTATGTGGGAAGGAGCAAAGTCAGGACGTCCTTCCTTCCTGTAAACAGGCACACGGAGCTGGGAGAGGCCCACGGGGCCAGGACCTCCCGACGCTCCAGCCCTCCACGCTCACGCCCTCCGCAGCGGCAGCGGGAGCTCTGCCCCAGGCCTCAGCCTGATGGAGGGAAAGGAGGAAGCCGCCACCCTGTGCCACGCACTGTGCTGTCACACGCGTCCCTCCAAAGCTCCCCCGGCTCGTGGCTGCACGACCTCCCCTACCCTGGCCGCCTCACACACCAGCAACTCTGGTCCTGGCTTCTTATCTCGGAGGTTCTAGCTTTGTATTTTGTCGACAGAGCCGGACACTAAGCAGGTCACTCACATTCGAGTATGAACAGGAGAGACACTGAATTCCATGAGCACGGGGTCATGTGGGGTGACAAATAACGGCCCCCAAAGGCGTCCGCACTCCAATCTTGGAGCCTAGGTGGCCCTGCGTGGCAGAGGGGGCTTTGCAGATGGGACTGAGGGCACCGCGATGGACTGACTTGTGCCCGTGCTGCCGAAAGATATGTCTAGGTCCTACCCGCAGAACTTCAGAATGGGACCTTGGTGGAAAAGGGGTCTGTGCAGATGGAGCTATGGTGAGGTCATACAGGAGCAGGGCGGGCCCCTAGTTCATACAAGTGGTGTCCTTAGAAAAAAGGGGGGACATCTGGACACGACACACACACACCGTGTGATGACAGAGGCAGAGACTGGACTGCTGTGTCTTCAGGCCAGAGAATGCCAGGCTCGACAGCCAGCACCATGAGGTAAGCGGAGGTAAGGAAGGGTTCTACCCAGAGTCGTGGGGGGCAGGCGCGGCCCTGCCCACACGTCGATGTCAGGCTTCTGGCCCTAGAACTGCGGGCACACACGGTTGTGGGTTGTGCCACTTTGTTACGCCTGCTGGAGGAGACACAGGCCCAGACCCCGGCTGAGGAGATGAGCCTGGGCCATCAGCTGGGCCCGAGCGGGTGTCCTGAGCCTTGTGAGCTACAGGGAGGCAGAAGGGGAGGTCCTGGAGAGTCAGAGTGTGAGGACCACTCAACCCACGGTGCTGACTTTGACCATGAAGGGGCCACCAGCGGAGGGATGTGGGCTGCCCGGCCCCGGCTGACCGCCAGCGAGGGAGCAGGCACCGTAGACGGCTCGTCAGCTGAACAGGCGGAACCGTACCACATGTAAAGTGGACCTCAGTAAACCGACTTGAGAAAAAACACCTGACCTCAAACCTGCCTGATTTGTAGGGAGCCTAGCAGAAGGAGGGAAGTCTGGTAAAATGGGTTCTGGAAGCCCGCCGGACACGTGGTCACGCCCACGGAGGAAGGCAGCCGGGCCGATCTCCCAGGCCCCTTGGGAGCCGGCCCTGCTCGCACCTGCCGTAACGGGCCGCGGGACCCCCCGGGAGAGGGTTCGGCTGCCCCGGTCCCACTGCCACAGCCACGGAGCCAGAGCCTCCCAGGCGTCGAGCGCCTCAACGTCGCCCATCATCTATAATCCAAGGAAAGGGACCTGTCTATGGAATAATATGCCTCGGTCACTGCTGTCAAACCAAGTGGTGTCAAGCTAACAGCACACCATCCAGCTCTCGCCCCATCCCGTTCCCCTCTCGCGGAGCAATTATCATGCTTATGGGATTAGGACAGAGTCGCTGCTTGGAGGGCTTATCTGCTTTTAATGCTACAAGCAAGAGGCGACAAAGAGAAGGCAGACCCCGGAACTAAGTGGACGCTGCTTCCTGCATTTGGGTCATTAGATGCGCAATTAGAGTTAATATTCACCTAAGATTTAAATTCTGCTGAACTAAGTGGGTCAGAAGGATTTCACTTGAGCACTTAATGCCTTCGAGATAATAATCAGAACGACTAAAATGGGTTCTGAAATCTCTTGGATAAATTTTGTTCACTCTTGCCTCCTTCCTGACTTACCTCCTTTAGTGAAAGGAAGTTCTGAATTTTAAAGATGAATACTAATTGAGCCACCCCTGCAGATCACGGTTAAAAGCCTGGAACTATCTGCTTGGGGACCTGCGTCCCCTCTTTGCCTGGGAGCCACACTCACGGTGCAGTGCAGCGCTTTGTAAGGGCGGGTAACCGTGCCTGTCGCCTTTCCATGGCTTCCCCAGCGCCTTGAACACTGCCTGGCACAAGGTAGGCCCTCAGTAAATATTTGTTGAATAAATGCATGAGCTCGGAAGTAAATGACAGAAGCCTTCAGCGAACAGCTGTTGCGGGGCGGGCGGAATCCGAGAGCTTTCCACCTGCCTGTCGGGTTTGAATGTCCGCGGGACAGAATCTTGCATCGGTCTGGGGGAGGGTCCCGGAAGGCGTCATGGAGGAGGGGGCCCTGGGTTGAGCGGTGAGGGAATCTCCACGGGAGGGCAGCCCCACAGCAGCTCATGAAGCCAGTCACACAGCCGGAGGCTGAGCCGATGGTGGGCAAGGCCGCTCTGGCTCCGGGCTTCTGGGCTCTGTGTGGCACGGGGAGAGCAACTTTCATCAGGAAAAGCCCCCAGGCATCCTAACTGCTTGTGCTGGGGAGATCCAAGTGGGGCAGGGAATTCAGAGAGGCTCCCCTAGAGGGTAGCGTCAAGCTCAGAGCTGCAGGGTAGAGGCCCTGGGGGGAGGTGGGGCTGGGTCGGGGTGATGGAGTGTCCCAGGCAGGAGGGAAGGAGCTGGGTGCATGCGAGGAACTGGTGTTGCAGGAAGAATGTCGGGCCCAGAGAGGAGGGCCGTGCCTTCCTGCTCACACGGAAGCCGATGAATAAGACTCGATGAGTCAGTGCGAAGCCCAGTGGCGAAAATAAGCCAAGAAACATGTACAGAGTTCTTACTATGTGGCAGGTATAGTGGAAAAGCACTGGCATCCGCCCCACGCGTCGACGAGAAAACCGAGGTGCAGGCCAGCAGGGCCCACCTGAGGCCCAGAGCTGCAGGGGGACCCCACGCTGGTCCTGCGTCCAGGGCCCCAGCCGGAGGCCGCGTCCTGGGCCGGGAGGGAGGGCTGGCCAACCTCAGCAGGAGTCTCCGGGCGGCTGGTGGACATCGGGCCTGAGGTCACGGCCATGAGGACCAAGTACATGGGCCTCTCGGGAGGAGGGGAGGCCAGCTGGACCCAGGGAACGGCAGAGACCAGCTGCTGGTGCCGGGAGAGGGGCGCTGAGGGCTCCGGACCGGAAAGTGAGCGTCTGCGTCCCGGGCCCCCTGGCAACGCAGCTCCAGGCGTGCACAGGCGGTGGCCAGAGCGGTCTTCTGACGACAGGCAGAGGACATGGCAGCACCTCCGGCTGGGATGTCACTTCCCATCTCTGAAAAGCAGTTCCTTCACTGAGCCCTAAGTCTGGACTCTTGCTCTGGTCCTTCCGGGCTCTGGTTCTCGGACACCGTGCCGGCGCCGGCGCCTTCTCGGGGACTCACGCGGCTCGGGAGGCCCAGCTGCGAATGCTCGGGCGGTTCGGGCCTCCGTGCATCTGTCTGCCGCGGTCGGGCTGTGAATGAATGAGCCACAGACACGTCTGCCTTCCTGGCTCTCGATTGCCTTCCAGATTCTTGCTTCTTTCTTGGCTTGTGCCCTGTGAGTACTCAAGATTAGCATCTGCCCTTGATCGTGGTTAAATATTCACCTCCACCTGGCCTTCTGACCTCCACACTAGAAGCCAACTTTGTGAGATTCATCTGAGTCAAGAGGACGGAGCAGAAGAAGGTCGATCATTTTCGCTCTCCGGGGTGAAAACAAAAGACCCCCTTTTCTTCTTCTTATAGCCTAGTACATACCCCCTCCCCCCGTTTCCCACACGGAGCTGGGAGCTTTGAGAGAATGACAACTGCCCTTCGCAGAGAGCGCCGCTGGAACCTTCCTGCTGTCACCTCAGCTGGGGACTGTGACCTTCCTACAGGCTGTCGCCGACCCCTGCCCCTTCTGCTCGCCCTCTCCCTGCATCTGGAGGCTCCTTGCTCTGCACCTGGCTGATGCTCTGGGCACCCACATTCCCACAGGCACAAGAGTTCCTTTAACCCTGTTTACGCTGGTCTTTTCCTCTCAAGGAACATCAGCTTCAAAGGCTACTAAACCCCCGACACCTTTCTCCTCACGCCTCTCAGTGTTCAAAGCCTTCTTCTTGGGGTGTTGCTCCCCACAAAGCCCAGGCTGGCAGCATCCCTGCCTGGCTGAACTTGTTCCTTAGCTCTCGCAACTCCCGGCTGAGCAGAACGGATGAGGTTTACCTTCCTGATTGGACAACTGCAAGAACAGAGGACCTTCCTTTCTGGAAAACTCTCTCCACACGTGGGTGCTTCTAAGGAGAGGAGGGAAGAGGTGGTTTCCTGAGCCTGCGTGTGCTTGGGACTGAGTGGCAAGCACCTCCAGGGGAGCCTAGAAGACGCAGGAGGGAGGCCCCTGCCCCGACTTGGGGCACTGACAGTGGGGACATCTTCCGAGTGGAGAAAGGGGGCGATCGATCATCNCCCCCCCCCCCCCCCCCCCCCGCACAGACCCAGACATCCGAGGACGGCACAAGCTCTTCAAATGCTCTGGTTTCAACCAGATTTCACATTTCTCTGAACAATTTTCCTTTTAAACATCATTCGCCTTCATCCCACCCCAGATGCAAGGGCCCAGCAAACGGATAAGACTCTGGGCCAGTTATCACGCTCTCCCATAAAATGAGCCAAAAGGAGACTGCAGAATTTATCGGACTTCTTCACGATCCCGAGAAAGGGCGAATGGGCTCCGCATGTTGGCAGCCTAGTCAACTGTCCGAGAATGAAAGCTGCTGGAGAGGTTTTTAAAAGTTCTTCTGGCCCCCAAATATCCCACTTAACACACAGGTGAGAGGACAAACCTGGCTTGCAGACAATCAAGGTTTGATTGCAGAGCGATTCTGTCTTTCATGAGCCACGTTGCTTCATGAGCAATCTGCACTCCACTAGTCACGTCAGGCTGACCACTGACTTCTTAGAATATTCCAGAAAGGACGTAGCCACATGTCGACTCGACATAACTAGGGCCCTTTTACCGGAACTTGGCACGCTGTCACCTTCGTGCGGTTATCACAGAACCGCAGATGCGTTCAGTTACGAGTGGCTGCGAGAAAGCTTGGGGCCTCACTCACTCGTAAAAATGGAAAAAAAAAAAGGAACTACAACATACTGTTCACTTAACGACATTATAATTTCGAACCATTCATACAAAGCTTCATAATCCTGGAGGCGATTCGTCATTCTGCATTTGCTTTCCTAACTGACTATTCGAAGCGATGCCTTCCTAAAGGTCTACGTGTGGCCTCTAAGCCAAAAGTGGGAAGCGAGTACATCAGGCTAGAAACTGTCACCCCTCTTTATTTACAAATCTCTTAAAATAGAGCCAAACCGAAGCAGTCAGGTGAGCGCGGCTCCCTGCAACACGGAGACATGTAGCCAGCAGTTTCTCTAGCTGCCCGTGCCTCTCTGACCCCCACACCCAGAGTGTCTGCTGGACCTCTGGCCTCTCAGACGGAAGCGTTCCCACCGGGGTAAAGACACGCCTTTCCTGATGAGCCAGTTGTTTGGAATCTGAACCCACGATCTTGCAGGAAGCAATCGCATTCTATTTAATTAGATGCTCAGGCCGGCTCATAAAAGTCCATCTGATACATAATGTGCCCCAAGTCTAGTGATGATCACGGTCGGAATGATTTCGACTACAAGCACCACCATTAGGACGTGGATGCCCCGCGCACTGCACAGAGGGCCCACAGGGCTGCAGCAACTCCCCCGTCTCGGGGTGACCGAGACAGCGGTCTCCCCATGCCAGGTGGAAGGGAAGCTGCTGGGCAGGCCTGCTGGGCAGGCCTGCTGTCTGCCCTTTGAAGCCAGCTCCCACCCACACTGGCGGCTGGTAGAAGACAGAGGCCCACTGATCAGTCCTTGTCAAACGGAATTCTGCTCGTGGATTTGTCCAGTGACAAAGTTTGCAAGGACCGACTTGGGATGTAAGACCAGGACACCCACTGCTCCCAGCGATCAGAGCCCCGTGGGGAAAGTCAGTGCTGCCTTCAGAGAGCCTTTGAAAATTCTGGCGGAGTGAAAATAACGTAGGGGTCAGCTGTGGCTCACTGAGAAGCCGAGGCCAGGACCAGGCAGCTTCCTCCTAAGACACCTCCTGGGCCATGTGCAGGATTTCATATCATACAAGGAGTCTTCATGTAAGCCTCCACTTCTGAGCTTCCCAACCCCGCAGAGAAGCGAGCCGGGATTTTCTGATGAGAAGAGAGGTGGAGGGCAAAGACCCCGGGCCTGGCACGAGGCAGCTAAGGAACAAGAAACCAAGTCTCGAGCTTAATGACCCAATGCATTTCCACCGTATCGAGCCGCTTTCGACGCAAACCAAAACGTCCGAATGCTTTCTCTTGTGCTACGTGCTGACCTCAAAACAAACGCAGCTTAATCACAAAAATAATTCTCACTGGGCTGGCCCAGCGGGGACCAGATTCTTCACTTTTCAGAGCGCAGAAACTCTTCTGGACACCACACTATCACAACGACGAGATGCTACACTGTACTCCAGAGGCGAGGAACACACCTCCCGATCCCGACAATGCTCAGACTAGGTCACGTCTGAGTGTCCGCGGAACCAGCCAGAAAATCACATGCACGTGCTCCTTTCCAAAGGAAGCTCACAGCATGTCAGCGTTAGGAATCCTTGGAAGAAGAAGCAAGGTCTTTCACAAACAGCCCCCTGGGGCTTTTAGGGCTTGTCCTGTGTGGTTCTTACTTTATTTTTATTTATTTATTTTTTAAATTTTAAAGATTTTATTTATTATTTTTGTCAGACTGAGAGAGAGAGAGATGCAGAGGGAACAAAAGGCAGAAGGAGAAGCAGGCTCCTCGATGAGCAAGGAGTCCGATAGCCCGATCCCAGGACCCCGGGATCATGACCTGAGCCCAAGGCAGATGCTTCACCGACTAAACCACCCAGGAGCCCCTGGTTCTTACTTTAAAACTATCTTTGGGGTGCGTGGGTGGCTCAGTGGGTGAAGCGTCTGCCTTGGGCTCAGGTCATGATCTCAGGGTCCTGGGATCGAGTCTCGGGTCGGGCTCCCTGCTCAGCGGGGAGCCTGCTTGTCCCTCTGCTCCTCCTCCGCTGATTCTCTCTGTCTCTCTCTCTCAAATAAATAAAATCTTTAAAAAAAATACAACTATCTTCACACCACGTTGGAAATTAAAGTTCACTGCCTCATTCTCCCTAACCACAGGACCTGGCCTCGGAGTTAAGCTCGCTTGTTCCGTGTCCCTAATGGGGCTGAAGTTACAGATACAGCAAACGTCTACCGCGCACACAGAAACTGTGCCTTCCTTTGGAATGTCTATGGAACATAGGAAAGACTGACTCAGGACCAAGCCACGAAAACCAGAAGGAAAAACGGCAGTCCTCAAATTCAAAAACAGCAGAAATTATACAGGTCACATACTCTCTCTGAGCAGTGCAACAAAATTAGTAGAAATGTTCAACAGGAGCACCAGCCACTTGGAAGGTGAGGCCCTCAGGCTATTTTCCTTTAAGAATACGCGCAGAGATGTGGGAGAGGAAAAGGAGACACGAGAATTGGGGGTGTTTAAAATCCGTTCACCCTAAGCTGGGAAACATTTGATTTTTTTTTAAGATTAAAGAACATTTGTCATACAAACACAGATGCTTCCAGCATGCAAGAAAAAACGTTGGCTATCCATCAGGAAACACCAAGATGTTTTGGCAAAAATAGTTTCCCTCTCTATAGTCCAGTTTCGCCTTTTAGGATGAGGACAATCTCCAACTCTCTTTTTTGTATCCTGGGATAAGAATCAGCTTTACGGGTACATCCATGGTTGTCTTGCTCCTTACTGAGCACCGTAGCAGCTACTCAGCGGATGGTTGTAGAATGAATGAATAATATATATATATATTACACACACACACACACACACACTAAGGGATTGGCTAAATAATGACTTTGCCTAAACACAATGGAACACTACATAGACATTTAAAGTGAAGCGGAAACACATTTCACACAGCATGATTTTTCATTACCCGAGAGTCAACGAAGCAGAAGCAGATGACCAAGTGGCTTTTGTGGAAGAAACATGCCTTTTGTCTGCTCTCTCTCATTCTCTCTCTTACGTACGCAATGCTTAAAAATCTGTTTGCAAGCCTGACAGACGTGAGCTAGTACGAACTATTTCGTGATTACGGACTGTCTCTCATTCTACGTCTAAGATCTGAGAAAAGAGGGAAAAACACATTTTCCCGACCGTCGGGACACCCGCTTTTGCCTCGGAGCTGTCCAGAGCGGACCGGCCGCGGCTCCAGGCTGCCCTGTCCTGTGTGATGCCCGCCCGTCCTGGCGCTGACCTCCTGCCCCAGCGGGCTCTCTGCTGGATACTCTGATCAGCGTGAGGACAGCGACCGGTGACTTCGGGGTCTGTCCCACAACAGCCCTGCCCGCAGGGCCACTGTCCAGTTCTGCTACATGGAGCCGCCGGGCCCTTGAGGAAGGACCCTCTCGGGGAAACTGAGACAGGAATGTGCCACTTGGCAGTCCCCACCCTGGTGTGACTTTCAAAGCGCTGAACACTACCTAACTGTGCACCCCAAAGTCACAGAAGTCGCCCCAAACGGCTGGTGTGCTGGGCCAGAGAGGGAAACACCTCAATAACCCGGTCCGCAAACAGGAGCGAGTAGACGACCGTGTGTTTACCTGGGACGCAGCGGCTCCCTTCCGAGCTGGTGTCCGCGAGCGCTCTCGACGCTGGGCCCTTCCCTGCAGCCTTGGCAGCGAGGAGGGAAAGGAGGAAAGATCACGGCCCGTCCTCTGGATTGTCCCCAGCTCGCCGGCACCTCGCGGGGGAACCTGGGCGGCCGCGGGAAACCCGGCGCCCCAGCGGGCCTGGGGGAGGGGCTCCCTGTCTGGGGGGGGCGCTGGGGGGGGGCGCAGCCCCTCAGGGCCCGGAGCGGCCGGCGAATTCCGATGCGCTCCGCGGCCGCGCACTTTTCTTAGAAAGTCGTTTGACACTGACACTCGGGGCACGCGGTCCCTCCGTATTGAAACCTGGAGACAGGCGAGGAGAGCCCGGGCTCGCCGCCTCGGTCCCTGTCGGT
>LNAC01000097.1:4517573-4554580 GCA_002007465.1 Ailurus styani | reverse complement strand
GCGCCCTCGAGGCGCGGGGGGCGCGGGGCGGGGGGCGGTCCGGGCGCAGCCGGTGCCCAGGACCCCCGCACACACAGAGAGGGAAGGAACGCGAGCCCAGAGGACGCGTCAACAGGTGGCGGAGGTGCCCGCGCGGGCGCCGCGGGCGGGGACCCAGGGTGAAGGGCAGCGGGGACAGCGGGGCCACCCGCTGCCAACTCCGACCACCCGCCCACACCCCACCCACACCCCGGCCGCCGGAGAGCCGCGCCCCCTCCCGCCGGGCGTCCGAGGCGAGGGGCCGACTCTGTGCCCGGCCAGTGCTCTGGGCCTCTGCCAGCGCAGGGGGAGGTCGCGGCGCGGCAGCCAACGACGAGGAGCAGGGGAGAGAGCTGCAAAGCTGCTCTGTTTGCGCGGCGACGCACGGAATGCACAAAGCCCCCGGTGCCAGCGCATCAGGACACCCCTCCCTCGGGAACGAAATGTGTGCTATGCCAGCCTTCCTCCCTGCCCTCCCGCTGCTCCGGCCACTGTTCTATTTGTAGCGGCGAGCGCCCAGGAGGACCTGCTCAGGGCAGGATACCCAGCTCCAAACCAACCCCTGTAGTAGGCAGACTCTGGAACCCAGGCCGTACCTGGCCCTTGCACAGACGCCTCTTGAACTCACCCCTGTGGATCAGCCCCTACCTGCGGTGAACTTCGCCCTTCCCTGCAGACACCCACATCACCTTTCTGCTCGCACACCGACAAGCCCAACTTTTATTGCACGTCCTAGCAATAACCAGCATTTGTACTATGTTCCAGTTTTCAAGGTGATCCAGGTACATTACATCCTGTCTGTGGCGCAGGCAGGGCAGGGGGGACGGGCCGCCTTACTCATGTCGCTGGGAGTCACATACCGTGCTGAGTGTCGTGGATACAGCAGCAGCGGAAGTACAGAGCTCACGTCCTCATGAGGACATTCAGGTTCAAAGATGTCATCTGACATACTCCAGATCCCAGGCTGTGAAGGACCAAGAGTCCAAATGCAGGGGTGTTGGCTTCTTTGCCGGGTTACCCTGTGACGGTCTGCTATAAACTCAGGCCCGCGAGGTGGTTAGAAAGACCTGGTAAAAAATCGTTTTGAATGAGGACAAAGGACGCTGGATAGGGTTCGACAGAGTCGTGTTGGCACCTAGTAGACATTAGAACAATTATATTCTTGGAACCTTGGGGCTCTCGAGGTTTTAGGGAGAGAAAATTTATTTTTCATGCATGTATCCAAAGTTGTCCCTTTTGGGGCGCCTGGGTGGCTCAGTGGGTTAGAGCTTCTGCCTTCGGCTCAGGTCATGATCTCAGGGTCCTGGGATCGAGGCCCGCATCGGGCTCTCTGCTCGGCAGGGAGCCTGCTTCCTCCTCTCTCTCTGCCTGCCTCTCTGCCTACTTGTAATCTCTGTGTGTCAAATAAATAAATAAAATCTTTAAAAAAAAAAAGTTGTCCCTTTTGAACAAATGCTTTCAGCCACCCATACCCTCCCTCCCCCATCCAGGTAGCGAGGAGAAAAATGGTCAGTTTGCCTGGGAGTATCCACGAGACAGCTCCAAGCATGCTGCCCTCAGGGTTGGGGGACATGGGTCCCTGTTTGCCGTGAGGAATCTGTCACGCACCCAGCATAGGAGAAACTGTCCCAAAGAACACCCCCCACCCCCCAGCCCCCCGCCGCAGCTCCTAGAAGTCTCTCCTCCCTCTCACCTGCAGCACTGATGGAACGTGGGCAATGCCGAGGAACGGAGACAGCCTCCTGTGCAGGGCTGAGCAGTTTCTATAAAATCGGGAGCAAATTCATGCTCTTGACAATGTGTCTGATCTCCTGGGTCCCCCTGGAGCCTTAATAAATGCTAGGAGCCTCCGGGGGTACATGTATCTCAGTTCATAGCTTTCGTCTATTTGGGGCTGATGCTGTTTCAGCATTTCTAATCACATTTTCTAATCTTGAAGATGTTCAGAGACATCATTGTCATGGTGCCCCGTAATGCAATCGGGAGACCAAGGCACAGAGAACTTGTTTCCAGGGCCAGGCACGGAGGCCAGTTGCAGAGCCCAGGCTAGGGGGCGAGTCTGTGGCCCCCACACTCTCTGAGCTGCTCCTGGATGCACCGACTTGCCCAGTCTCCCCAGGGCTGCTGAGGCTCTGCCCTCGGCCTCCGGGGGAGAATCCGGATGCTGGGGTGTTCAGAGAGGAAGCGGGCAGCTGGAGGGGGCTCCTGCCACTAGACACCGGGCTGTGGGGTAGACAATGAACTTGTGAGAAGGTGATGTCAGCCATCTGTGTCCAGGGAGAAGGTGAAACCTGGCCGTCTCCCAGAGCCCTGCGGGGGCAGAGGGGGAAGCAGGTCCCACGGGTCTGGGAGCACAGGCCAGAGTCTGTTTGCCTGACAGCTTGGGTAAGCCCTTTTCCAGGAACCGTCACGTCTACAGGTCACTTGTTTGCCCTTTGCTGATCTGCAAAGCCTCTGATGAGATGGATTTTGTGCTCGAAGGGCGTCATCCGCCAGGGCAGTGGCCCCTGGTCGCCTGGAAGCCTGCCCTCAGGTCAGGGGGTGGAAATCAGTGGGGGCAGGGAGCACAGGCTGAGAAGCGGGGAGTTGGCTGTTGGCAAGGATAGAGCTGCCCTGTGGCCCATGACTGGCCCTCGATGGGGGCCAACGAAGGACACGTGCATGGCCGCCATCCTAGTAATGACCGCAGAACCTCATGGGTCCAGATGACAAAGTCTTGTCACATTAGGGCAACGAGCTCACAACAGTCCCGCAAGCACCTGGGTTCATCCCCATTGTACAGATGAAGAAACTGAGGGCCAGAAATGACATCAGTCGGCTGAGATCTCCAGAGGGTGCAAGAACCAGGCTGTCAGAGTCCAGATCCATTCCGCCACCCGCACCGGCCCCGGGGTACCTCCCAGAGGTCTGGTCCAGAAGCCGGTGCTCTGCTGGCCGGCGACCCCGGCAGTCTCTGGCGGGAACAGGAACACGGTGTCAAGGATCGGTCTCGGCCCCAGCACTGTGGGGTGGCAGCGACACGTGCAGAAGCCTGTGGCAGGAGAGAGGGGCCATGTTCAAGCGAGAGAGAGTGCAAACGGTGCAAGGGGGGCAGCGGTGGCCTAGGGGGGGGTTTGGCTTGAATCCATCAGATTAGTAAAAAATAGGAAACGATACATGCTAACTGTTATTACTGAAGCAGAGGTGGTGGTGGTGGGCAAAGCTGGGCACTCACGTGACGCCCGCAGGTTCTGGAACCTTCTGCAGGCCCAGCGACGGCTGCTGTCGTAGACATTCTGCCTCTTGGATAATTAACCTGTCCCCAGCTGAAGTCGACAGACTGGCTGCCGTGCTTGAGAAGCCCACGACAGCCCACCTGCAGCAAGGCTGCCCCCTTCCCTCCTTCCCAACAGTATGCTCTCCTTCCCTCCCGTACGCGCCATTCCACCCCCGGGGGCTTAAGCTCCTTAGGACTCGGGCTGCATGATCGACGTCTTTTGCCTGGTTTAGGGCATGGGCTTGGAGCTTCGGGACTCATGTGACCCAGTAGGTGAGAGCCTGGCCGTAAAGCGTGGTGCAGAGAAGCATGTGGTCGATAAAGCACATTCCGCTCTGCTGAGAGGGGTTTGCGATTTTCTGACCCAGGAAAGGGTCCCAACTGTGAGCTGTACTGTGGTGGGGGGGGGCAAGGTCAGGGAATGCAGACAGAAGACACAGCATGTTCACCCACAAATGTGTAGTAAATACGGGTGTATCGGCACCCTGCTGCCTCTGCCTGGGACACCCCCAGTTTCCCTCACGACACTCGTAGACAGAACCGGAGATTAAGAATCAAACAGACCTAGAGTCAAAACCTGCCTCTACCTTTGACTCACACTGCATAACCTTGGACAAATGACTTGACCTCTTGACTGAACTTCCTCATCTATCAAATGGGGCTGTGGTGCTTACTCCATGGCCCTGAGGACAGTACCAGCAGGGAGCCTGCCAAGTGCAAGGACAGGACCTGATAGGTGGGTCACAGTGGAATTTGGTGACCACCTGCCTGAAGGGTCTGCCAAGGGTCACCTCCTCCAGGAAGCCTGCTTGGCATCCATCCTACCAGCAGAGCCACCCTCCTCCATGGGTTGCCACCATCTCCCATGTAGCTTTTGTCTAGTTGAGCACTGTCTTAAAAGGGGCCTCTCCCCTGCCTGCCTGACCACTCAGGCGAGCTGGCACCGACAGAGGCCTCAAACCTCTCTGACACCAGGCATAGTCCTTATTTGTTGCTCACTCATGCGATCCTCGGGTCTACCGGGGCTTCTGCCTTTTACAGATGAGTCCTTCCAGCTCATCCAGGCACGTGAACTTGAGCCCGCCTCCAGACAGAGCTCCTTGGAGCAGGGTTGGCCTTCCCTAGCTCTTCATTCCCAGGCGCCAAGCAGAGGGGCTGGAACCCACAAGGCTCCATAAATGAGCAAGGGACGCATAAAAGAGCTCCATAAAAGGCCAGGACGTTCTATCAGCATTTCTAGGCTCTGGCTTTCCCTGAAATGAGGGAGAGGACGGTGGTCCCCAGTACCCTGCAGGGACAGGCCGTGTGAGCCAAATGTCCCTGGGCTGTAGCAAGATGGGGAAGAGAAGCAGGGACCTTGCGTTTCCTGTAAAGCTTCAACTAGTCGGTTTAAAGAAACATCCCTTTTCTCCCCGAGTGTGTCCTTGACATTCTTGAGTTATTAGTGAAAATGCCTTTTCTTAATAAAAATGTCTCAGATGAAGTGCTGATGACAGTTGATAGGGATTGGTGTGTTGGGGCTCCGCGGCCCCCAGGTCCGTCCCCAAAGCTGTTCAACGTGCTGTCGGTTTAGAAAGCCCAAAGTCCGGGACCTCCTGGCCCCCACGGGCTCTGCTGACTGATAAACACACAGCACGTTGCGAAGGCCTCCTGACGTTTTTCCAGTCTTTTCGTACCCGGCTAGCTCTCTCCCCCAGATTTACTCGTGGTATTTATTTGCAAGTCAACGTTCTGGTTTGTGTTGAGACTTGCAGCGTGGACTGTACAGTCCTCCGCGAGGGCCCGATTTTGATCTTTGACAAGTCGAAGGAGCAGGGTGTGGGCGGTCACCTGGGGAACCTGCAGGAGCCACACCCACGTGGGGGCCCGGCTCACACTCCACTGGGCATGGGGGGGGTGGGGGGGTGGGGGAGCCCAGCCTGGCGAGGGGGAGGTGCCCTCTGCCTGGGAGCCTGGGGTGCGCAGGCGGAGGAGCTGGCCGGAGGCGGAGAGAGCCGATTCTGCGCGGGTGCGAAGGCAGTGGCTGGAACAACGTCTGGAGGGGCAGGGTGGTGTGGGGACAGGACATCAGGCCCGCAGCCCGGCGGGCGGCCTTCTCAGCTGGCTGGTGGGAAAGACAGACGCGCGGGGTGGGGACCAGAAACCCCTCGCTTCGTTTCTCCCTGTGGAAGCGAGTGTTAGCGCTGAGTTTGATTTTACAAGCCCCTGCCCCGGCCGGAAAACCCGCTCCAGTGATGGGCAGATAGGGGCCGAGGACTGAGCAGACGCTTTCCAGACAGGACTCCCGTTTCACCAGCTAGCTGCCCTGGTGCTGGCTTCCCCAGGAGAGCGAGGCAGGCTCCGGGCTCCTGCAAAGGTGCCAGAAAGTGTCCCCTCGCTTCCTTGCTCCTGAGCCCCTGGTGCATGGCCTTCGGGCCTCCAGCCTCCCGCGACGGAGAATCTCCCATTAGAAAGCTGGTACCTTGACTTCTGTCCTCACATGCCCCTCCCCGTCAAGGTCAAGGCCCAAACTCTCCAAACTGGCAAAGGGCCTCAGGGCAAAAGTGACCCCTCCGTCCCCTCTCCGTTCCTGCTGCCTCACCCGCCCCAAGCTTGGCCTGGAGGTTCTCCACTCTTTCGGCTACTTGTAGAGGTTTTTAATCAATATTTGTAAGGGATTTTTTTTTGTCTTCTAGCCCTTTATTTTTTTAAATTTTTTTATTAACATATAATGTATTATTTTGTAAGGGAGTTTTATTTTTTTATTTTTTTTGTAAGCAATTTTTTAAATACAAAACGTCTTACTTATTTCTAAGAGAGAGCTGGTCCTAATAACTTAGCCGCATTTAGCAGACACAGAAGCTTACGTTGTTACTTCAATCAGCAGTGATACTGATCTGTCTTCTGGTTCGGATGTTTAGCACGGGGACTGGGCTGTCCCTGATGCTGTGTGTCCCCACCTTGCCAGCCTCGGGGACAGTGGCCCCTCACTAATGAGAGATTTTCGAGCGTGTCCCTTAAGAGCGGTGTGGGTCCAGAGTGAAGCGGCTCGCTGCCCCTCTTCCCGGGCAGAGGGTCCGGTGCCTGAGCTCCCTCCCTGCTCGGCTGCCCCCAGAGGTCGTGGGTGACGTTCCCGCTGTGTGCAGGCAGGGCTCTCTGCCGGCAGCTGTTCCTCCCCCTGCTCCCGGTTGTGGAAACTGAGGTCTGAAGGGCTGAGCCATCGCCCTGAGACGCAAACCCGGGAGCTCTGGCCCCGCCCTGGTGTCCAGCGGCCCGGCTCACGTGTCCTTGCTTTTTCCACTGTGCCCCCCACGCCCCTCCCGGGCGCTGTGACCTTGGACAGCCACGACCGCCCCGCGTCCGTTCCCGACTGTAAACTGAGAGGCTGAACTGGCCGATCTCAAACGTTCCCTGCCAGGCGGGGACTCTGAGTTGTGCTTGGGTGTGTGACTGGGACATGCCCCAGGAGCCAGCTGCCAGTGCCCACGAGGGAGGCATTTTTTCCTGCCTCGCTGGGAGAAAGCAGACACATGACTCTCTGGGCTGAGCACTCGTGGTGAATTATGATCAGCGGGGCTCGTGCTCTGTGCTTTGGAAATGTGTTCAGGACCGAACTCCAGGCCTGGTATCAGCAGAGCTCAGGGCCTGGGGGGTGGGGGGACCAGCTCCCTTTCTCTGCTGGAATGCCCCAGGCCAAGGCAGAAAGCCGCCCACCTCTGCCTTCTACAAACAAGAGTAGAAGGGCGGCTCTCTGTCCCGTCCCCACCACATCCCGGGGAGGGGACCCTCACCGTGGCCTCCCAACCCCCGGCTTGCTTCCAGCTGCTCTCACGGTCCCTTGCTGCTTTGGCCTAAAAGTGGGCTTCTTGTTGGAACCAGCAGAGGTGACAGACCCAGCCTCAGGTGAAGAGGTGACTGGAAGGGGCATGCTTTGCAGACGGACAGAAGAGTGGGCCCCGGGGACCGGCCTCCTCACGTGTCCTCACTCATGCATGTTAGGGGACCAGGCCCCCGGTTCCCACCCAGACCCAGGCCTCCTCGCCCAGTTGCTTCTGACCCCTTTGGAAGGGAACCTGAGAGGTCGGCCGGTGGTGGGGCAGGGAGGGGTGGCTCTTGGCAGGACCTGAGGCCCAGCTGGAACTTTCTGGACTGGGGGAAAGGGCCGGACCCCATGGGATCCTCACTGGGCCACGGGGGCCAGGCACAGGCCCTGAAAGGAAGACTCAGACAGCCATGTGGGTGACACAGGGCTCACCGCGAGAGGCTCCCTGTCCCCATTACCTTTGTTCAGGACAGCAAAGTCGTGCTAAAAGTCTGAGCTCCGGTCCCGGCTCTGCGGGGGGAATCCGGCTGACCTCCTCAGCCCTCAGACTCTCGGATTCCTCGTGGGGGGCACTGAAGCTGCCCCAGGGGGTCACTGCCAGAGTCAGAGGTAACAAAGATCTCCACGGCCCAGTCGAGAGGCTGCTGGGCCCTGAATCCTCCCCCACCGCCTGCAGTCTTTTCACAGGGGCCCCTCCGGTCTCACTTCCCTTATCCACCAGCCACCGGGCTCTGTCCCACCACCATCCTGGGGTCGGCCAGGGTCACACCCCCACCTCTCTCTCTAGCCTCTCCACTTGCAATCTGATGTGTCACACTAGCTTTCCCTTGTGCGGGGTACCGCCTCATCCAGGAAGTCCTCCCTGATCTCCTCTGTCTGGGCACTGTTCCTCTCCTCCGGGCCCTATCAGCCCCAGTACCTCTGCTGATTTTCCTGGATCATACACTTCTGTTTACTAGTCCATCTGCACCAGACTGGAAGCTTCCTGAGAATTAGGATCTTATCTGAGGTTATTAATACAAAGAACAACAGAAATGATAGTATAAAAAAAACCCTTTTATTGGTACGTTACCTCCTACCAATTGTTAAATTGGGATTTAACAATGCCCTGCTATTTTGTGCATAAAGCCCTCTAGTGATTGCATTTATTCATACCGCAATATTTTTTTAAAAGATTTTTTATTTATTCATTTGAGAGAGAGAGAGAATGAGCAGGGGAGAGGCAGAGGCAGAGGGAGAAGCAGACTTGCCGTTGAGCAGGGAGCCCGATGTGGGGCTCGATCCCAGGACCCTGGGATGACAACCTGAGCTGAAGGCAGACGCCCAACCATCTGAGCCACCCAGGTGCCCCATTCATACTGCCATATTATGTTGTAGTGAATATGCCACCTATGTGCTCTGTAATTCTGCTTGTTTTTATTATGATGCATATGCTACTTACTATGTCTGAATACACTTTTAGTTTATTTTTTACATTGTACCTTTTTTTGTTGTGGTAAAACAAACATAACATTTCCCATTTCTAAGTGTGTGGTTTGCTGCGAGACCATTACCATGATCTGTCTCCTTTGTTCTCTCCCAGCTGAAACTCTGTACCCTCTGAGTACTCACCCCCCACTTTCCCTTCAGGATTTTCAGGTGCTATAAAAGAGATTTGGGAACATTTGGTGGAATCAGAATGAGATCTCTAGCTTAGGGTCCCATCCGTGTTAGCTTCCTGGTGTGAATCCTTGTGGGGTGGTTGTGTTGGATGGCCACTCTCAAAGATACTGGTTTCAGGACTCCTTTCTACCCTTAAAAGCTGGGACGCCTGGGTGGCTCCGTCGTTAAACGGCTGCCTGCGGCTCGGGTCATGATCCCAGGGTTCTGGGATGGAGCCCCGCATCGGGGGGGAAGCCTGCTTCTCCCTCTCCCACTCCCCTGCTTGTGTTGTCTCTCTCTGTCAAATAAATTTTAAAAAAAATCTTAAAAAACAAAAACCAAAACACAGCTCTGAGAACCCCAACACCTTTTGCTCATGTGGGCTATCCTTGTTGGTACTTCCAGTATTAGAGCTAAAAGTGAAAAAGAACTTTAAATATTTATGAATCCATATAAAAATAAGAAGCCCTGTATATGGGAACGTATACAACACTTTGATTACATTTTTCAAAGCCCCCCTCCAATGTTTTAAAACATTTTTTCAAGGCTCTCAAACGTCTGGTTTCACGGCAGGTGGCTGGCTCCCCGCCCGCTTCCAGCCTCTCGCAGGGCAGGGGAGGGAGGTCGCGTTTCCTGGCGGTTTCAGGAAATCTCAGATATTCTTTGACAAGGCACCAGAATTCAGCAAATGAGTGTTTCTTTTCTCTTTGGTATAACAGCTTTAGGGCATATATTCCCATGCCATAAAATTCATGCTCTTAAATTCTAGGGCTTTTAGAGTATTCACGGGTTGCCACGCTCACCACCTCCTGTTCGTCCCTGGGGCCTGGGGCGGGGGGGCGTTGGAAGGGAGGGCGCTCAGACCGGGGTGAAACCGGGTACCCCCCCACCACCTGATAGGAAGACACCACGGAAGAGGAGGTGCCAGGCAGGCGGGGGTCCCGTTAGGAGAATCCTCAAGCCCCACAGACAGGTAGATGCTGAGACCCCCCCCCCACAGAGAGCACGCGGGAGGAGGACCTCCGACGGCCCCGGACAGCCCATTCCCCGTGACCGCCCAGCACGGCAGTGCGCGTGTCGCGTCCACGGAGGTGAGGGGACAAAGCCCCTGGAGAAACACGAAGATGTGTGGAGGTCAAGAACCCAGTAATTGTACGAGTGTCCAGTGGTCGCTGTAACAAAGGGCCACTCTTAGTGGCTAAACACAACCCAGACTTGACGTCTCAGAGCTGAGGTCAGAGTCTGCTGCGGCGGGCAGGGCGGAGCCGCTCCGGAGGATCGAGCGGAGAACCTGCGTCCCGGCCTTCTCCAGCTTCTAGAAGCTGCCTGCACTCCTGGGCTCAGGGCCCCTTCTGCCACCCGCCAAGCCAGCAGCCTGGCACCACCTGGTCTCTGACTGTGGCCCCCTTCCCTCCTCTTGTGACCCTTGCGATGATGCTGGATGCTGTGAGGACATGCACCCTCCTCTCCCCTCCTCAAGATTTTTAACTTAATCTCATCCTCCTCGTTCCCTTTGCCACACAAGGTGACTTCTTCACGTGCTGGTACGAGGACGTGGACATCTTGGGTGGCGGCCTTGTTCTGTGTCATCCCAGTGGTCCAGATCACGGCCGCAGGAGTGGATGGCTTCTGCGGTTTGTGGGTTCATGGACCAATCATGTCGCCTCTCTGTGCCTCAGTCTCCCTATATGTAAAGAGGGGATAAGGATAGGGCTGCCTCATGAGGCTGTCGGAAGGACCAGTGAGGGAACGTCCCTCAGTTCCTCGGGGGGGGGCCGGGCACTTGAGAAGGGCTGGGGGAGGCTAGCCTCCGGGAGGGCCTCACGATTGCCAGGGGGTCAGGCTGTCCTGGCCACAGGGCTGGGGGCAGGCCCTTCACAGGCGCAGCAACCCCGTCCTGACAAGTCACCAGGCAGGCACACACCACCCTGCCTGGGGCTGCTTTGCTGTGACTCCTTATTGTCGCCATGCCGTCCCCGGGGGGGAGGCCAGTTTGTACCCCAGAGCCCACGCGCCCAGCCTCCTGGAGGAACTTCCCGGGACCCGGCCAGGCTCCTGTGGGGGCACCGCAGCTCCAGGCCCCAGGGAGAGGTCCTGGTTCAACAGCCCCCACCCCATGATGTGGGTGAGGACACAGAGGCCCAGAGGGGACCAGCCAGCTGGGAGGCCTCACTGCCATTGGTCCCCTGCCTCCTGGCTCCTGGCTATTTCCACAAAACCTTCTGGCGAATGGCGGGTGATGTGGGTCGTGGCAATGTTTCTGGAACCTCCCATGTAGCTGAGGAGGGTGTCAGCGGGCAGGACACCCTCCACCCGTCCATCATCCCTTCCCCCTGTTGCACAGGCAGAGCGCACCCAGGTGCACCCTGGCGGTGGGGGATGGGAGGGCGGGCAGGTGGGGCGCACCCCCTGTGCTACCTCAGGCCTTTGCCTTGGATGTCACTGGTTTACAGGGAAGAGATTTGAGTTTCCTTCAGTGTCCTGTCCTCCCCCGTCCCGGGAAGTCAGGTGCTGAATATGCTCTTGCTGGATCATGAGTCAGTCATTGGTCAACTGGCGGACTAGAGATAGAATCAGAATTTCTCCCACCTCTGTCTCAAAGCCTCCATTTGTCTCTGCTAACGTAGAATGGAAGGGGTATTTCTTTCTTTTTAATTTTTTTAAAGATTTTATGTATTTATTTGAGAGAGAGCACGCACAGAAGGAGAATGAGAGGGAGACGCTGACTTCCCGCAGAGGAGGAAGCCCGACCCGGGACTCGATCCCAGGACCCTGGGATTATGACCTGAGCCGAAGACAGACACCCAGCCCACTGAGCCCCCCAGGCGCCCCGAGGTATTTATTTCAAAGCAATAACAACGTTGGCATCAGCTGGCCTTGTGACCCTGAGCGGACCCCTCCCTGGCTGCTGGGGTGGGCACCGCGATCCCCCCGCTGCAGGAGGGAGATGCCCTTGGAAGCCAGGCCTGCGCTTGAGTGAGCTCGTCCTGCTGGGAGCCCCCCAACACCCCCGCCCTCTGGGAGGGCCATGGGGCAGGGAGCGAGGGCTCGGGGCTCCGCCTTCCGCCGGGGGCCTGTGCATATGTGTGTATATTCATGTGTGTGTGTGCATGTTTGTGACCGTGCACATAACATGTGCATGTGTGGGCCACCGGAGGGACTATGTGTGGTGCACATCTGAGTGCACACGGGCCTGTATGAGAGTGTATGTGTATGCTTGCGTGTGCACGCAAGCCTGTGTGTGTGAGCATACACACACATGTGCACGTGTGTGTGCCTCTGACCATGCTCGCGTGGGGTGTGCCCTCACACCTGCGTGTGTGAGACCGTGCGTGTTCATGTCTCTGTGTGCGCACACACGTGAGTTTTGCACGTCCTCCCTCGGGCAACCCTGTGCAAAGCCAGGGTAGCGGGGGAAGGGGAGGCAAGTTCAGGCCTGGGGGGACCTGCCGGCTCGGCCCGGGCCGGCCCCCCACTCAGCCACGGTTGGCTCAGATCAGAAGACCTCGGGTGCCAGGCCAAGGTCAGCAGGGCGGAATGCTTCCCAGGACGCGGCTTCCAGCACCTTTGACCGTCTCTGTTGCTTATTTCCCAACTTCTCCCGCTTGAGGGCAACTTGCCTGTGTTTCTTGGTTTCTAGCCCATTCTGAGAGTGGCTGCCACGCTGTCCTTGGGGGAGCTCCACCTTCCAGCTGCACAGAGAAGTGTCCCCACCCCAGCGAGGGTCCCTGCTCTGGGCCAGCCTCCGGGGGATGCCCTCCCCGGTGACCCGCCTCCCCCCGCGACCAAGGAGCTCAGGCCCGGCGCCCTTACCCCACCCCCCGGCTCTGGGGGGCTCCTTTTTAAGGCTCCCCCGTAATGCGAACAGAACAGCCATGAGTTTCTCGATCATTTGCTTCGCTGGAAACAAAGCCAGAATTGTCCACGCTTGTGGGAAAGGGCAGCAGTTTGCGTAGCACAAAGAATTTATTTTTTCCTTCCCCCATCGGAACCCTATCACCAGGCGCATGGCTGCTGGGAATTCGGAAGCTCCTTCTGGGAGAAGGCTGGCGCAGGTGGTGTGGGCGGCCTGCCGGCCAGGGCCACTCACGGCCGCCTGCAGTCCCCACTGTGCCTCTGTCCTGCGATGGGGAAATCCTCCCACATGCGTGTCTAGGACACCCTTGGCCTCTCCTTCCTCACTCCAGACACCGCCTCTCCGGACCTCCTTCTCCAGACTCCTCGCTGGGTCCCTGGGCTTCCACTCTGGCCTTCAACACCGGCCCCTGTTGCTTCCTGCTGAACGTGGCTTCTCCGTCTTGGAGGAGAGGCAGGCTCGTGCCCAGATTGCAAGAATTTGGGAATTCTCCCAGCTTTCTCGGGGAAGAGGTCATCCAGAAAACATGTCCACTGGTTGATTCCCCAGAAGGATGTGGGCCATGGGAGCCTCCCCACCCCTGTGCCCTTGGGATGTACACTCTGCCCGCTGTTCCCACCGTGGGAGCTTGTTTTTAAAGACACAGCCTCGAGGGACACCGGGTGGCTCAGTCGGCTAAGCGTCTGCCTTCAGCTCAGGTCATGATCCCGGCGTCCTAGGATCAAGTCCTGCATGGGGCTCCTTGCTGTGCGGGGAGTCAGCTACTCCCTCTCCCTCTCTCTCTCTCTCTCTCTCTGGCAAATAAATAAACCTAAAAAAATAAAAAATTAAAAAAAGGACCCAGCTTTGAGAGAGTAAGGTGTTGTTATTGAGTGTTGAGACCATCTGGGCTGTGTACACTGTGACGGCTTTGGCAAGCAGGAGCTAAGATTAGACACATCTCACGGCTGCCCCAGACAAGGCTTGCAAGCAAGTTCCTTTGCTTTTTAAACCTGTCACCTACAAAACAAAAAACCCAAACCAAAAACAAATAAACCAAGCAGGCAGTTGAGTGGCTGGGGCCCCAGAGATGTGCTGGAATCTGCCTCCCAGTCCTCAAAACCCCGTGAGATCCTGGACCCAGAGGCCGGGCTCTCAGACACCCGGTCGGCTCCGGCGGTCCTGCCGGGCAGCTGCCCACCGGAGGAGGCTGAGCTGGACCCACCGCCTTCTCTCTGCTACATGGGGGTTCAGGAGCCCACGGCACGCTGGCCGCCCGCCTCTCCGCCTCCCGCCCACCCCGGACAGTGGAGGGTGTCCTCAGGCTCACGTCATCTCCTAGCCACTCCACACCCCGGCCCCCCGGCCCGCAGCTAACACAGCCTGGGGCTGGCTTCCCCAGAACACTCGAAAACCAGCGCCTCACGCTGGCCCAGTCCTGAACGCTGTGGCCTCCTGCCGGGGAGAGGGCTCAGCAAGGGAGAAGAGCCCTGGCTTCTAGCCCTGGCCGGCCCTGACCTTGATCTGGCCTTTGGACTCCTGTGGCCATGTCACACGGACGTTGAGTGGGGCCCTTGGCCCAGTGGCTCCAGGGCAGGCTGTTCCCGTAACGGTCTGTGAGGATCACCTCCCCACCCACTGCATCCCTGACCCTGAGCGTCTCCAGTGCCCCCATCGCCGGGCCCTGGCCGGTAGCCAGCCCTCGGGCAAATGGCTCCACCGCAAGGCCGGTCAGTGGTGTGTGCCTCCAGGGCTGTGAGGCCCAGCTCCCTCCGACAAGTCCCCGGACCCCCGGCCTCCCCAGGTGCCTGGGACCCCACCGGCTGTGGTCAGAGACGGCTACTGCTCACAGCCACCGCCAGCACGGACGGCGCACATGGACAGAGTCAACTACGAGATGAAATCCCAGGTTGGGTCTGGTTGGACGTCAACAGACCAAGTTGGTGGGGAACACTGGGTCCCTCCCGGCATGCAGACTCCTAGGTGATCTGGACCCGGATGCCACAGCTGAGGGTGTGCAAATCCCGCTGTCCTGAGGGACTGGTGGCTGAGGACCCCGAGGCTGCCCAGGAGTCTGGATCCTGCTGCTGGAACTGAGGTCTCGGGTGTGGGACACACACGGCTCAGATGCCAACCCCCCCACCCCCACCCCCGATTCAGGCGCCTGGACTCACCTTCCCGACCTGCCTCGGGCTGGGCGTGGCTGTGAAAGCATGATCCAGAAGGATGAAGATGCCCTGGCAGGGGCCCTGTCCTGGCCACCCTGGCCACTGGGGCCACTCACACTCCCTCCTGAATTCAGGACCCAGCCACGGCCCTGGCCCCCAAAACCACACTCATGCTGGACAACTCCATCTAGAAGCATCGATGCCCCCAAACCACGTACCCCCGCTTCTCCCCATCTGCTTTCCCTGAATGTAGGGACTTCTTTGCAAGGCTCACTGGTGTCACTCAGCACCACAGTCTCTGAAACAGGCCTGGGGACCACAGGGAGGGCTCAGGAGATGTCCCGTGATGACAGGTGTGGTTCTGGAGTACTCTTCCCCGTTTGACCCAGCACGACTTCTGTGCCCTGCAGGTGCCAACCCCATCTTCTCAGCCCCTCGTGGGACCTCGACGTACCTCCTCCCCTCCCTGATAGAGTCCTTTCCCTCCTTCCATGATCTACACTGACCACAAAGCTCTCTCTCTGAAGCCAAACTCCCCAAGGGCTCCTCTCCATCAGCCAGCCACCTCCCTCCACCTGAGGTTCCAATGAGCCTGCCCCAGGACCTTTGCACGTTTCCCCCTGCTGATCCCTCTGCCTGAAGCACCCTCCTGCCACTGCTGCCCGGGGACCCCAACACCAGAGGCTCTCATCCTCCAAGAGGCTTCTCTGGACCCCTGCCCTATACTCTCCTGGTAAAATGTTTGTTCCCGAAGCCCGCCAGCCCCGTCAGGAACAGGATGCTGTCGATGGCTGCTCTGCAGGCTGGGTGTCCAAGGTGTTGGGAGAGCAGCTCCTTCAGAGCCAAGGCTTCCCCCAGCATTCACACCGTAGGAAATTGGGCCCCATAGAGCAGCGGGAATTAGAACAAGGCCAGAGGGCCCCACAGCACCAGCCCTGGGGCCGGGATTGGGGAGTGCAGGGGCTGCCATGGGATTCTGGCGAGGCCTCGAGGTGTGGCTCCCTCTAGGGGCCGGCAGCTGCCTGGTGAAGCCCCGCCCCCACCCCTGCTGGCCCCTGCTGGCCACCCTCCCATCCAATGCAGAACCCACAAGACCGCCAGCATGAACTGAGTGTGAACTGAGAATACACACCTGATCTCGTCGTGAACCTGCTAAAACCTTTGCTTACTCCCCACGGCCCTCCAGGACCCAGGGGCCTTCATGGCCTCCCACTCACCTCCCACCTGCTGGCCCTGTGCCTGCCAGGTCCCCCCTCCCCTGGGGACACCACATGCTGCTATCCTCAACCTTGTCATCTCAGCTCATATTTCCAGCTTGGGTGAGTGGTCACCTCCTCCAGGAAGCCTTCCCGATCCCCGAGCTGGTGAGGGCTCGTCTCCTACAACCCCTGCTGCTCTATGCGGCTGCCCTCACCCCAGGACGTCGTGTCTCCTGGTTCAGGCCAGACAGACAAACCCGTGAGCTCCGGGGCTTGGGGTGCGATATGGGGGCCCACATCCAAAAGTGGGGTACGCGGGCAGGAAGGGCTGGCATTGAGTCCGTGACCCGGGGCTCTTCCTGATCAGCGCGACCTCAGAGAGGGCTTCTCCCCGGGCTTCAGCTTCCTCCGCCGTGAAGTGGGGGGCGGTCTCCCCGCACAGGGACAGCAGGGGTCGGGGAGGGGAGTGTAGGCTGGGGCCGCAGACGCTTCCACCCCCAGCTCTGCCGGTGACTCACCGCCTTGTGACCTTGGGTTGACCTGGCCTAGCCGCTGTCTCCTGCCCCTCAAAACACCCAGAGCCTAAGTTGGGGGGGGCGATTCGAAGTAGTAGCGCCCAGCCCACTGGGTCAAGTAGCTGGCACAGGGGGGGTCCCAGGGGAGGGGGGACAACGGGTCAGCGGCCAGCAGGCAGGCTTCTGGCCCTTGCCTGACCAGCTGCCCCGGGAAGGTCACCGGCCCCCCGAGCTGACCGCTCCTCGGAGGCCCTACTGCGGGGCCAGGTCCCGAATCTGTTCCCAGGCCTGGGTCCGGACCCAACAGCCCCACGGGGCCTGGCTGCTGGGCGCAGCCGAACACGGGTGCTTCTGCGTGGGCTGGGCGTGGGATGACGTGGAAGGGTGCCACCTCCTCCCCTTCCTGCCACCACGAAGGGGCCCAGGGTGGGCCTCCAGCGGCACGCCGGCCCGGAGACCCTCCAGCCGGGACGGAGTCTCATCAGGACTCTGGGAGCGGGCACTGGCTTGGCGTGCACAAGGCGACCATCGGGGTGAGGGCACCCGCCTGGGGCCTAAGGGTGTCCCCCACCCTCCACTCCCTGTGCGCGGTTTCGCCGGCCCTTCCCCTCTCGATGGAAGGAGCAATTTGTCCACCAGACGCCTCCTTGGCCCTGTCTTGGGGGCTCCCACCTGGTCCGGCTGGTTCCAGGATGGGCCAGTCCCTGCCGGGGGGCGGGGGGGCCGGGGAATATGGTGCTGGGGGTGCGAAGGGAAGAGAAGGGAGCCACACACTGGTCTGGGGCCAGAGGCCCCCCGTGACTTGCCGGCCAAGCGGCACTTGGGGCTTGTCCCCGTTTGCGGATGCGTTGCCGCTTCGAGTCCACTTCACTCTAGGCTGTGGCCGCTCACAACGGCTGAGGCCCAGAAAGGGCGGGCAACTTGCCTGAGGACAGCCAGCCTCAGGGGAGAGTCACGCGAGGTGACGGAGCCCTCTCTGGCTGGGCATCCCGCCTGCTCCGGTCACCCCAGCAGGCCTCCCTGCGAGCCCAGGGCCGGGGGCCTGGCCGGGAGCCCGGTCTCTCCCTCACCCATGGGAGGTGGAGGGGCAGCTCCCTCTCACCCCGGGGCTGCCACTGAGGACACTGGAGGGTGCCGGGAGGGTCGCTGCCACCGGCTCACAGCCTTCTGGGCCCGTGGAAGCAGGGGGAGTCACGGGGGGCATGGGCGGGCCCTCTGCCGCTGGGTGCCAGCCTCCCGGGCCCGGCTTTGGGCCTGCTCCGGGCCCGGGCTCGGGGAACGGCCCAGAGACAGCTGTGCCACAGCTGGAAGTAAGGGCTTGGGCGGCGGGGGCAGGGCACGGTGGCCACCAGCCCAGGGACGAGAGGGAGCGGGGGGCCAGCTGGTCGGGGCTCTCCGGGCAGGCGATGTGGGCCACAGGCAGGGAGCCTGAAGGGGTCTGGTGTGGCCAGAGGGCACCAGATGGAACGGTGACACAGGCAGGGGACCTGTCACCAGGAAGCAGCGACTGGACAGCCAAGCGGAGGGTCATGGGGGACACGGGAGAGGGTGACCCAGCTCTCTCCTTGGAAAGTCTCCTGCTGCCCTGGCCAGGGGTGAGGCTGGAGCCTGGGAGATGGGGCAGGGCTGCCGGGCCACTCAGGTGGCGATGCTCTTCAAGGCGCCCGTGGGCCCCAGTGGGGGAGGGCAGGGCGAGGGGAGGGGGCAGCAGCCGGGGGCCGCCTGGCTGTGTCACTCCCTGGGGTCTTCCAGGGTCAGACAGTGCTGGCCCCCACGCAGGCGTCCAGCCGGATGGAGCTGTGCCATACTCCCAGAGTGAGCCTCAAGTTTGGGTCCGGGGATCACCCACACGGTCCACCCTGGCTGGGGAATGTCACTTTGGGTCACCCTGGCACCGTCCCTGGCCTCAGTGTCCTCACTTGTCCAGTGGGTGCTGTCCAGCCTGGGGAGGGGGGCATACAGGCTGCCCAGGGCTCACTCTAAGGGGCGGGAGGGGTGGGAGGGGCAGGAAGTCCCACCAGTCAGTGCTGCGGAGGCCTCCTGGAGGAGGCAGCTGGGACTGGGAAGTGAAGGGGGAGCGGGCCAGAGGACTAGGAGCGCCGGCAAGGCCAGGGGCAGGGAGGAGTGGCCATGAGCTCCCGAAGGGCCTCACTTCTTCTTCCAGATGGAGGAGCCTCAACCTCTTCGGCAGCAGCGGAATCCAGAGCTCCTGCCTGCCCCTCCCCAGGCCTCTGCCCTCACTGTGGCCTCCTCTTGGGCTGTAGCTCTCTTCTTCCCTGTGATGAACTCCTATTCATCCTTCAAAGCCCAACACAAATAGCACCTCATGTGTCTGTCCGTCTGGTAGATGTTCTGAGGCCCAGCGTGGTGCCGGACACAGGGCCCAGCCCAGGAGCACCCCCTTTCCTGCCTGGGTCGCGCAGTGTTGCCATGGTGATTATCTCTGCTTGTGGGTCTCACCACCTGGAAGGGCTTTTCTGTGACTCACTGGTGTGGCGCTCAGTTGGTGACACGGAGATGTTGAGTTGGAAGGCGGGGGAGCCCGGGGGCACAGGGAGAAGCTTTGGAGCAGGGAGGGAGCCCTGGGCCAGGCTCCGGGCTGCCCGTGGCCTTTCCCCTGAGGCCGCAGCCCCGGGCCTTCTGAATCCATGAGACACAGACCTGCCTCCTCCTGCGTGGGGGGCTGGCTAGGGCGTCGCCCTTGACTTGGGCCCCTGCTGTTTGACCCTTGCCGGGGTCGGGGGCTCAGAGCAGACAGCGTGGGGGACATGATGCTCTGAACTCACGCAGATGGAGGCCGGGGCAGCCGCGAGCCCCTCGGCTGGGGGCTGGCCCTGGGCCTCTGCTCTGGCCCCATCTGAGAGCCAACGTTGAACGTTCCGCTGGCTTCTCCGGGGTTCGGCCTGCTGGCCGACCACACTGGCCTCCCCCGACCCCAAGGCCAGTCCGTGTGGAATGCCAAGTGGCTGTGCCACGCTGCCCCTGGTGCCTGGGAGCGGGTGCTTGGGAAACATGACTCTCCACAGTGGGCTTCTCGCCCGGTGCAGGAGGGGGCTGGGTGGTGGGGCAGGGACCCCGGCTGTACCTGGGTGGCTCCGGCCTGCCACCTGCATCCCAGCTCAGTCTCCTTTGGCCGAGTCCTGGAACACCCCGTGCATTGACTTCTGGCCTGCAGAATGAGGCCGATGCTCAGCTCAGGGCGGGTGCCTTTCCGGGGGCTGCTGGGGGCTCTCCCAGGGTCCCCATGGAACCGTAGGTGGCCAGAGGCCAGGATGGCCAGTGCTCACGCTTTCTCTCTGCCCTTCCAGAGGCCACTGCCGGTTCCACCCTGGCCCAGCCTTGAGGGGTGCAGCTCCCCTTCCAGCTACCCAGGCAGCACGGACGCAGGCCCAGCCTCCAGGTGCCCAGAGAACTGACCACCAGTTCAAGGTGGCCACAGGGGGCTTGCCCACAGGGAGCCCATTTCCCCTGAGGGCTGATCTCTGTGCTGGTCCCAGGAGCTGCAGATGACCCTGCCCACTGGGAGTCTGCTGACTCTGCTGAGGCTCCCCTCCCTCCCACAGTCCCCGGGGTGGGCTCAGCTCCCTCAGGGAGCCGAGCACACAGCTAAGCACACACAACCAGTGGAGCCGGCTGAGGATTTGCCTCCAGCTGGCCCATCAGAGAGGGAGAGCGAATTTTGCACAGAGTAGGGTTGGGGAATGGGACAGAGGTGTGGCCTTCTCTGCCTTGTCAGTGGGAGCCTGCCTGAAAGTGCTGGCACAGGGGAGAAAGCAGGCAGCAGAAATGGGGGAGGCAGAGTCCTCTTGATCCAGCCATGCCTGATGCTGGTCTAGCTCCTGGAGTTTTGGTGTTCTAAGGCTATAAAACCGCCTGAGCCTAAGCTGGTTTGGTTTGGGTTTCTGTCACCTGCAACAACTTCCTGATTGTTTCTGAGACTGACTCTAGGGATGACCTGATTGTTTCTGAGACTGACTCTAGGGATGGCCTGCCCTTTGGGCAGTGAGTGGTCTCCAGTGCCCGCAGAGGGGCCCTCGCCCTTCCACCACATCAGTGTACCATATAGCGACCCCTCAACGGCTCCCACAACCTGCACATACAATCACAGAGTGAGGGTGGGGCTCCTCATTCCCTTTCTTACTCTGTAGCTAGCAGACTCCTCCTCATACTACAAAACCCAACTCAGGGCTTACCCATCCCAAGAAGCAATCCATGAACTCTCCTTCACCCCACCCCCGCCGTTTCTCTTGTGCCTCCAAAGCCCCAGGAAGCCCCTCCCCTAACCCTACTGTGTAGCTGTTGCCCATTCCAGGTCTGTCTCCCAGCTGAAGGATCTTTTGGAGGGCAGCACCCCCAAGGTGCTCCCTCAAGGTGATGAACATCCTGTTCTGGCAAGTCTGCCGTCGAGGCTGCCCTAGGCCGTGAACTGAGGCCCTCCACTCCCAGCTATCCACGGAGCCCCGTGCCAGGACTTAGGAATGTCTGGGTACAAGTGCAGGGCCGGGAGGAAAGATTGCTTGCAGGAAGGCTCCCCAGAGGTGGAGAGGCTGGCTCCTGGCCTCCAGGGCAGCTGGTGGAGGCAAAGCCAGGCCTGCCCATGTTTGTGCAAGCGTGCCTGGGGCCCCAGGCAAGATGTGCATCTGCCAGGCTGTGGGACCTTGGGCAGATTTCTTATTGTTAAGATGGAGGGGTGGGGGTGGGGGGGACACCCACAAAAGTGTCAGGTGACATGGGCAGTGTCAGGCATGTATTAACAGAAGCTGGGGGCGCTGGCTGTGACGGAAGGCTCCGGTGAGGTTGATGGGGAAAGGGAGCCGCCGGAGGGGTGTCCTAGGCAGAAGGCCCAGGAAGAGAGGCTGGGCGCCGTGCCCTCCGGGCGGCGGAGGCCTCCTGTGGCTGCAGAGGCTCACCCCTGCTGCAAGTGAGCTCCCGAAGCGAGAGACCCAGCCGAGGCTGCGAACCGGGCGNGGCTGCGAACCGGGCGGGGGAGGACTGGGGCCATCTGGCCCCTGCAGGCCCCGCAGTGGCTCCCTCTGGGAGGTGCACCCTGTGCTGGGCAGGAAAGCGGCCTGGCCTCGGCCTCGGCCTCCCCGGACCTCCTCGCCCAGGCCCAGGGAGGCCGCACAGCCCATAGCCTCCCCGACGAGGCTGCCTGTCTAAGCATCACCTTGGCTGCCAGGGTCTCCTGGAAGAGCAGGGTCCTCGAGGCTCGGCCCGACTCCCGTTCTGCGAACCCCCACGCCCACCAGGTTGTCTCGAGGCCAGCCGCCGCCCCTGCCCCTGCCCATGGGGCGATCTCACCTGTCAAGCCAACTCCCCCTCACTGGGACAGGGGTCAGCAGGGCTGGAAGGGCCTCCCTCTCTCCTGCCCACGGGCACCCAGCTCCTATCAGCGGTCATGGGCGGCACTTGCCTGACCGCCCGCGGCCATTCCCATGCTCCCTGCCCCTTCTGCCACCAGCCTATCCTTGTGAGGCTAGAACTTTGGGGGGTGGGCCTCTGGGGGTCTGAGGGATACCTCCAGGATTTCCTTGGGACCGGCTTCTCCGAGGCTCGAGGAGGGAGCTGACCGCCCGGGGGCGCCAAGCAGTGACTGTGCCGGTGATGACGAGCAGTGTTTACTGTTCCCCGAGCCCGTGCTCTGCTCAAGGTATGCAGAGGGAAGAGGGAGACTCCTGTCCCCAAGAGACGCCGCTGTGTGACCCTGGACATGACACTGACCTCTCTGGGTGTCAGTGTCCCCGTCCCAGGCATGGGGATGGGAAATCTGATTCAACCCCTGTTGTGGGGTCCGGTGAGACCCCCGGGGGCCCCCACCCAGGCCTCTGGCCACCTGGCAAGTGGTGGATACAGGGGGGTTCCTTCCTGGACCTTCTCCTGCCATCTGAGAGGCTGCTGGTAGTGACCTCAGGCCACACAGCCGTCTACGTGGAAGGCGTGGCCAGCCTCACCCCCAGGGTCACCTTCTGGTCTACAGAGGGGGAAACTGCGGCTCAGAGAGACACAGGTAATGTGGCCCAAAGCCACGGGTGGGGGGGGGGCGTCCAGACAGNCCCCCCCCCCCCCCCGCCAGCGCATGGGAGGGGCAACGGGTGGGGGTCCTTCTGGTGGCTGGAAGGTGGGCTGTCCCCTGCCTCCCCCCTCCCCTCCCCTCCCCTCCCCAGCTACCCGCTAGAGCACTGGACCCACCCAGGGGGTGTGGTGAGGGGAGAAGGGGCCCTGCCTCCCACCGGGGGGGCCTGTCTGATGCTGCATCCGCCCCACATCACCCCCCTGCCCCGTGCTGGTGATCCCACAGCCCACTGACCGTAAGGACTGCGGGGCGGGGGGCGGGGTGGCGTCCCAGACCCGAGCCCACGGAGACCAAGCCCCGCCCTCCCCAGCCAGCCCAGGCTGCACTTTTTACCGGGCGCCGAGCGCCACCTGGTGGTCACCCCGGACGTCACGGCTGAGACCGGACCAGAGCCCCTGCGTGTGGAGCACGCAGCAGAGAGTGGCCCCTGGCCCTCAAGCTCAGGTCGTCCTTGTTGTGTAAATGGGGAAACTGAGGCTCACTGAGAGGTCAGGAGCTCCCCCAGTCCCTCGGGGAGAGACAGAGGCCGGGGCTCCTGAGGTCAGACCAGGGTCTGCTTTCTTTCTGGGTGTGCTCAGGACCCCGGACTGGGAGGCTGGGTCGCATGCGCACATAGGGACCCCGGCCCCACCCTGCAGGGATTCAAGACACCGCTGGGCTCGTGCAGGCCCCTGCCGGTGGGTCTGGTCTGTGTGCTCTGGCCAAGCCCGGGCCCTCCCCGCTGTCCCTAGCCGCCTATCAGAGCGACCACGCCGAGTGACCACGGACGGGTAAACGGGCGGTGCACCAGTCAGGCTCTGCCCAGCCCCGAGGCCCACCTTGCATGGCCGCCGGCCTTGGACCTAACAGTCCATCTCTGCAAGAGAGAAGTGACGGCTTTGCCTCCGCCAGGATCAAGGCCTTGCCTGAGATCAGAAGCACCAGGAACAGCGCCTCTGTTCCTGTCCTTGGGGGTCCCAGCCCCGAGCCTGCCTCAGGGCCCCTCAGGACACTATAGTTCACCAGCTGGCTCTACGACCCAGCCTAGGCCTCCACTGGGCCTGGATCTTGGGGACCCTGGTGCTGTTCACACGCGGAGCCTGATTTCCGTGTGGGAGCAGTGTGTGAGGAGCTCTTTCCGACCCCAAGGGCCCAGGACGAAGGGGTGAGGAAGCCCGAGGTGTGTGTTGGATGGCCCTCGGGCAGGATGGATAGGGAGCACGGTGCACAGTGCTGGTGTCTGGCTTCCTGCAGGAGGGTCCTCGTGGCTCGTCTGGGACAAAGAAAGGCCTGGCCTCCAGCCCACGTTGGGCCCCCAAGGTCTGTCCCGAGTTCCTCACATGTGTTCTAAACCTCAGCCACGTGGGACCTGTCCCCAGCCTGGCCCCTCTGTCTCAGTGACTGTCCACCTGTCCATTGGAGAGGCCTGGGCCATCCAGTCAGCCCCTAGTCCATCCCATGGTGTCACCTCACAGTGATTCTCAAACCCACACAAGGGGCTCCTTGGTCACCACAATGGTCCAGGCATATCTGTGTTGGCCTAAGCCCGGGGCCATCTCTCCTCTTTGCAGCCAGAAGAAATACAGAGTTGCCAGGCCGGGCTGGGCTACAGCTCACTGTGGTGAGTCCCGCTCTGGGGGGCAGCCACTGGTGTGACTTGACCAGCTTGGTGCACGTGCTCAGACCTGAGAAACTATGGCTTAAACCAAATCTCAGAGGACTGAGTCCTCCGTGCAGGCCTTGTCAGAGCCTTCAACAGGCTCACCAGTTCCAAGAGGGGACAGGTAACTGCTCTAGACATATTTATCCAGGGAGCCTTCTGAGTCCAAGAGCATCTCAAGGCCTTTTTAGGCCAGCTGCAGCCAGCCAGCTCCCGCCTCAGCCTGGGTGCCCAAGGTCCCCAGGTGCTGCTTCCGCCCACCCACCTGCCTGACTCTCTCTCCCACCAGTTTCCCTCCCAGTGCTGGGCTCCGCCCCAGCAGACCATGTGCTCACTCTGTTTCTTCAGTCACTGGGTGTTTACCAAGCACCAGCAATGTGCCAGGCGCTGAGCTAGATGCTGGGGATATTGCAGGAATAAGATACACAGGAAACCCAGCTTCGTGGGGGTGGGAGCCAGGAAGCTGTAGACTGTGGGGGTGGAGAGTGCTGAGAAAGCAGGGACAACCTGGTGGCTGGGAGCTGGCTCGGACATCATCTGGGTTGTCCCCCGGAAACCCAAACGGGGAAACCCAAACGGCTTCACAGGACACCAACACTGGACAAGGCCGCTCTGGGACCCTGATGGGTCAGGACAAAAGTGAGAGCCCTGGAAATCACTGAACACGGGTGACAACGTGAACATCCTTCAGGCCACTCCCTGGCCCGTGCCCTCCTGGCCCGTCTCAGCCCCCCAGCTGTCCAGGATCCGACATGGGGCAACCTGACTGCTCCCACCCCGTCCCCTTCTAGAGAGAGAGGGGCTGAGCGTGGCCCCTTCACCCCGCGGCCATGGGGACTCCCCAGACCCCCCAGGCTCCCGGTCCACTCTGGCCCTGCAGACCCTGCCCGCTCCAGGAAGCAATGACATCGGGGAGACGCATCTCTGCTAAGGGACGCTGCTGGGCATGAAGCCTCTGCCAGAGACAGGGACCCAGGCACTGCCTCACGGCCGAGAACCCGTCTTCTTCAGCCCGGCCGCCGAAGCCCCAGCCTCCCCTTCAGGCTCCTCTTGCCGGGGGCCACCCCCACCTCCAGATCTCCAAACCAGCCAGTGCCCCATCCTCTCACGCTTGGGGGACCTCTCCCTTCCTGAGGGGAGCCTGCACTCAGGCTCAGGGCCGCCACTGCCTTGTGCTGCCACACGGTGTCGCTGTCGGGAAAGGCACAGTCCGCAGGCCCGGGGCTGCCGGTGGCCGAGGCTCTGGGTGCCCGGGAGGGGACAGGGGGTGCTGCCGGGGTCTAAGGCGGGCGGGGCAGTGCAGCGGCCCGGGCCCTTCCGGGGTCCTTCTTTCGTCGGGTTACAGAACGCGCTGCATGACCGGGGTGTAAAGTGGGCATAACCCAGGACGGGCTCATTGTCATGGTCACGTGTTATACCCTGTGCGTGATTACAGGATTCGCTTACGTACTGTGCACAGTGTTTTCAGAAGTTCATGGCCGGCCATTTGGTTTTACAAAAGACCTATATTAGTACCTGTTTTTGCTAACTGCAAAAATCCATAGAGAACTTCTGTTTTTATGGGAAAAAGTGGGGGAGGGAAAATCGCATTCGGCATTGATCTCACCACGAGCTGGTGCAGACGCAGTGCATGCCCTGAGCTGCGGGGCAGAGAGTGGTCCCCCTCCCCAAGCCCCTTCCCCGGGACCCCTCAGCATTCAGCGCCCGCAGCTCTGAACGGTGTCTGCGAGCATCTGTGCTCTATCTTGAGTTATTTTGTGCATCCGTTAGCAGGACGTGTCCTAAGAGTTTCAGAAAAGTCTAAGAGAGGTGGTTTATTAGGTCTGGGAGCACTCAAATGTATATATTTTTTCATATAAATTAATGGTAACGGCCTCTTTGCTTTATGCCATTTTGCTTTCGGGACGTTTTCCTAGGGAACTGTGTGCTTTCGGATACCAGGGGACGCCTGTCTTCACTTTTCCTTCGGATTTTAAAGGAACCTGAAGTGAAACCTCTTTGTGGGCTCCTAGCAGCATGCGGGCCGCCCCTCTGCGCCTGCCAGGGTCATGGACAGGCCAGCCCCGCCCCGTGACCCCGAGAGTGAGGCCTCGTGTGATGCTGGGCCTCTGCCCCCGGAACGTCGCCCTGGCCCTGGGTGACTGCCCCGTTCCCTCCCTGCCGTGTGGCCCTGGCGCTGCCCTCCTCTCACCTGCTGGTCCGCCCCAGACCGGAGTCCTGCCCGGATCAAGCAGCAGGTGGCGCCAGACGCCCAGCCGCAGCGGGGACTCGAGTGGGCCCTGTGCCCCCTCCTGCCCCCGCTGAGCTCTCTGAACTGCCCTCCTGACAGCATCACGCCGGCCTGCCAGGTGGGATGGGGAAACCGAGGCTTGCTAAGGAGAGCGACCCTCCCGGGCCTGTGTTCCCGAAGGTGGGGCCCTTTCCACCACTGGGCGGGGCATTCCAGCCCTGGATGAGGGGACAACGATAAACTAGCTGCTTCGACCAGGCTGAAGACACCACCTGGTGTGTTCAGGACTGAACTGCTTCCATATACCGCTGAGCGCCACACGATGGGGAGCCCTGCCCCCTGCCCCCGCCTCTCCGTGCGGCACTCAGTCTCCCACTTTGGTGGGCTCGGACACCCTCCTCTCGAGGGACCGCCCGGTGGCAGAGGAGAGACTGGAAGTTGGTTGGCTGGAATGTGGGGAGGGACACTGGGTGATCCAGGTAAATCACCTCCTCCAGGAAGCCATCCCTGACTACAGGGCTGGGTCCAGGGCTCCTTGGGGCTCTCCCAGCCCCCTGAGCCGCCCCAACCATAGCGCTGACCATGAGGAGCGGCTGCTGTGTGTCGCTGGCTGTTCCCCACCGGGCTGTGAGCTCCCACCGCAGGGCTGGGCAGAGCGGAGGTGCCGGGAGGAAAGGCTGAACTCAGGACGGCGGCTTCGATGCAGACGACTGTGGTCGGAGGGGGCGCCCTGCGGACATGTGGAGGAGTGGCCGTGCGTTCAGAGCCCCGAGGAGGAGGACGGAGTAGGAGGGGTCCAGGTGAGAGCCTGTGCAGGCGTGAGCACGGGGCTGTGCCCAGGAGGCCGAGGGGCTGGAGAAAGGATTAGGACCCCCAAGAAAATCCGAGGGCAGAGGGAGTAGGGGTGCAGAGCAGGCAGGGACAGAAATGACCTTCCGGGGACACACATGGCCAGGCTCGGCCACTGATGGACCGGGTGAGGAGGAGGAAGTCAGTGCCCAAGTTGGTCCGTCACCCTGCTGCTGGAGAAGGGATGAGGGGCCTCTCCCCCGGGACGGCCTCTTCTCTGTCTCTCGCTGCAAGCTCCCACCCCGCCATCAAGATGGAGCTCCGATGGCCCCCGGTGTTGGAAGACTTCTGCTCGGAGCTCCCACCATCCCCGGCCCAGGGTGCGGCAGAAGCTCCTCAGAGCTCCAGGCCATGGATGGGTGCTGAGCCGGAGAACCCAGCACACGGGGGCCAGGAGGCTCAGGAGGGAGGCTGGGGCCAAGACGGTGGCTTGGGGACAGTCATGGTGGGAGGGCTTGGGGCACCAGGAGGAGGGGCCTGGCAGGGCCTCAGGACCGAGAAGTGTCCGTCTTAGCTGGTCCCTCTGGGCCCCTGGCTCGGTCAGGAGCCCCCTCTGGCCCCTGTCCCAGAGTCCCAATCCTGGGTCACCGAGCCCTGTCCACGTCTCGTCTGTTCCCGTCAGGCTGGCGCACTGGAGGACCGTGCTGGTGTCCGGCTCGGTGTGCCCCGTGCCGTCGGCAGGGCCAGTCCGGAGCTGCCTCTCACGGGGGGCCGCGGGCAGACGTGGGGGGCTGGCCCCCGCCGGGGAAGGGAGCGCCTCCTGGGGCCCAGGGCCGGGCATCGGCTCAGTGAGGCCGGCGCCTCCCCAAGGGGAGCACTTGGGGCTCCATCAGGGACGGACGGGCCTCTTCCTCCCGGACTCTGGAACTGCGGGGGCCGGGAGGCCGCGGCTGTTGACCCGGCTCGAGACCTCGGGGAGGAACACGCGTGAACTCTGGGGAGGCAGCGGCCTGAGGAGGGAGGCCGGGAAGGAGGGCCACCCCAGAAACCATCCCAAGGGGGCCGGCACAGGAGAGGAGTGCCTGGCGCTGACGTGGCCACGGACGCCGGGCCCGGCCTGGGCCTGGAGCTGCCGACGGGGGTCCACGCCACCTGCACGGAGTCCGGGGGTCTCTCCACGGGAGGCGTGGTGCGTCTGGGGCCTGGGGTCCAGGACTGAACCCGCTGGAAGGACCCGTGGGCCTCTGCGGCCGGACACGTGTGGTGACCCCGCGCCCCCCACGGCCCGCCCCTGCGCGCACCCCCTCCCTCACCCGGTCCTGGGGCCTTTGGGAGGAACGGGGCAGGACTCCAGACACACGTCCGCACGGCTTTTATTGACATCGGGGACTGCACGCCACAGCCTCCCCCCCGCCCCAGCCTGGCCCGGGGTCCCCGAGTCGCCTGCTGGGAGTTGCCTGCTGGGCGCGGGAGCGGGCCCTCCCGGGGGACGTGTCGCTGGGCTCCTCAGGGAAGGCAGTAGGTTGTATAGTTATCTTCCGAGGGGGCAACATCACTGCCCTGAAACCACACAACCTACTACCTCACCCCGCCGGCGCCCGGGGGTGCGGGAGGGCCCGCTGCCCCGCCACTGCCCCACGCCCAGCCCCGGCCCCCGCCTGCTGGTCCGGGGCCACCAGAGCCGAGCTGGAGGGCTGGGCAGGCGCGGGGCAGGAGGGACGGTGCAGAAGGCACAGACGGTGCAGCCCCCACCGCCCACCTGCAGGTCACGGGGGGTGGGGTGGAGGGAGCGCGTGTCCCCGAGGGGCCGCGCAGGGCTCGCAGAAACCCCCTCACTCCCTGCCTGGGGTGGCGAGCGGCGAGGGATGGGGCAGCCTCGGTGCCCCTCGCCAGTGGTGGGGCCGTCGCTGACCAGAGGCCCGACGCTGAGCTGGGCAGGCCGGCGAGGACGCTGGGGCACACTGGGGTTCCCCGGGGGTCTCCCTGGGGGCCCGCCCTGAAAGCCCAGCCTCGTCCTCTGGGCCCACGGCCGCTCCCCTGGGTGCCCACTGCCGGCCACAGGGATGGAGCCCCAGACAGAGTCCAGATGCAGGGGGTGGGAGGGCGGGGAGGGGAGACGGGCGGCAAAAACTGCCCCAAGGTCCCCGGCTCTCAGCACAGTGTAGGGAACGGAGGGGTCAACTTTGAGCCCCCTGCTGTCCTGGACGCTTCACACAGTATCGTCTTCAATCCTTACTTGTCCCATTTCACACATGAGGACGATGAAGCCCAGAGAGATCAAAGGACCTGCCCGGGGTCACACTGCAAGTGGGACGTAGGCTGCCAGACCGACCGCATGGCAGCCCCTGCCCCCACGCCCGCAAGGCTGCTTCCCACGCCCAGCCCGCACCTGTCCCTCCCCGGCCAGGGTCCCGGGCGCTGTCAGGCCCGCACCTGTCCCTCCCCGGCCAGGGTCCCGGGCGCTGTCCAGCCCGCACCTGTCCCTCCCCGGCCAGGGTCCCGGGCGCTGTCCAGCCCGCACCTGTCCCTCCCCGGCCAGGGTCCCGGGCGCTGTCCATCGGCGATATTACAGCCACTTCAGGAAAGACAGTAGATTGTATAGTTACGCAGAGCAGGGCAGGGCCCCAAACTATACAACCTACTACCTCACCCCAAAGGGCCGTCAGTCGTGGCGTGGGGACAGACTCCGTGGATTCCAGAGGCACCTCCTGGAGGGGGGCCGGAGTGCTGTGGGGACCGGGGCTGGGGGACCGGCCGGCTGGGTGCTCGGGGCTCAGGGATCCCGGCCGGCGGGCTCCCCACAGCAGCCACACAGAGCGGGCCACACATGAGAAAACCACCAACCCGCAGGAAAGAGAGAGAGAGGAGACGGGGGTGGGGAGGGCAGGCATCGCCGTGTGGTTTTGGGGGGGCTGTTACAGTGACGGATCACTCCCATCTGGACAGGAGTGGCCATAATGATCCCGAGGGCCACCTCCTGCACTGGTGACACCGGGTGGAAGGCCATCATTTGCTGGAACGTGTGTCACAAAGGTGCTGTCAGGGTCCCCCTCTCTGCTGCCCCAAGACACCACGGTGGCCTCAGGACCCACTGGGCAGGCGGGGACGCCCTCCCCACGGGCTCTGGTCAGTCTGGTCCTGCCGTGCAGGGTGACCGGAGCTGTCCCCACCTCGGGAGAGGCCCCAGGGTGCTGCTCTTTCTTTCAGACCAGGAAGCTGGCTCCCCTGGGGAAGGCAGCTGGCGCGGGGCTGGAGACCCGGAGGGCTCTGCTCTCCGTGCCCGAGGGCACAGTCAGCCTGGGTAAGGTCACCACGGCCACCACCTTCCTGGGGGCCCCTGAGGGAAGGCTGGAGAGGCGAGTGCTGCGTCAACCCATCTTAGAGGGGAGCACACCGGGCGCAGAGAGGTAACATCGCCTTCGCGGGGTCACACAGGGGGCAGGGGGCAGGGGAGGTTAGCACATTCGGCTTTCTGCCTGGTGAAACGGCACCAGCGCTCTGAGCTCTCCATCCCGCAGACCGCCTTCTGCCCACCCCCAAGCAGGCCGCCTCCTCCAGGCAGCCCCCAGGCTGGGCTGTGCCTCGCGGCCCTCACAGGCAGGGGAAGCTGGGAATCCCGTTCTGCAGGGAAGAAAGAGGCTGAGACAGGCGGGCTGTGGGGTCCCCGGCCCCTCGTCGGGTGGGGGGCTGCTCTTGGGCTCTGCTGGGCTAGACCTTGCCCGGTCCTACAGAGGGAGGTCTCCAGCCCAGCCCCAAAAGCAGGGACAGCTGCCAGCCCTGAACGAGGCCTGGGCGTCCTGAAGCCCCCCAAGTGCCCTGTGGGGTGACGGGCTGCTGAGCCTCACATTGTGGGGACAAAAGAGACCAAGGACCTGGCTCCCAGCCCCAGGTTCCCTGCTGAATGTCCAGAGGACTCTAGGCTTTAGACTCAGGGGCTGAGACCCCAATGCCCGCAGGCTGCAGGGACCCCCGATTCTGACTGCTGGTCCCTGCAGGCTGAGGATGACCCCGAGCGTGGGGAGTCGTCTGCAAAACCAGTCTGGCCTCCTCCCTGTGCTTCTCTGGGCACATCTTTAGCCCTCATGGGCTTTGATTTCCCCACTGAGATGTGGGGTCGGTGCAAGAGCTGCCCATCGAGGAGTCTGGGTAGCACCGGGCCACCCTTAGCCAGAGATGGAACCCAAGGGTGCCATGACGCGGACTCCGACCCCGCCGCCCTGCGGTGTGCACCCGCCGGCCCTCCCCCAGGCCTGGGCTTTAGCTCCAGGGCCCGCAGCGCGAACCCCAGGAGAGCCCCAGCCGGGAGACACGGATGGCCCGCCGGGCCGGCCCATGCGCTGGGCCCCTGGGCTGGGGTGAGAAAGGGAAACGGAAGAGACACACATCCTGGTCCACCCTGGCCGTCACCACAAGCACCCCCGTCCCCCAGCCTCCAGCCCGGCCTGAGAGAAGCACATGAGACTGGGTCTCCTTCTCTCGGCCTTCGTTCCTGTTCTGGCGACACTCACTGCGCAGCAGCTCGGGCGGATGACAGGTGGCCTGGGTGCGCTGGGACTGCACGCGAGGGCTGGTTCACGGCTGGGCAGAGGAAGGGCTGCCCCCAGGACTGGGGCCCTTGAGGCAAGGTGAGCCCAGGGTAGCAGGTGCACCGGGCGGTGAGCCCCAGAGACAGACGCGCCCTCACGGTGCCACGCAGGGACAGGGCTGAGCACTCTTCTTCCGTCCAGACTCTCTGTAACAGACCACGGCTCCTTCAGGCCACGTCCAGGCACGGGAGGGGGTGGGGGCGGGAGGAGGCTGGAGAGAACCATCAAAGGTGACGAGGCCCCAGGTGAGTGGCAGGGGCCGGAGAGTAACTCCTCGGGCAGGGGTTTGGCGGCGGGGCCACTAGATCCCCATCTAAGGACCCCCATGCCTGATGGCAGGACCTGGAGGTACGGGAGGAACACAGCTCTGACCATGTCCCTCCTCGAGCGGGGAGGGCAGGAGAGGGGTGCAGGGGTGCCAGAGGTCACCCTGGGAGGCAGCCCGGTGCGCACTCACACGGAGGCTGGGGCGGCAGCTCACCGGCCCGGGTCCTGCGGGATGACAGGGGGAGGCCTCCCGCGGGCTCGGGCTGGGCCGGCCAGTGCAGGGCAGGCGGAGGGGGGCCCTGAAGCATGCAGCCCGCCCGGACCCAGAGGCCTGCCCTAATACGCACTCACTGTGAGGAAGGCCGGCCACGCACAGAAGCCCCCAGATCCGCACCGTCTCTGGACCTGTGCAGGTTTCGGAAGAAAGTAACAAGCGTCGGTTTTGCGAGAGACGCAGTCACGCCAGACGTCGGGCAGCTGCTNCCCCCCCGGGACGGCCCCCCCCCCCCCCCCCCCCCCGCACCTCCCACGTTCCCGGCCAGCCTCTGGCCAGGGGCACACTCCCTGCAAGGGCCCGGAGGGAGCCTCCGTGGCCGCCCTGGGCTGGACAATCCTGGGTCAAAGACGGCGGAGACCCAGGCCTTGTCTCTGAACGATCAGGGCTACTGACGTTCCCGGGCTGGGCGGCGAGCGCCACGCCAAGCTCATGTGGACGCTCCGGGGCCTGGAGTCGGTGGGACCCAAGAGGGAGGAGCTGAGGTCCCTGCTTCACAGAGGAGGCTCCAGCCAGACCGACGCAAGCGAGGCCCGGGATCCTCCCGAGAGCAGAAATCCCAGTCCCGAGGAAGGGGCTCCCGAGACGCGCCCTGCGGCCTCCGCCAGGGGCTTGCTGGACGGCTGGTCCCCCACCTGGCTGTGGCCCGCGGCAGCCGAGGACCAGCGACGGGAGGCAGCCACACACGTCCTCCAAGAAAAGGACACAGGAGACAAGCACACGGCCAGACCGCTGACCACCTGGAGGCCTGGAAGTTGAACCCGAGATGCTGTGCTCAGAGCCAGACCCCCCACCCCCAGGCCCGCACCTCTGCTTCTTCCCACGGAGTCCCTGCCCAGCCCCGGCTCCCCTACGCCAGGCTCCCGGAGCAGAAAACAGCCAGGGCAGGCCGCCCCTGACCCTCCCTGGCCCATCTGTCTCTGTTTGTCCTCTGCCAGGGGAGCCCGCCCCCCGTTGTTCCAGCTGCGTGCCCACGAGGCCTTGTCTCCTGTCCGTGTGGGCCGCTCTGGAAGCCGTGGGAGGCCTCCCGCAGGGGAATCCCAGCTCTGCCCCAGCTCTGGGGCCCACCGTCCTCTCGGGGGTCCCCAGGCCTCCTGTCTGGAAGAGCCAGCCCTGCGGCAGGTGGCACGGCAGCGGGCAGAGGTGCCCGGTGGCAGCGGTGGCATTCCTCCCTCCCGAGGGCCCGAGGCAGGTTCCCTGCAGACGTGCAGCCTGCTTCCAGCTTCTCTAGGTGACTGGGAAGCAGGGAGCGCGACCCCCAGCGGGATCCCCACTCTGGCTTTGCCCACACCAAGAGGAGGCTCACACAAAATGTGTTTTGTTTTTTTTAACCAAGAACCCGGTTTGGGGGGTGGGGGTTGGGATGTACATTTCTGGGTCTGTGACCCATTTGTGGGGACACTTCTGAGCTGGTGGGGCAGAGGCCCCAACTCAGTGTGTCTGAGGTGGGAGGGAAGACTCGCTGGGTCTCTCTGCCCCCGAGTTCCGGGGGTCACCATGGGCCTCGGCCCGGGGGGACGGCAGGACTCCCGAGACAGACCAGAGGGACCCTTCCCAGTCGGCCCTGTGAGACCTGGCAGCGGGGGGCAGATGACGACGCACCCTGAGAGGGGCTCCCCCAGCAGGGCTGCCGGGGGGTGGCGAGCAATCCCGGCAGCAGCCCGCCCGGTCCCGCGGCGTCTGCCTGTGGGCAGGGGGCTGGGCATCGCGGGGGGAGGGGCCGGGCCAGCCAGGGACAGGTGTGTGGGAGGCCTTCGTGGGCAGGTGGCCCTTTCAGGGCTGGGCGGATGTCTGGAGTGAGTGAGGCAGACAGACGGTGTCACCCCGCAGTCACCTCGGGCTTGGCTCGGGGCCACCGAGAGCCGGGAACCCCCCCACGGCCGCCCCCCCCCACGGCCGCCCCGATTAGGTTTCTCCCCATAAAGCGCCCAGTGTTTCTGCTCGGCAAGCCGTGCCAACAATGGAGTCTGGGAAAAAGACGTGGGGGTGGCATCCGGGGGCCCCGGCGGGGAGTGGGTCTCCCTGCAAACACAGCCCACCGAGTTCAGGAGACGGCGGTCTGACTGACCTGGGCCGGGGCAGGGGGCTGCCTGCCCACGAGGGGCCTGGCACGGCCGGGAACTGGGGAGGCCGGCCAGACCCGCGCCTCGGGCACACCATTTCTGGGGCGCCAAAGACCAGCAATCTGGACAAATATTTTAAAGTAAAGGTCTTAGAAATGAATGTAAAAATGTCCATGATATAAAAACATCGCACCTACAGACAGAACGGACCAGGATTACGGGCTTCTTTTGCCTCGGGCTCCAGCGGCCCAGGGAGGACATGGCCCAAGGGCCTCATCGCCCCCAACGACACACCTGGGGACGGAGCAGCAAAACCGGATCTGGAACCTAGTTTTCCTGGCGCTCGGCTCTTTCCGCAGCCCTGCGTCCCTCTGGGCGGCACCAGCCACCCCCAGACAGGAGACCCTGCCCCTGCCCCAGCCCCGTGGGTCTGGACAGACTTGAACCCTCCCTCCGTCTCCGGGCCCCAGTGCGTTCTCTCGTCCGCACCCTCCCCGTCCAGCCGCCCCCTCCCCCGCACCCCATGATGGGCACCTCGGAAGCCTGTGTCCCGCTCCAGCTCCCTGCCTTCCCATGCCCAGACACCTCCGAGCTGGCATGGTGTAGGCGGCCGGGCACACAGCAGCGGCTGGACTGTCAACGCCACAGATGCGGGAGCCGGGAGGCCCATAAAAGTAACACTTGGCAGCCCTCGGGAAGCCAGGGGGCAGGGGGTGGCCGGGGAGGCTGGCCGGCTCTGCAGAGACACGTGCAGCCACGGGGGCCACAGGCATGGGGCAGGGGGACAGCTGGCTCTGAGCTCCCCCAGGCCCTGGTTCTGACCCCTGCTCTGGCTCCGAGCAGGGATGAGCCTTGGGCAAGTCAGCACCCCTGGCCTCGGCTGCCCGCTCTGGAGAGTGGGACAAGGATGCCAGGGCAGTCAGGGGCAAGGTCAAGGGGCCTCTGTGCCGGGGAGAGCGGTGCTTCACCACCCCAGGGTTTGCATGGACTCCAACGGGAGGGGCACGGATACAGGGCCCTCTCTGACCCCGTCGGTGTCCCTGCGTGCTGTTCACCCTTAGGCAACAGTGTTAACCTCAAAGGCGCCCATTTATCTGAACTGTTCTCAGTTCAAGCTACGGTCTGGGTCACAAGGCGAGGAGCAGGGGTAAGGGAGGAGACCGGATGCACGCCTTTCGTTAAACATGCCCAGCACGGAAGCCCGCCCCACAGCAGCCCCGGCTGGCCCCGTCCCCTCCGACACGGTCGTTCTGCCGTGGGGCTCTGTGTTCCTGAGAGGTGCCGGGTCTGGCCTGGCGCGTGGCCACCATCCTGTCCCACAGGATTTCCCCAGAGGGAGCCAGGGCATGAGCCAACCTCACTTCACAGTGACGGAATGTTCTCTCTGGGAACCGCAAGGAGAGAGCGTCTGGGAAGGGCCTGGGGCAGCGGCCAGCAGCGCTCCCAGCCCGAAGGGCTTGGCTGGGCCACAGGTGTCTGGGGAAGGCATCCCACCGCTGCCAAGGCCCTGCCCTGCCCCGCATGCTCTCGCCCTGGGGTCCGTCTCTCAACAGCGCAGGACCGACCCTCTGCCACGCCGAGGACACAGGTCGGGCTATGCCCCCAGGTCCGCCTGGCGTGACCCCACGCCGCCCGAGAGACACAGAGACACAGGCAGTGCCTTGAGCACGCATGGCCCTCAAACGCCACCCCCGGCTTCTCGCCAGGACTTTCCTCGGAAGCGCCTCTAGGAGGTCCGCCCGCTTTAAGGACCTCACCGCTGGGCACTGCCCGCGCTGCGGAGGCCGGCGGGGCGCAACGGCCCACAGCGGACGGCCCGGCGCTGGCTCCCGAGACAACGGCGTCTCCTCGGTGTGGTTCCCCGGTCCCTGCGGCCGAGACCCCCCGGGGGCCGGGCAGCCTGCTTCTTAGGCAACCACGTCCCCCGGGAGCTGCTACCTCTGACCCGCGGGGCACTGTCAGAGCGGCGAGCTTGCTCACCACGGAGCAAGAGCAGGAGGCACAGGAGGCCCCCGACGCCCGGTGGCCCCCAGGTCTGGAAAGATGCTCCTCGGGGTAGCTACGGCCTAGGGAATGCGGGTCCTACAGAAGACAGGGCCGAGTAGGGGAGTGGGCTGGGCTGGAGCGGGCTCACCCCCAGCTTTGTGCGATGAAGAGTCTCAGCTGCCTCGGCCCCGGGGGAAGCCCAGCTGCAGAGCGACACCCTAGCCTTTTGGCACGGAGCTCACCTCCTCCAGGAAGCCCCCCGTCCCTGCTTCCTGATGACAGGCAGGACCTGCATCCAGACCGGAAACCTGACTGACCACCAGGGAGCCTGGAGGCTCCCCGGGCAGGTGAGGGTGTCGGGGGGCGAGGGGAGGGCTGAGCGCGCTGCTCCTCTCCCGGCGTGGCCTCGAAAAGACCCGGCCCCGGGGCAGGGGGTCCGGGGAGCCCACCCCCACCCGCTGGGCCAGCGTCGTTTCTAGAACCGTCCGCGCCGGCCCTGGGGCTGCCAAGGACTCCCTCGGGAGCATGGCTTTAATCACAGCTCTTCTGGGCTCGGCTTCGCAGCATCTCTGTCTGCTCGTCAGGGAAGGCTGGGGGGCGGCCAGGGGGCCGGCCGGCCTGGGTGGAGGGCCGGGGTTCCCCGACGGCCTTGCCGAGACGCGCACC
>LNAC01000097.1:4493539-4517206 GCA_002007465.1 Ailurus styani | reverse complement strand
GTCCGGGGAGCCCACCCCCACCCGCTGGGCCAGCGTCGTTTCTAGAACCGTCCGCGCCGGCCCTGGGGCTGCCAAGGACTCCCTCGGGAGCATGGCTTTAATCACAGCTCTTCTGGGCTCGGCTTCGCAGCATCTCTGCCTGCCCGCCCGCCTCACACACAAAATGGCGGAGCGCTGCGGCGGCCATTTTGTGCAGCTGCAGGAGGACAAAGGCGGCCGGCCGCCGGGGCAGGAAGGGGGAAGGCCCAGTCTGGAGGTGCGGCTGCCTGTCCCGCGCGGAGGCCCGGGAGGGCCTGGCCGGGGGGCGGGGGCAGGCAGTGCCCTCCCCGGCCACCCTGAGCTGCCAGAGGCGCCCTCACCCCTCCGGGGGGCTCGGGGTGCTCTTGGGGACCAGCCCTCGCCCGGGGGGTGGCACGGACGCCCTCCCGCCCCACAGACGGGGTGTCTAGCTCGCGGCGGTGACGCTGAGAGGCAGGGGTGGACACGGGCTCCGGGCCTCCAGGCCCAGGCTCCTCCTGGATGAAAACCTTCCTCAGCCCCAGGCCCTCCACGGGCGGTCTTCACTTGCCCCGACGCGGGGCAGGCTCCGACCAGATGGCCGGAGGCCTCGCCTGCATTCCAGGGACATCCCAGCACAGCCCAGCCTGGGTCCAGGCGGGCAGCTCCATCCCTCCCAGAGCCGGCGGGCACAGGGACAGCTGGCAGAACCGGCCGTGCCAGGGCAGCGCCAGGGGACACCAGCAAGACCTGCTCCGGGGATGCCTGGCTGCGACCCCCTCCCTGAGCTCCTGCGGCACCTGCCTGACGGGCCCGAGCCGGCCGCGTCCCGCGCCCCGAGGGTCCTGGGCTGCGTCTGTCTGGGGGCAGCCCACCCCCGTTCAGGGCCCCCCGGGGGCACGAGGAGCGGCCCCAGCAGACCCCCGCTGGACCGGGAGCCTCTCTGCAGCCCAGCCTGCCAGGCAGCGGGCGCACGCCGAGAGCCCGCGTCTCTCTGACTCTGCCCTGTCCGCGGTCTCCCGGTCCTTACAGGACCTCACTCAGAACCCCAGGCGTAGAGCAGGGACAGGCAGGATGGCGCTGGGGCCACGGGGCCAGCCACAGGCCCCCTCCTCCCTGCGGGCACAGAGTGAAAGCCCGAGACCGGCAGACTGAGGCCCAGGCGGTCGCCGAGCCGTGGCTCTGGCTGATGCCAGCGTGGGGCCCTCGCGGGGCACCGGTCCAGGGAGACGGGACTCCCGCAGTGCGGGGAGAGCCTGGGCCCTGTGCTCCGACGGGCACGGGCTGATCCCGAGCCAGGGCCGGGCCTGAGTCAAGAAAGAGGAGAGCGCGATCGGGAGGGAGGCTCACGCCCCTCCTGCTGCGTGGGTGCGGCCGCGGCGACAGCGCGGCGTGGAGGGCAGGTGCCACGGCCCCTGTCACGCGTGGGACCGCAGTTGTCCTGACGACTGGCCGAGCGTGAACAGTGTGACGCCATCACAGAGGACACCGAAGACCTCTCCCGGGGGCCCCGGTTCAAATCCCCATCTGCCCAACGTGGCTGCCTACGTGTGTGCCACTTTCCAGGCCCGCGCTCCCCGTCGGAAACGGGGCAAACACCTCATACCAGCCGCACGCCGGGCACCAACCCGAGCCCGTCGCAGGGAGCGCCCCCATCCGCCCCCATTACAGCCTGATCCGCAGAGGAGGAACAAGCACAGAGAAGCTCAGTTACCACCCCACGCTCACACAGCCAAGACCGGCGTCCTTCCCCCCCCCCCCCCCCCCCCCCCNGAACAGAAGCCCACAGACGTCCGCATTTCCCGAGCCAGGTCAGGCCGCTGCTAAGGAGGACCAGTACTAGGCCCTCTGTACTAGGGGACCCCAGGCAGCCCCACGTCTGAGACAGTCACTTTCTCTCCGTCCAGGTGACCGCAGGGGTGTTCCGGCTCCCCAGTCCTCCGAGGCCCGCCGGGCTCGGTGCGTACGGTGCTCTTGGAGAAGAGCAGCTCAGACCCAGGCGAGCTTGGGGGCAGGGACCTCAGGGCTGCCGCGCAGAGCGGGAGCCTGTGTCTTCCGACTCAGAGCTGACCCGCTGGTCTGCCAGCTCCCTTAACGACCACCGGGGAACAAGGCCCCAGGCAGGAAGCTGTCTGAGGCCAAGCACCCCGCTGAGCCCAGACAGCAGCCCCGGGCCCTCCCAGCTACACTGGGGCTGGGAGCCGCTTGCTTGCACCGCAGCGGGAAGAACCCTCTAGCCCACGCCGGGCACCCCTGCACGGAGGGCCTGAGCTGGAGGCCTGGTCCCCAACCTCCTGCCTGCCCCCCAGGAAGGCTGCGTCTTCGGATCCTGCAGCCTGACGCCTCAGCGCGGCCACACACTCCCGGAACCCAGAACTTCTGAGCGGGCGGGGGGCCAGGCCCCTGCTCGGCTGCTGGCTGGCTCGGCGGTCTCTGGGGCTGGGCCCCTGCACCCCCCGAGCCTCTGACCCCCCAGGGGCACCCACCCAGCAGGGCTGTCAGCAGCGGGGATGGCTCCTATGGGAGGGGCGTCCGGCTCGGGGCCTGGCACAGTATCGGGACCCGCATCGGAAGTGGCTCTGTCCCCTGCAGCTCGCGGGGCGGGCTCTCCCCGGAACCCGTCCTCAGACGGTTGGCTCGTCACATCGCTCCTCACGGGCCAGGGCTGACCATCCCCCGCCAGCGTGCAGCTCAGAACCGAGACGTAAGCACCGAGCGAAGCCCATCGTTCTGCCTTCTGTCAATATTTTCACTGGGACCAGAAGATCAAAAGCGAGGTCTTTTTAAGGCCTTAATTTCTATCTGGGTAAATAAAGGCTATCTGCACGGTGAGCAGGAGAATAAATTTCGGTGTCTCCTGGGCTGCGGGCACCAGACACGGGTCAGCGTGGCTCTGCCGTGGGGCGTCAGGCCCGCGCGCCCACTTCTGAAGGACAGGGCAGCCCGTCCGTCCACAGGAGCCCAGGGTTCCTTCAGGGCACAAGCCGGCACCGGGTGCCGAGCAGAGGCGCCTGGCTCCTATCTGTCCCGGGCGTGGGGGAGAGGCCCGGCCCAGGGGAAGGGACCAGGGGCAGGAGGGAGCCTCCCGTGCGCAGACTTCTCCCCGGCCTGGGCCCAGTCTGGGCAGCCTGCAAGGAGAACGATTCGAAGTCCCTTCACGAGCGATTCCCACCAACCGAGTCGCCGCCCCCGTAAACCTTGGCCGCTCCCAGCCCCGCATCCTTAGAGGGGCTCCGTCGTCCCCGGGACCCTGGAGGGCCACAGGTGGGGCCAGCGTTGAGCTCTTCCCAGGCCCAGGCTCCAGAATGGAGATGACGGGCCCCACCGTGCCGGGGGCGCTGGGGCTGCGGGCGGCCCTCCCCTCCGGCCCGGACGGGGCCGCACACTCATCCCGGGAGCTACGCGGGCTCAGGATGAGCAGAGGATAAGCACCTACTGCGTTCATCGCATCCACTGCACGGCACGGGGAATACGGTCCTGCCCCGGGGAGCCCACGGCCCCAAGCCTGTCATTCTCCACCCGGGCCATTCCCCGCCATGTCCTGGGTCGGCACCACCGCTCACGGGCCCGTCGCCCTTCTGGCCTCCCGGGTGGGCTGGTCCTGCCTCCTTAGACCTACGCCCGTGTTCCTGGGGACCCTTCCCTGTGGCCCCTGCACGTGTCTGTCGGGGCATGTGGACCCAGCACCCAGGGGCACGTTCTGGAGCCCGAGCCTGCATGAGAACGTACCTCTGGGGCCGGGGGTTTCTCGGGGACCCCGGAGGCTACCACAGCTGCCAGGGGGACACTGGGGGGCTTCAGAGGGGATGCCCAGGAAAGCCCCGGGACCAGACGGCCTTGGGCACAGCCCGGCAGGCCCTGGGGACATCCGGGACCAGCTGCACGCTCAGGCCCCATTTCCCCGGCGACGGTCCCCCCACCAAAGCTTCCCGTCGCTGTTTTGTGTGTCCTCTCTGCCCAGGCCCTGCCCTGCTTTCCCTCCGCCTCCACTCTACTCCTCCCCTTCCTCTGTTATCCCCCTCCGGGTCCCCTTTTCCCTCTGTCCCACGTCCTCTGGGGGCCTCCCCCTCTCCCCACCCGCGTTCCACCCCCGTGCGGGCACCGGCTGGCGCGCGCGCTCCGTGCAGACACAAAAGCCCTGAGGGACAGCGTCCGCAGAGTCCTGCAGGCAGGCTGGACCTGTAAGCACACGGGGCACAGATGGCAGAGGGGTCCTGCGCCCAGACACAACAGCCTGGGGTCCTCTCCACATGGCCCTGGGAGGCAGGCCTGCCCCTGGCCATGGCAACAGTGGGGGAGGGGGCTGGCACCTGTCTGGCCCACGTGGCCCCATGGACTCCCCAGGAGGCTCGATTCAGCCAGGGGGGGCCTACGGCCTGCCCTGTGGGGCGGCTCTCAGGGGAGCAGCAGGGCATGGGCAGGGGGCTCGGAGCACGACAGGCCCCCGTCAGGGCCACAGGGTGGCTGGGTTAGGGAGCGGCGGGCCAAGGTGCTCTCACCTCCTGACCCCGAGCTCTGCCCCCTCCACAGACACTTCGGACCATCCCCGGCAGCTGGCCCAAGCCCTCCCACCATGGACCCCCAGACAGATGGCTCCTGGCAGAAGGGGCTCCACTCTGGGCCCGAGTCCAGCTCCCCGGAGCAAGCGAGCTGGGCAGGCCCCTGACCTCTGGCAGACTTTGGTCCCTCAGCTACTCAAAGAGGCCGGTGGGGAGTCAGGGCCGAAGCCGGAGCGGGCCCAGCTGAGCCTGCCCGGCTCCGCAATCCTCCACAAGCGTGCGTGTGTGTGCATGTGTGGGTACATGCACACACGTGTGTTACATGTGTATCCATGTCCCACTTCTGACGTGCCCAGTCCAGGGTACCTGGGGGGAAGGGGGAGCCCTGACTTTCAAGGTTTAAAATGCAGCACTGACCTGAGAGGCAGAGTCTTCGGAGTTTCAGGGTCACCGGCAGGATGGGGAGGAAGGAAGAGGCGGGAGTCCTGAAAGGAGACAGGTGCCAGGTCAGTCTCGGAAGGAGAGCCCGGGTGTGCGGGCAGGCAGGCCCTGCCCCGTGTCAGTACCCCCAGCCCCGGCTGCGCTCCCGACAGCCTGGGAAGCCACCTCAAGGACCCCAAGGGCCGTGAAGCTGCTGCATCGGCATGACTTTGTGTCCCAAACCTGGGAATGGCACCCCGGTTTTCTGGGGGCACCCATCTCCAAGGGGCAGCAGCTGGGGGCAGGGGCGGCCACATGGCGTGCAGACCCGGGGCCAGAGGGATGGACGTTCAAAATCAGCCTCAGCAAGGCCTGTCTCTCCCTCACTGAGGGCTGGGGAGAATCAGAGGACACAGCGTGGGAGAGGTTCAGGAGGATGAGAGGAACAGAGCCGTGCGGAGTGTGAGGGAGCACACCCCGCCCCTGCCCTCGCCCAGGGCTTCGGGGTGTCCTGTCGGCACCAGGCAGCTCTCTCAGCATCCCCGTTGCAGACGCCGTGCCCCCAACACCACTTCCTGCAAGGGACAGCCTTTTCCTCTTTGCTTTGGCTGCTGGGAAGCTCAGAGTTGAATTTACAGGTCATTACCCGCAACCAGAGACTTGTATGTGACGTGGCTTCTTTTACGCCTACCATCACTTCTCCCTTTGCCCTAATTTCCTCTGTTTATTTTTATCTTTCTGCATTGCCTATGTTGCTTTAAACTTTAATAAAAATACATGTATTTTTTGTATTTATGTTTATTTATTCATATGGCAGCACATAAACATGGAACACCTTAGTTCCCTCTCTGCCCAAACGATCAGTGGGGGTGTGTGTGCAGACTTCATCTTTGCAAGGAGTGGGTTAGGACTGATCCCAAGCCAGACCCCCTACTTCTTGGCCAGAAGAGGCTCCCTCCTTTGCTCCTTTTGGTACCTGGGGAGGGGGGTGCATGGGAAGAGCTCCGGAGGCCCCATTTGCCAGTGAGAAACAGAATCCCAGGGAGAGGCCCTGGCTTCCCCAAGACCACACAGCAGTGAAGACCAGGTACGTCTGGGGCCCAGGAGGTTTGATCTGGACATGAATTGGTCCCCTGCCATGGTGTGGCCATCCCCACGAGCCCCCAGGGTTGGCAGTGGCTGCCCCCAGGCCGACTGTGGGTATGGAGGTGCTGCCTGGGGCAGTGACGGAGAGCCTCGGGGTCGGGAATATAACCAGCCCGGACCTCTGGCAGGCTCCACATAGCACCAGCTGTGGGTGCACCCACCCTGCAGCTGTGCAGAGCCAGGACCACCACACAGAGCCGCTCGGATCTTGGGGTCAGGTGGAGACCTCTGCCCGCTTGGCTGTCTCCCCAGAGCCGTGAAACTAACCTGTGGCCAGAGCAGGCCTGGGTTCCTGGGGTGCGGAGACCCTCCTGGCTGCCTCGGGGAGGCTGCCAACGGCCGCCCCATCCCCACTCTGCCTCGACCCACCGTCCCAACTCGTGTATTAACACCAGCACACGTAAACCCGAGATAACAGATGCAGGGAACAGGACCCCGCGGAGCTCCAGCGGGGGGAGAAGCCAGGGTGGCCCCAACACCCGTCTGGCTTTCAGTGAAGTGGAAACCACTGTGCTTCTCAGGAGCCCACTGTGGCAAGGGCTCGTGCCCGCCCCCCGGCCTGTCCCGGAAGCTACGCGCCCCCTGGGATTCACTCCACCAGGAGGGCTCCTGCCCAGCCTTCCGGGCGCAGAGACTGAGCCCCCGGAGGAGCACGTCCAGGAAGACGGCTCGCGGCGGGGGGGCTGGGCACACCCATCACCTGGCACCACGCGGGCGGCCGCGGCTCGGAGCTCGCTCACGACCGTCTCTGTGCCAACAGCTCAGCCCTCCCAGCCGGCCCTGCTTCCATCGGCTTTGAGGGGGCCAGTCGGAGTGTTCAGGCCGCAGGGCAGGCCGAGGGCTCAGGGAGAGGCAAAGGCACATGGCAGGCCCGGGGATCCTTTGCTCTGCACCCCACCCCTGGTCCCGAAGTGGGAACTCGGCCGCCTGCGGGGGCCGGGCGGAATCTCCCGGGAACGGTAGCCCCGGCTGCAGGGGGCCCTGAGGGGCGGTGCTGGGCTCTTCTGAAAGACGGGCTCACGTTCCCTTCCTGGCCAGGCCGCCCACCTCCCGGGCTGCCTCCCTGCCCTGGCCCACGGCAAAGACCACCTACCTGGGCTCTGGGTCCTGGAGTGTGTCCCGAAGGCCACGATGGGTCCCGCCTCCTTGGGATGCTCTGCGCTGAGTCCCATTCTGAAAGACACAAGGTGACAAGAAATCAGCTGGGCAGGCCTGCTGGCACATGACCCCGAGAACGGGAGGCGACTGGCGTGACCCTCCCCTGCCTCTCTTTTACCCCGCCCAGCCACCGGCACAGCGGCCCGGCCCACCACTCCCTGCGGGAAGGCGCCGAAGCGCCCAGAGGTTACCGACGGCGAGGGGAGCCTCAGCCGCCCGCCTGACTTCCAGGCTTGGTCTGGACTCCCCGTCAGACCAAACCCCAGCCATGGGCCTCCTTGCAGTCCAGCCGCCCACATCTGCCGAGTCTCCCCAGCTCTGGTAGGGGGCTGCGGGTCCCCTGAAATCAGCTCACAGAGTCTGGTACTACCGCCCCCCCGGGCTGGTGGCTCTGTGTCAGAGACCAGCTCCCATGAGGCTGGGTGCGCCCTGGGCCAGCACGGAGCCCGGCACCCAGGAGGCCCCCAGGATGGCGGGGAAGCACCCCGCTCCACTCTTGGAGCGACGTCTCTATCTGGCACTCAGACAGCATACACCTGACTCTGGGCCTTTTCCCGATGAGCCAGTACGAGGACACCCCAGGCCTGACTGAGCAGGAACACCAGGCCCCGGGGCCCTGAGAGCACCCTGCCCAGGGCGAGTGGGAGGCCAGGCTCTTGCCCCTGCCCCGCCTCCGGGACACCCCCCCCCTCCCCGCAGGCTCCTCCAAAGCAGGGCCGGCTCCCCGTCTGTGAGGACAGAACAGCACACCCAAACCCAGGCCCAGCTCACCGCAGAGAGGGGCTGGGCCTCAGCCGGACTCCCTCTGCCTCCGCCCCAGGCTGAGCGTGAGCAGGTGGCAAGGGGGAAGGCAGGGTCTGGGCCCTGGGTCCCGGGGGCTTCGTCCCTTCCACATCCTCCTCCCCTGCCCTTTGTGAGCACCCCAGCTTCCTGCCCACGCGAGCTGGGAGACTCCTGCAGCCCCCCTACCCCCTGGTGCGAGAATGTAGCTGCTTTGTGCCCCCAGGAGTGCAACCTTCCCCAGACCCCCATCCCACCCGGAGCAAGAGCACTGGGGCCAAGAGTGACCAGTTGCCACTACTGGGCTTGCAGCCCTCCCCCTCAGCCCAGGCCCCTGCCAGTGGGGGTCAGGGGGCTCATCAGGCCCTCAGAGGCTGCTCGGGTCCTCAGGGACCTGCTCGTGGGCTCCCAAGGAGGTGCTCTGGGTTCTAGCCCCAGAACGCTAGGTGGAACCCCAACACCAGCCCTGAAGATGGGGACCGAGAGGTACTTGTGAGCCCGATGCACTCGGTCTGCAAGTCACACAGCTCTGGGGTCTAATCCTGTTTGCCCACCTCTCATCATCTGGAGCCTCTCTTAGCTGCAGGATGGGGCTTCGGGGCCGGAGCACCTCACTGCCCTGTTTTACAGGAGAGCAGGACCCCTGAGAAGGGACTGCCCCAAGGCAGCACAGCCCTTGCCTCACGGGCTGGGATGCCCTCCCCACTCTCCTCCCAGCAGGCGGAGACCTGCCGGGCACCGGGCACCGGGCGTGTCTGCCTGCGCCCGTAAGATGGGCGGGTTAGGAAGTCCCTCAACCTGGGGTACCTCTGACGCCCTGACCTGGAGCTGATGGGACAGTGCCCAGACACCAGCCAGGAAAGAACCCCAAAACAGCCAACAGAGCGCACCCCACTCCTCCCTCCGGACTGTGAGCACAGCCTGGTTGGGGCGCACGAAGGGCAGCTACCACGGGCCGCACACCGTGCTGCCCACAGGCCCAGCAGCCAAGCGGCCTTTGTGCAAAGAGCCCTATTCAATGTAACTAGTTGACGTGAGCCGCCGAAATCAAGTTTGCAGGGAGCTGGAGGAGATGAAAACAGGACAAGGCCACCCCGGGCCTGCTCTGGACACAAGGGGTGTGGAGATTCCATCCTGCCTGGTGAGCAGCGCTCCAGCTGCAGGTTTGGTTCTGGGATCCTGGCCCCATCCCGGTATGACAAGGAGCCACACGTGGCCGTGGCTGAAAACTCACAGGGACGGCTGCCCAGGGCAGGTGATGTGAAGCCTGGGTGCCCCTTCCAACTGCAGGCAGCACTGACAGAATGCTCTTCCCCTGGGACACTCTAATGCTCCCACATTCTTGCAGCCGCTCTCCCGGTGACGGCGCAGAACAGCCAGGCTGAGCGTCCGCCAGGCCCTGGCACACAGAGTCGCTCCCTCGGCCTGCCCACCTTCACCCTCTGCCTGCTTCCAATCGCTGCATGCTGAGCTAGACAGCCGTGGTGTTCCCAGCCCTCAGAGCCCGTACAAGCCTGTGAGTGCCTCGTTCGGCCTCGGGGCTGCCTGAGCCTTCCGAAGCTGTCCTCCCTCAAGAGGCCAGCCCGAGTGCTGTGGTGGTGGGAAGGGAGGCCAGGGACCCCTGCCCGCCTCAGGGTCACTAAGGAGCTTGGCCCCCAAGTCCCAGAGGTCACGGGCCAGGCCGGGGAAGCATGGGGGGCTGACCAGATCCTTGGTCTCTGCCTGCTGTGCAGGTCCAGGCACAAGGTCATCCCCTCCTGCCCTTCCCTCCCGTGACACGGAGAGCTGCTGGCCTCCACGGCTGTGTGTGTGTGTGTGTGGGGGGGCGTTCCGATGACCAGAGTACAAGTCCCAAGCCCAGGGCTGGCTCACAAGGACGCCTACCATTGCTCCCCTCGGGGGCCCAGTGCTGGGGCCCTTCCCTCTCGGAGCCTGTGCCCCACAGTGTGGTCACTTGGAAGACAGGGTCAGTGTGGGCCGTCTCGGCAACCTTCTCCCCCATGCAGTTCCGTCCTCTGGAAGGCGTTGGCACAACGAGGCTGGTTCTTAATCAGTCAGAACCAACCCTGCACCCTGGCAGGATGTCTCAGAGCTCAGTCCCTGCCTTGCCCAGGCCCAGGAGTAGCCTGGTCTCTGGAACATTCCTGTGTCTATCTGCAGGGCAGTCCAGGGCCCGCAGAGGTCCCATTTCAGCTCTGGGCAAGCCCCTCCACATCTCGGCCTCAGGTTCCCAATCTGTTATACAGGGACAGCGACACCTACCTCCTCAAATTTACACGCAAGATGAGAGACGGAGCCCGCTGCACACCCAGGCCGCGCGGGGCTCCCTGGACCGCACGCCCCCCGCTGCCCCTCTGGGCTGCTTTGAGGACGTGTAAGAACTCACTCTGGGCTTTTATCCTGGAGAAATTTCTCCTCCACCTCTTATCTTACCAGGGCCCAAGTCTCCGGGGCCTGGGGCCGGAGGGGACACTGGGGCAGGAGCTGGGAGCTCCCAGCAGGAACCCTGGTGTTGGCCAAGCTGCAGAGCCCAGACCATGGGAACACAGATCCCCAGAGCCCTTAGCCTGCCTTGTCCATACTTCTCTTCAGCATTAAACTTGGCCTTCTCCAAGGTCACATGTGGGAGAAACAGCCCACAAACTGGGAAGAGCCGGTTGCTAATGAATGACGTGCAGAGCTCACCCACGATTTCTGGGCAGACATGCCCTGCAGAGGACGGAGGCCTGGCCCTGGGGTCGTGCCGCGTCGGAGACCCAAGGCTGCAGGTACTCAGGACAGGTCGGGAGGTGTCAGAAGGAGGCCGTGAGCTTGTGGGCAGCCACGTCCTCCAGCCAGAGGGCCAGAGGGCCAGAGGCCCAAGCCAGGGGTGCCTCCCCGGGTCTGCTGCTTTGTTCGCATCCATGCAGCTCTCCGGCAGGGACCCAGAGCCAGGACTCGGGGAGCTGACGGCTGCCACGGCAGCCAGCGTGGAAGGGCACAGGCCAGCTCACACCCCCAAGGACACGGCGCCCAGTGGCAGAGGCGCCGGCCCCGGGCAGGGGCCTGAGCAGCAGAGCCCAACAGACCATGGAGAATCTCACAGGCTGTGTGGCCTTCGGGACCCTGGCCGCGCTGAGCCCCAGTCTGCTATCTTAAGCAGCAGCCATAGCTGACATCATGAACATGAAAATGAACACACGTGGGACCCCCGCGGGCTGGGCCCGCACACACTACAGGCGCTCTCGCCGGGCCGCAGCCGACGCCGCAGGAGTTACCAACTCGGGGCCCGGAAAGCGAGTCTCCGCCAGCGGCCCGTCCGGGCGCTCACCCACCTGGAGCTCTTCCAGGTCGCGGGCGTCGCGAGGGACGTCCCTACCTCTAGGACAGGAACAGGCCCCGGTGCCAGAACAACAACAGGGGCCGTGGTCTCTACGGACGGACGTCCCCTCCAGACATCGGACTCCAGACACTTGGGACGCGAACGGACACTTCAGGGGGGCCCCGCCCCAAAGTAGCAGCATCGCCACCACCGTCGGCCTGGAGGCGCCTCCGTGAGCTCCCCATTCTCAGGGGCCCCTCTGCCCCCCACGGCAACCCGCTGCGCCTTCTATAACCATCTCTCCTCTTTGGGACAATGTGCCATGAGGACTTGGGTGGGTCGGGGTCACTCTGGCCGGGTGGTTAGCTTTGTGATGTAAAGGCGTTCTTCCTCATTCAACAAGATCTGGACAACCGAGAAAGGAAGAGAAGGCGGCCCACAGTCCTCCCCTGCTGAGCCTGGCCCGGGGCCGACTCCCCACCCGGGAAGACTCCCACACGCCAAGGCCAGCGGCCACAGCCTTCCGTGGCAGGGGCTCCCACCAGCCGTGTCTGCTGAGCAGGCCACGTCACATCCCGCCAGAGAGCTTTGTCACAGCCACCGGACCGAGACTCCCCGCCCCGGACAGCGGCCGGCCACGTCGTGTCTCACGTTCGGAGAGGGGTCAGGACACACACCTCTGGCTTTAGGCACAGATCTTTCCTCTGTGCCCGGGAGACCCTGCTCAAAGCCCAGGAGCACTTTCACACGCCGGAGGCTGCTGCTCCAACTGGCCCCTCGGAACCTTCTGGAGACCCACCAAATGTCAGGGGCGGTGGGGAAATGGAGGCTCAGAGTCGGGGAGGGACCGAGGCCCCTGCCCACCGGTCAGGCACAATCTCCCCGAGGCACGCTTTTCAAAGGCCTCAGTGGAAGCTGCCTCAGACCTGTCCCGGGCCCTCGGGAGGTCTGGACGCCAACACCCTCACGTGCCACAGACCCGCGAAGAGGAACGACGGGAAAGAAGAGGGGTACGGTGTGTACTACGGAGGGGCTGGGCAGCCCCCTGCCGGGGGAGAGGAGGCAAGACAGCTCTGGAGTCTGTGAGGACTTCCTGGACGAGGACCCTACGAACCCCAACGTGGTGGCAGGACCCTACAGGAAATTCATGAACGGAAAATGTGTGACCTAAACTAACAGAATGTGCCACTACTCACCCATGACATCGGATGGGCCGATAGAGTCCACCTTTCACACCCACTGAGCTGAGGGGAAAAGGCCCCAGAGCCTTCCACGGCATCTCTCATCTCTGGTCTTCCCGACTGAACCCCCGCCCCCAAGCAGCCCCGGAGTCTTCCCGTGGCCTGGAGTTACGTGGAGTCCTCCCTCCGTGGGCCGCAGGTGCTCAGGGCTCAGGCCCGTCTGTCAGGCGCTGCCACGCTGTCCCCGATGAGGTCGGCTCACAGGCCCCTCAGGTTAGTCCTAAAAAAGAGAACATATTGCTGGAGATAAATAACAGGCAGATCTGCCCCCTTGTCTCTCTGAGCGTCGTGGCCAGGCGACGTGGCCAGCCTAGTGGCTCGTGCCACCGCACTGAGTGCAGCGTTCACAGCCTTCCCTTCTTCTGTTTCAGCCTCGGGATCCCGTTTCATTCATTCATGAAAGTTTCCCCCAAGAGTCCACCCTGGGCCAGGCTGGTGATTCTGGTGGGTCTTTCTGGAGATGCTCGGTCTTCCAGAGCAGACACGGGCCATGAACTGATCAGTGGGCAGGTGGGGAGCAAGGAGGGCCTCCAGGAGGAGGTGATGCCGGGGCTGCAGTCTAGAGAAGTGGGAGGATGGCACCACGGAGGGGGCAGAGCCAGCTCCTGGGAGCCTCTCAGGTCTCAGGAAGGGGAGACTGGACTTCCACCTGGGGCTGGACGGGAGCCCCACAGGGCGGAAGGCAGGCAGGAATTTGCATGGTGATCACACGTCCCTGGATGGGTGATCCACAGACACGCCGAGCAGAAGCAGAGCTGACAGTCTGGGTGTGGCAGGGAGGGGAGCCGACGGTGACCCCGCAGGCCAGCGGCTGGGGGACATCTCCCAGGAATTACGGGGGGCGGGAGGGGACGGCTGCGTTCACAGCAGAGGAAATCCCCTACTGCGGGCTGCCCGTGGTCGGGCCCCAAGGGGCCCACGGGCCAGGCAGCCCCCCGGGGCCGGCCACGGCCTCTCGCACCCTGGCCGATGCGGCGAGCTGTGTCCTCGTTTCGTTGTAGAGCGCGCCCAGATCCCCAGCCGGAGAATCGCGCCTCGTTGCTCCCGCCCGACGCCCCTCCCGCGGCACCAAGATCGAGCGCTGCGGCCTCCACCCTGACCGTCACCGTTCTAACGGGCCTGCCAGTCTGGCTGGGGCTCCTCCATGAAGCATCTGCAGAGGCTCGGCCTCCCGGCCCTCGGCCTCCCGGCGGGCAGCCCAACAGTGTTCCGTGAGGCCGCCCCAGACAGCAGACGTCAGGGCTCAGCACACAGAGGGGCTCTGTCCCCAGGACACAAAGCAGAGCTTGGGTGCTGGGCGGCGCCGCTGGCCTCAGCGCCTCCCCCAGCAGCAGGTCTCTGGGGCGCAGGGGCCTGAGACAGGAGAGGCGGGGGAGACCAGAGGAGCCGGCCTGCCCGCCATAAATCACCACGCCAGGCTTTATAATTATCTGGGCACTTAAGCTGCTCTTTCTTCTCTTCCCCCTTTCCCTGGGGAAATTTCCTTCATTTCCTACATTATCCCGGTCTCCCCGCACGTCTAAATCAACCTCGGCCCCGCCACAGCCCGCTCCCCGGAGCGAGCTCCCTCGGCCTACTTTCACTGGGGAGGGCGGGCTGGAAGGCAGGAAGGTGCCCTCGTTCAAGCCCAAGTTCCCTTCCTGCCCAGGGCAGAAAGCTGAAAAATGCCACCATGGCCGTCCTTCGAGCTGTGGGGTGAGCACGGCCCCGGTGTCTGCCGGCTGCGGCTCCCGCCCCCGGGGGATCTGTCGTCACACCCAGGGGGCGGTGGGCTTCCCCGGGGAGGCAGGCCCGAGCTTGAGGGGGGGGTCCCAGATGAAGAAGAGGAAACGCCACTGAGCCGACTACCCTGGGCTTTCCAGCAGCCGTCCCAGGTGACCTTGACAAACAGCTTTCCCTGAGGCCAGGCTGGGCCAGCGCCACCCCCCCTCCGCCCCCCACCAGAGTCTGGGGCAATCTGGAAGGTGCGTCCCACTTCGTTCATGGGGAGGATGTTGCGGGGGGAGCAGTTCTGATGCTACCGTCTATCATTTATCCAGCCCGACCCCAAATCTCACCCAATTCCCACGTGCCTGCTGGTCCGTGTCACTCTCCCCATTTCGCAGATGAGAACACTGAGGCCCAGGGAGGAAAGCAACCTGCCCAGAGGCCTGCCGCTTCCAAGGTTCTGCTCCTTGCATGTCAGCTGGCAAGGGCCCCCATAGGGCAGTGGCAGGGCGCAGCAGAAGGCAGGCTGGGCAAGAGTCCTCAAAGGGTCCCCCTTCATCCCTGGTAGAAGTCCCACCTTGAGAGGTGGAGGGGAAGGCAGCACCTGTGCCAGGGCGTCAGGCTGGGGCCAGGGGCTGCTGCCGCAGACCAGTCCTGGGCAAGCGTTTCAAAGTCAACAAGCGGCCAGGCTCTCCCAGGCCTCCCTCCCAGGGGGATGAGCCAGCCGGGTTTTTTTTTTAAATCTGGATCTCATTTTCTGCCCACATTTCTGACCTCCGGAAGCCTCTCGGGTAGTTTTCCAGAGCCCTCTGGATTCTGTCACGGGCACGTTTCATGCCTCTGCTCGCCACATTCACAGCCAGGTCACTGGGCACCCCCCGGATGCCAGGTGGAGCCTGCGGGCACGGCTGCCCGGGCCTTCCCAAGCCCTGGGCTCCAAATGGCTCTCTAACAGCCATCTCCAGGCAAATTCCATGACTCCTTCCCTTAAAAAAAAAAAAAAAATTCCCCTCTTTGAAAACAAACAAAAGTCCCAGAGAGAGATGGCTTTGCCTCAGCTGCATTTTCTGTTTTGTTCTGTCCTCCTGTTTGGCACGGCAAGCTGCTGGAGAAGCTGTTCAACCCTCTCATTCTACAGATGGGTAAACTGAGGCCCAGCCAGGGGAAGGGGCTTACTGAAAGCCCCCCCCCCAAATGATTCTCTGGCCCAGCTGGCATGGAGCCGGGGGGCCCCTCAGCAGCTGCTGGTTCTGAGCAAGAAAGGACAGGGTCTGAGCCCACGGCGAGGCCAAGAGAAGAGCAGTCATGGCCCTGGGCGGGACCCTGGGCCCACTCTGCCCAGGCGGTCCTGGGTTCCATGGCCCAGAAGGCTGGTGCTCAGTATATGTGAAAGAAACCTCGGGGCGGTGGGGTGCGGGGGGAGTGCCTTGAACTTTGGGGGCAGAGCTCAAGGAAAGCAGGCTGGCTCTAATGGAAACCAGTCAGCGGGCCAAGTGCAGCAGGAACACCCCCCCCCAGTGGTTTCCATGGGGACCGAGCCGGGAGGTGGAGCTCTGGCGCGCCTGCCGCAGCAGATGTGGCCTGTGCAGGGCTGGCGTGGGGTGGCGGGAGGGGCGGCGCTGCGCCTGGCAGCAGGGCCCTGGGACGTGGCAGGGCCCGGGCTGGATGTCATAACGAGCCCGGGGCTGTGGGTCCGCCACCTCCAGGAGGCTTCCTGGATTCCTCAGCCCGGTGCTGGGTGCTCCTGGCTAACCTTCTGCTCCCCACCCAGCACCACCAGGCCTGGGGCCGGGCCTCCGTGTTCCCTGAGTGAGGTGCCCTGGCCTGGGAGTGGGGGACAGACACCGCTGCCCGTCGCGGCTCTAGCCCTCCAGCAGAGGACCCAGAGCTCAAGGTCTGCTTGACCCAGTCACTGGAGGGTGCTGTCCGTCTCCTCCTGGACCCCAAGCCAGCGCCTGCCCATAGCAGGCTCCCCAGCCCCTCTGGAGAGGTGCCCTCGAGGATCCGATGAGCTCTGAGCAATGCTGGGACAGGGGACCCCACGGATGGACAGGGCACGGCTTCTCCAACATGACACGGCCCCCTCGCCTGCCGAGAGCTGCTTTCACACGCGCTTACCCTGGCCTCTACGTGGCTCCCCAGCACCTCTGCGCCGCCCTGGGCTGACGGAACCCCCTCCAGCTGAGACCCTTGTCCTGGAGCAGAGCTCGCAGGTGCCGACGGCTCCGGGTGCCTGGGCGACCCACCTTGTCCACCTTAGCACAAGGAACGAGTCTCCACGAGAACGGGGTGCGGGCCCATCAGATACAACCAGCCCCCGCCGTGTGACGAACCTGCAGGACCCCTGGCTTGTCCTCCGCTGTCGGTTCCCAGCACAATGGAAGGGTACGAACTGGGCACAGAACAGAAAGGGCCATTTTGAGAACATCAAAGGCTTCAAGATGGCCTTGCCTGTTCCGGGCTTTTACAGTGTCCCGTACAGGCCGTTATTCCCAGTGTCTGAGTGATACGCTCTGTAGATCACCTACTGTGGGCCTGAAGAACAGCAAGAACGGGGATGCCGCCCTTGGCCACCCATTCCCATGACCCGCTGCCACACCGTGCATCGTCTGGCACCAGCCAGCTCCCTGAGCCACAGAGGCCTGAAGCCCTCACCCCAGCAGGGCACTGGGGGCTTTGTGGGCCCAACCGGCAGGCCCCAGATGCTGGGGTCACCACAACCCAGCCGGAGATGGGTCCTTGGGACCCCCAGAACCACCGCAACACGCCCCCCCTGGCTCTCCCCACGGCTGGAAGAACTCCAGCGCAAAGGACAGGGCCCTCCTGGCACTGCGTGTCTGGGGAGAACCCACCAAGGTCAGCATCCGGACAGCTCAACGATGAAAAAGGGTCTGGCCAGGTGTTTCCACCCAGCGTGGGGACAGCATGGGGAGAGAGCACAGGGCCTGTGGTCAGAGACCTGGTTTCAGTGGGGGCTCTGTGACTCCCTTGCTGTGTGACTCTGGGGACGCTCCTTGGCCTCTCTGAGGCTCGGTTCTCTCACGCCGAAAACTGCCAACACCGTCCACGCAGCCGGGGCCCTCTGCCGTCCGGTCTGCACCACATTCCAGCACCCAGAGCCGCCCTGGCACACGCGGGCTCTGACGGGAGGTCAGAATGAAGCGGAACGGGCCGACTGCACTCTCAAACGGATATTTTAAAAAAAGGGGGGGGGAGGCACCCAGGGGGCTCAGTCTGTGAAGCAGCTGCCTCTGCTCAGGTCGTGATCCGGGGTCCTGGGATCAAGCTCCGCATCGGGCTCCCTGCTCAGCAGGGAACCTGCTTCTCCCTCTGCCCGCTGCTCCCCCAGCTTGTGCTCTTTCAAATAAATAAATAAATAAAATCTTAAAAATAAATAAATAGGATCAAAGTACCCGGCCCTAAGCCTGGCGCTTAGTAGGTCAACAGAGGATGGCTGCTCCCGACCCCAAGGAACCGAGTCCTGTGTGTAACACCTGACAGGCGCTGACCCTCCCTTGGGGGAGGGAAGCGTGGACCCCAGTTCTCCACTGGGCCGAGACGGGTCCTGCCTGAGCCTGCCTCTCACGCTCCTTCCCGGGCGACGGGACGCTCGCGGTGGCGGCCGTACGGCTCCCCGGGGGCACCCGCTAAGGCCGTGGTGGCCCGCCATGCCGCCTGGCCCAGGAGGGCCCACCTGGGAGCCGCCTCCCAGGGCCGCCGCCGTCACTGTCACACAGGCTGCACAGCCCCGGGCCGGCCCGCGGGACCGCATCTTGGGGGGCAGGGCCCCCCCCAGAGCTAGAGCCCCAGGACTGAGGCCCGAGACCCTCGAGGACCACCCACCCGGCGCTGAGCGCCTCCCAAGGTCCTGGCATCGGGCGACTTACCTTTTGGGTGATCGTCACCACAAAGGCTGGAGCTGGAGGGCACCCCCTGTGCCCCGCGCCGCTGCTGCTGCAGGCCACCACCTCCGCGTCCCCGGGGCCGAGCGCGGCCGGCGGGCGGGGGGCCACCTGCCCGCGCCCCGCACTCCATGCTCAGGGGGGAGTCCTCGGCCCACCGAGCCAGAAGCAGCCTCTGGCGGGTGGGAACGGCGGCGGGAGCTCCGCTTGCCTCCGGGACCCCTCCGCCCACGCCGGGCCGGAAGTGCGGGCACACCCACTGCAGGAATCCTGGGGCAGGGCTGGGCTCCCAGGAAACTGGGCCAGAGGTTCCCCGGTCCCCACCGCCCCCACTGGCTGCTCCCTTCGGCGGGTCTGGCCTCTACCTCCCTTCTAGCCCCTCGAGAAACTCGGAAGCCAGAGTCCTGGGGGCCCGAGGCCGGGGGCCCTTCCCGGGGTCCACCAACAAGTGCTCCCATCACGGGGGATGGATGGGGAGTGACCGCATCACCACGGGGGCCACGAGAAACCTGCGGGTAGGGCGGATGCCCTTGCATCACGGTCAGGGAAACCGAGGCTGGGATGGGCGGGCCGCTCCCCGGAGAGTCCAGGCCTCTGGTCTCGATCTCAGAGGCCCCAGTGAGGGGACACACAACCCCCCAGGGCCTCCCAGACAGGCTCCCATCGGACTTGGGAGTTTCCCGAGTCTCATGCTGTCACATTTGCTTTAAAGACACAGAACCAAGGCCCATAGTCAATATCATTCTCATCAAGGATCTGTTTGTTTTGTTTTTTGTTTTTTGTTTTGTCCAAAAGTGAGTTGGGCGTTCACAGGGCCTCCCCCCCGGGTCCCCCCCAGGTGACTGATGAGCAAGCCGGGCGCTGAAGCTTCTTGGGTCCCACGCGCGCACGCAGACCTGCCTGGGAAGACGGGCCCCGCTGGCCGCTCCTCGCAGGACGGCGGCCAGCGCGCCCCGCGGCCCAGCCCTGCGCCTTCCGGCCGCTCCCCTCCCTCGGCCGCCTTCCCGGATCCCGATCGGGGCCTGCCCGCGCCATTTCCTCTCCCAGGCCTAGAGGCTCACTTCCACCCCTCGGCGTCTGCAAATGGCCGGTGCCTGGAAGAGCCTGGCCCTCCGCGGACACTGCTCGGCGTCCAGCCGCCTCCCAGCGTGGGGCCAGGCTGGCCGGAGGGCCTTCCTTCACGGCCCGGGGACCGGGCAGCGGGGGGCCCTGTCCAACCTGCTCCGGCTGGCCCTGGGCTGGGGAAGAGGACCCATCCAGGGGGCCAGTGGGGTGCCCGGCAGGTGTCCCCAGGGAGGACCCAGGGGCTCTACAGCTCACCACGAAGCCGGGAAGAGGGCCTGCCCCTCGCAGGCACGGTGCCCCCCAATGCCCGTCCACCTCTGGAAAGCCCCGACGTACCAGGCAAAGCACAGGGCACTATGTGTGTGCCCACGCCCGGGCGGAGGCGCGCCGTCCACACCTGACCACCGCGTGGCTGTGCAGGACGAGCGTGGGCTTTGGCGGACGGCAGGCCCGGGTCCGACTCCCACCCTGATCTTCACCAGCCGGCTGAATCTGGGGACCCGGCTCCAGGGGCGGGGCCTCCCCCGGCCGAATGGAGCCGGTGTTAACCCCCACCTGCAGGCATTTCCGAGACTCAGAAATCAACCAAGGACTAACAGCCGGTGTGGGGTGCTCGCTGGGAACTGAGTGCTGGGCTAAGTGCGTGACTGTGAGGCGGGGACACTTGCTGTCCCCATTTCACTGATGGGGATACGGGGACACGGAGACGTGCAATGACTTGCCTTTGATCGACACGGCCAGGAACTAACACCGACTCTGTCTGAACCCCGGCCTCGGTCCCGGAGCGCCTGCTCTGCTGCCCACGGCTTTGCCGGACGAGCAAGGTGCCCTGTCCGCCTTGCCTGCTCTTGCGGGAGCACCCAGCCCAGCGCCGTGCTCTCGGGGCTGCTAGTGAATACGGGTCTGATGCAAAGACTGGGGTCAAGAGGCTGAAAGACCAAACGGGAAAAGAGGAAGTGGTTAAAAGAAAAAAAAAAATCCAAGAGCAGAACCTCTAGAGAAGGCAGCTCCCCATGAGCTCTGGGAGATTTCATCAACTTTTCGCCCTTCCTGTTATTCCCAAACATCTCCACCAACAGGTACGTGCCTTCGAATAAACAAGCCACAACAAAGCGCTTCTATTAACAAATGGAAGGCGATCTGGGAGCCTGCAGGAGACGGCGGAGGGAAGCATCCCTGTCTTGTTCATTCGGCCACAAGCCTCGGGGGTGAGCTCCCGGCCTCGGGAAGGCAGCCTCAGAGGCTGGGAAGGGTAGAGACAGGATCCAGAGTTCGGGAAAAGCAGAAGCAATCACTTAAAAATGAGGCAGGGGGTGGGGGGTCGGGAAGAACCCTCCGAACGGATGACATCGTTACATGAGCAAATTCGCAAAATAAACGGTTATCATGTGCAAATTATTTGTGCTTGTAAAACTTCTCTGTCCTCACGGATGATGACGACCAATAAATTCTCTACCCTGTTATCTCGGTGAGATAATTTTTTTTAAGTTTACAGCTTCTCTTCATAGTTACCTGTTGAATGTGTGTGTGTGTGTGTGTGTGTGTGTGTGTGTGTGTTTTGCAGTGGGGGGGATTTAAATGTACCTTTAAACCGCTCAAAATATTTGTCATCAATTTTTCATAATAACTCAAAATAATTTTAGGTAAGCCTGTACAGATCAGCTAGAGATTTAATGAGGATCTCAAAATCTGAAGTCCCAAACCCCACAATTTTTAATTTAAATCTAGTGTTAATGCTGTTGATGCTGCCAAACAACACAGAAATCGGGCATTCGTTAAAACATTTAAGGTCTTTTAACGTAGGGCATTTGGCGTCTTAAAAGGCAAAGACGAAGACCAACATTTAAATTCTAATCCGATGAAGGTGATGGTGTTTCCTCTACCGAGTTGTTCAGGGCACGACAGGATCATAGGACTGTTTTTATACACAAATGCAACTTGTTTATTTTGACCTCAGTTCTTCGAAACTGTCGACTCCACAACTGAAATATGCTGTGTGTTCCAACAAGGACCCAGCAGTCATAATGACAGACCAGCCCATCTGTGCTGTGAGAATGTATAATTTCAGTCTATAGTGGAATTTATATAGAAGCAATGATGTGAAAACTGCTATGCGTGGTACTTTCTTAAAAAAACAAAAAACAAAAAACAAAAAAAACCTGCCGAGAAGTATTGAGTGCTATGGAGAACGCTGATATGTTGCCTGATTCAGAGCACAAAAGGTTCCATGGCATTTTCCTGATCTGGGAGGAGGCAGAATGTCATTGCCCAAGTTAAAAAACAAACACGGTAATAGGTCACATATAAGCATCCCGGCACTATAAGGTGTGAGCTAGAAAACGTGTGATCTGCAGACATGACTCCCATTAGGTGAACATAATCTCGGTGGAAAATACTAATTTAGAATGAAAATGCTCATTTATGGAAATTAATTGATTTTATGCTACTTGCCCTTACCTCCAAAAAGAGCACGAAGTTGTGCTCAGGAAATGTGACTATCATTCTAGGATTTAGGATTAAAAGGCCTATTTACCTAACTAATTATACCAAAAAATAAAATGTTGGGAGATGAGGCATGGGCAGCTATTAAAAGCATAAATTCTTTAAATAAACGCGAGGGACCCTCCTTTCCCCCAAGAACCATCCCTCTACACTTTGGACTCTTTTGCTTTCGAATTTATGACACTTTGTTTTTTTCCCATTACTTCTACTTTGCCACCGGCGTTTTATTTGGTGCTCGCTGCATATTTGGGTAGGGTCACTCTCCAGCTTGCAGCAGCAGAATGTGGCTGTCACAATCATGAAAATGTTTTAATTATCTCTGCTATATACGCCTGTCTCTGCAGGCCCAAACCCCCGGTATCGACTGCTGTCTAATATAAGAACAAAAGCAGCTGTGATAGTCCTTGTGTGAGCTGAGCTCACTTTTATGTTTGGTGGTATCTGCCCAGGCCGGCTGCTGAGACCCACACAGACAGGGCCCAACGCCTCCGAATTAGGAAAACAAAGATGTATTTACGTGGGAATTTTCCTCTCCGTTGCCATTTAGAACTTTCTGGGCCTGATTTTCCATTTTCCATAAATCAAGACCCCGGCTACCCTCCACCGTGGGGAAAAAACCAGGCCGCATCTGTGGGCGTTTTTGTCAGCCTGCCAGCGATGGAGGTAAGTCGGAGCTCAACTCTGCAAAGCCCACCTTTTATCTGAAAAGGTTCAGCCATTCTGAAGGGTCAGGGCCCATCACAGAAGCTCGGGCAACCGGGGAGGGTGGCTTTTGGGCTGCGGCGGCAGCGTGGCCGGGGGAGGTAAAGGTCTTCCAGGGACTCCCACCCCCGTTGGCCGCAGTTCAGGCCCTGGACGGTCGAACGTCTGGGCCCACGGTTCTGCAGATGGGAAGCCAGGACGGGCTCTGGCACAGGCCGGCCCCGGACAACTCGGGCCCCCCGAGGGACCGTCTGGTGGTCGTGCCCACGTGGACCCCACGCACCGTCTGTGGGTAGGGCAGTTATGAGCTGGCCGCGGCACCGTTAGGCGGAATCCCCGGGCTTAAGTAAGTGTTTAAAAAACAGAGTGCAAAACGACCTAAGAGATTTTCCCCAAACTGAGCTGAGAGCCGAAAAGAGCCTTCTTTTTTCTCCCGACACCCGCAGCCCCCCCACCCCACGCCCGAAATAAAATAAAACGAAAGGGAGAAAAGAACTGGATCCCTAAACTGTGGACATGGCAGCATTAGAGATGCCGATAAAATAAAAAGGCCTCTGTTTCTCAATGCAGAACCCACCCCTCCCGTGTGCCAGCCCAGCCCTGCTTGCTGAGGAGTTTGCTGGGAGGAGCATGGGCGCGTTGCTGTTTTTCCCTCTGTCCCTCCTGGCACCACCAAAAATTAAAATAACGGTGATGATGATGGTGATGATGATGATGATGATGAGACCCCCACGACAAACCAACACAACTGAGCAAAAACGAGTAGGCCGTGCCTATTAATACCTCCTGAAACATTCGTTCAGATTCTAATTGAACACGCAGCTACTGTGAAATAACAAACGTTCATTTTTATTGTGATTCCCAAAGCCTATAGCTTTGGATCTTAAAAATAAATGGGCTTGGCTTTTGCATTTTCCCTGCAGTTTTTGGAAAGGCTTACTTCACTGAAATGGTGGGGGGGGGCGGGTCGGAAATAGAATTTTGAATTTCGGATAACCAATTAGAGGGAAGGAAACGTAAGAGGCATCGAGCACAAGATGGCAGAGCCCTCGGCTTGTCTTCCAGCACAGGAGGAGGGGAGAAGGTGACTTACCCAAGGTGCAGGAGGATGCGAGGCGCTTTCTCCAAAGCAAGGAAGTGAGAAGAGTGCCTGCCGGCCGGGCCAGGCCCGGTGGCAGGACGGGGAGGGCCGGTCCCACCAGCCAGCAGGCCGTCCCCGGGTGCCAGCCCCGGTCCGACGGGCCCCC
>LNAC01000097.1:4430360-4441919 GCA_002007465.1 Ailurus styani | reverse complement strand
CGACCCTCGGCGGGGGGCGCGGGCGTCCGGGAGGCCCGGCGCTCGCTCGGCCGCCCCCCGCCGCGCGCACGGGCCTCCGCGGCTGTGACCCGGACCTCAGGCTCGTGCAGGTGACAGTCCCGCCCGCCTGCCCTCCTGCCTTGCCTATCTTTCTTTTATTTGTTTTAGTTTTAAAATCCTCGAAGTGATCGGTATCAGAATAAATGTCGCCGCAATAACCGCCCCACGCAGAGGGGACTTGGGCTCCCCGGGCTGGGCTTCTGTCCCGGCCTCTCTCCCGGGCGCACACTCCTGCCCCTGGAGGGTGAACTCCTACGATCCGGCATCTTGCCTTGGTCCTTGGACTTGACCCCTCCTTTTGTCATTGATGCCTTTCACCAACGGCCGCCCTTTTACAGACTGAGCAGTGTGTCCCTTGGCTGAGTGGCAGTCCCCGCTGCCCCCGTGTTCCCATCACAGACACAGCGGCTTGTCAACAGGGTCACACCAGTCCCGTAAGTCGCTGTACGAAGAGGAAATGCAGGGAGGGACCTCCCCATAAGTTGCCAAATTGATCCCAGGGGGTTGTGCCAGGCCACGATGTGGGCCCCACGGCCTCTGTCCTCACCGGCGTGGAGACTGTCTTCACTCCCGTGACTAAGGAGGCAAGAAGCAGTGCGTCTGAAAGCGCGTACCAGGAAGGGCGCTTACACTGATTTTTACGGCCTTGCGCACAAGTGGGCAATTCCAGCACTTTCTATTAATTTGGCCTGAACACAGCCCCAGCCCAGAATCAGATGTCCCACACCTGAAGATGGCTGGGACCGCCTACTTGTCCTCCTGGGACTCAGTGTCCTCATCCCATAAGGGGGCTGTCGCCTGAGAGCCCATCTTACAGAAACAGTGGGTGTGAGGGTCAGCCTCAGGCAGAGGGAAGTTGTGGGCAGAGGTTGCTTCTAGGACATAGGGGGCATCCTGATACGGGGAGCACTCCCGACACAGGGAGCACTCCCAGCAGAGGGAGCACTCCTGACACGGGGAGGACCCCCAGCAGAGGGAGCACTCCTGACACGGGGAGGACCCCCAGCAGAGGGAGCACTCCTGACGCCGGGAGCACCCCCAGCAGAGGGAGCACTCCTGACACAGGGAGTCCTCCAGGCAGAGGGAGTCTTCTAAAAGGCAAAGGACACAGAATGCACTGTAGGGAAATCCCTTCCTCAGGCCAATTTCCCCTCTTCTTTGCACTCACACACTCTGCCTCACGGGTGGCCAGCCGCTCTAGAAATATCAAAATTAAAACACAATACAGGGGCGCCTGGGTGGCTCAGTGGGTTAAAGCCTCTGCTTTCGGCTCAGGTCATGATCTCAGCGTCCTGGGATCGAGGCCCGCATCGGGCTCTCTGCTCAGCAGGGAGCCTGCTTCCTCCTCTCCCTGTCTCTCTCCCTGTCTCTCTGCCTACTTGTGATCTCTCTCTCTGTGTCAAATAAATAAATAAAATCTTTAAAAAAAAATAAATAAAACACAATACAGGAACTGGGCAGGCTGACAGAAGTGTCAGGGTAGGAGGATGCGATGGGGGAGGGGCGCGGTGAGTAAAGAATCACCTGAGCACCTGCGGCTTTGCAGGTGGGGAGCACTCTCGCCCTCAGAGCAAAAGCACACTTCTCAGCCCCTGGCTCTGGGGTGTGTTCAGGAGCAGCTACGTGCACAGGGGGTGGCCCTTTGATGTGCCCCTGAAAGCCGGCACCAGGTCTTTGCTTCTTCCTGCTCACGGGGCAGCAAATGTCACAGGCACAGGCCTAGATGCCAGGGCGGCTGTTCTCAGTGTGGGAAGTGTCTGTCTACACGAGGGGACACATGCTGGATATGCAGGCCACATGACTTGGGGGGGGGGCCTGGCAGGGTGCCTGGGCAGGACTTGGGGAGTCAGGGAAGGCTTCCCGGAGGAGGTGATGGCAAAGGGTTGATTTGATTCTGGCCAGAAGCGGAATGGCGACAAAATGGTAGGAGCCGCCCAGGGCAGGGGGCGAAAGGGTCCTCCTCCAGGTCCTCAGTTACTGAAGATCTGGAAGCATCGGGGACAAAGCTGAGACCCCCAGAGAGGGCGGCTACAGAGGGGGACCCAGTTGTGAAGTCCCAAGTCCTTCATACTCCTGGCAGTACAACATGATTTCTGGAATAAAATCGGTAAGTCATGGCTGACTGGTCTTCACTCCCAAAAGACACATTCTGGAAACAAACAAAACCCACGAACGCTGCAAGCCCCAGATGTCCGCTGGCTGCTGTCCTTGAAACCCCCTGGCCTCTCACAGCCACCCAGGCACCTTGCAGTCAAAACCGGATGGGCTCCTGGGCGTCATGGCCCCGGAGGGCGGCCAACCGAAGGGGAGACTGAGGCCCTGGAGGCTCTTGTCTAAAAACCACAGCAGGCCAGGGAGAGAACCAGGCCTCCCGCCTTCTAGATCTTTCCACTACTTCACCGGATTCCTCGGAAATTAGCAATGGAAAAGTGATCCCACGCTGGGGGAAGAGGCGAGTCAGATTTTCCGTCCTGGCTCCTTGCGAGCACCTGGGACGCGGTGGGTCCCCCACAGATCCTGTGCAGAGGAGCTGGGCTCTGTCATGAGCGCGGGGGCAGTTAATGAGGACGTCTTGGCGGCGCTGACATCATGGGTGGGGCTCCTGTGCGAAGTGAGCCGCCGGGGCCTCAGTGGGCGCCGGACGACCTCCTCTGTTGGCTGCCGCCCTCCTGGGGCTGGGCGCCGGGCAGAGGGGATCCCGGTGGGTGGCTGGCTGGGCCGGCCCGGGCTGGCCGGGGGCGACAGCGAGGTCCCCCAGCGCCTTGTCGTTTTTGCCCTGGGGGGGCCTGGTGGCCAAGAAGCCAGGGCCGGACCTGGCCTGCCGGGCCTTGACCCCTGCTCGCGCCTCCCTGGTCCTGTGCCCTCAGTCAGGCTGCCTCGCCTCCCCAGCCCTGTCTCCTCGTCCGCGGAATCAGCCAGCAGCCCTAGCGTAGTGCCTGGCACCTAGTAAGTGCTCAGTAAATACCAGCATCTGCTCGGTACTTCTCCCGGGCGGGCTCTCTCTCCCTCCAAGTCCCACGTCGTCACCAAGCCTTGTCAGCTTTGTCTTTCCTTGCCCATTCCTCTGGTACCCAGACCCAAACTGCTCCCTGTGGGAGTGAGCGGGGAGCTCGAGGAAAGGGGCCTGAGTGTGCAAGACCCACGCACGGAGTCTGAACAAAGCTGGCTGGGCACGGTTGTGCTGCCTGCCCCGCTGACAGAGGGGGGTTCATGACCAAGGGGACGAAAGACTCAGACACTGAAGCCCGAGGCTTTGCTGAGTGGCATGAGGGCCACAAGGGATGTGGTAAAGGAAGGCTTTGGTCTCCATTTGGATGGCGCAAGTCACCCTCTGTGTCCACGACTAAGCTATGTTCCTTCTTCCCACTTCCCCCCTTCCCTCCTCCCTTCCTTCCATCCCTCCCTCCCTCCCTCCCTCCCTTCCTTCCTTCCTTCCTTCCTTCCTTCCTTCCTTCCTTCCTTCCTTCCTTCCTTCCTTTTTTCCTTTCTTCCTTCCTTCTCTCTGTCCCAAACTCTCTCTCGACTTTACTAATATCTGCTTCTGCTAGTTGCTGAAAACAGAGAGTAAAACCAAAGGCATACAGATGGTTGTTTTCACACCGAGAATCTAGTACAAAGCAGGACGTATTGAACAAACAATGCAGAGTAACACTATCCCGTGGAACTTCCTGGGATGGTCGAAATGTTCTGGATCTGACCTGCCAAAATCATAGCCACTAGCCGCATGTGACTGTTGAGTGCTCCAACTGTGGCTAGTACTAGGAAAAACTGAATTTTAAATTCTGTTTCGTTTTAATCAACTCAAATTTAAATTTCAATAGTCACACATGGCACGCGCTGTGCTTGGACAACAGAGCCCTAAGTCACAACCCCATCCCATCCCTCAGAGTTGTTAACATGCTTTCAGAGCACTTACTGTATGTGTTCAAAATCACAGGCTAATTTTTGGTCATCTGTCTCTCTGCATTGGCGTGGGCCCTAATCTGGTTTCCTTGAACACAGAGCCTAAGACGAAAGCTTGCATGCGGTTCACTCAGTTGGGAATGAGATCCTAGGAGAAACCAATTAAAAAAAAATGCTTTATCAGGGATGCCTGGGTGGCTCAGTTGGTTAAGCGCTTACCTTCAGCTCAGGTCAGGAACCCAGGGTCCCGGGGTCGAGTCCTGCATCGGGCTCCTTGCTCAGTGGGGAGCCTGCTTCTCCCTGGGCCTCTGCCGCTCCCCTGGTTGTGCTGTCTCACTCTCAAAAAAATAAATAAAATCTTTAAAAAAATGCTTTATCAGGTGGATCGCTGCTACTGGGAACTGGTACTCGATCCTACGGAAACTTCTGGGATACTTGGGAAATACATCTTAGAAATGTGTACCCAGGGGGTGAATGTGAGAAGAGTTTATCACCAGCTCCTCTCACCCACGGTTGAGGTCGGCTCCATGGATGTTGGCCCAGCACTTCTGGGCCGTGGGAATGTGAGCGTAGAGCGGATTTCTCCAGGGGTGCAAGTCACGTTCTCAGAGAAGCACCAAGGTGGGCTTAGACCATGACCGTCGTCCATGACCTCCAGCCTTCAGCGCAGATTCCAGATAAGCTTCTCAGTGGGTCTATGGTGCCTGGCTGGGGAGGGGGTCCCGGACCTTTGCTGCCGAGGGACCCAAGCCCTTGGGGGCATCACCCTGGCTGGACTGTGGTCACTCTCCTTGCCTACTCATGTTGTCACCATCTCGGAAGCCACAAACGCCACCAAGTGAATTCTCTGGTTCTGAGAAGTCCCCTCGCCCGCCCCCATGTGCCCTGGTGGATGCGTGCCCTTGTAGAAACCAGGACCTCGACTTGAACAAATCTTACGATCGTGGGGATGGATGGCAGAGCACACAGTCCTACCTCCTAGATCTGTGCGCTCCCCTCGGCTCCTGGCCCAGTGCATTCTGAATACTGGGAACACAGTGCTCTGCGCCTGAGTTTATCTCCGACCCTCCGGCACTGAAAGCACTTGCCGTGTACTGATCACCAGAGTGTGAAGGGATGAGCGGTGGGTGTGTGAACAGAGCGTAGGTCCCATGAAAACGGAATTCCTGCCTGTGTCCATCACTGTTGCATCTCTAGTACCTAGAACGGTGCTGGACTCAAAATACGAGCTCAGTAAATATTAGCAGAATAAAGGAACTTCAAGTGGGATTTCCTATCAGTAAAATATAAAGTAAACATTTCCAAAAAATTATAAGACTGTCCCTGGGGTAGGGGAATCAATAAACAGAATAGAAAATCTAGAAAGAGAGAAAGGTGTGGGGTACCAGTTTCTCTGCTTATGTCTACTTTTTTTTTTTTTAGCCAGAGATGGGGAAATTGGCAACCATTCTGAAAAATGACATCACATTATATCCATGTCTCTCTTCCTGCACCAAAATAAACTTGAGGTACGTTAATACTCTTAAATTTAGAAAAAAACATACATAAACTGGGAGAAAATATGATTATTTACATAATTTTGAGGTGGATAAAAATCTTCCTAAGCAATGACACCCCCCTCGGGTCATAAAAAAAGGGTTTTTGCTATATAAAAATAAGAATTTCTCCATGTGGAATGCACATTGGTGCAGCCACTGTGGAGAACAGAATGGAGGTTCTTCAAGAAGTTACAAATAGAGATACCGTATGATCCAGTAATTCCACTAGGGGGTATCTACCCCTCAAAAATGAAAACACGAATTTGAAAAGACATATGCACCCCTATGTTCATTGCAGCATTATTTACGATAGCCAAGATATGGAAGCAGCCCAAGCGTCCAGTGATGGTTGAATGACTAAAGATGTGGTACACACACACACACACACACACACACACTGTGGACTACTACTCAGCCATAAAAAAAGATATCTTGCCATTTGTAACATGGATGGATCTGGAAGGTATAAGGCTAAGTGAAATAAGTCAATCAGAGAAACGATACCGTATGAGAAAGACAAATACTATATGATTTCATTCATATGTGGAATTTAAGAAACAAAACAAAGAAAAAAGAGACACAGGAACATAAAACTCACATTCTTAAATACAAAGAACAAACTGGTCGTTGCCAGGGGGAGGTGGTAGGGGGATGGGAGAGATACATAATGAGGCTTAAGGGTCCACTCACCAGGGTGCCTGGGGGGCTCGGTTGGTTGAGCATCAGACTCCTGATTTCAGCTTGGATCGTGATCTCAGGGTCACGGGATTGAGCTCCAGGGGCTCTGTACCCCGCAGGGAGTCTCCCTCTCCCTCTGCCCTGACCCAGGCTTGCAGGGGTGAGCTCTCCCTTTCTCTCTCACTCCCAAATAAATAAAAAATCTTCAGAGACAAAGAGTACACTTATCACAATGAGCACCGTGTAATGTATGTAATTGTTGAATAATTATATTGTACCCCCGAAAGTGACAATGTAACACTGTATTTAATCATATTCAATAGAAAAAGGTCAGGTGCCTGGGTGGCTCAGTCAGTTAAGTGTCTGACTCTTGGTTTCGGCTCAGGTCATGATCTCAGGGTCATGGCATCGGACCCCTCGACGGGCTCCGTGCTCGTTGGGGAGTCCGCTCGAGGTTTTCTCCCTCTCCCTCTCCGTCTGCCCCCTCCCTCTGCTCTTTCTCTCAAATAAATAACTATCAAACAACAGAATTCCCACATGGGGGAAAACAATATAAGTAGAGTTGAAAGGCAAACTATTGCTGGGAAAAATTATGTACCATGCAAAATCGTTCTAACTCAATATAAAAAAAATCCCTTTGCGAATTAACGAGACAAAATATATGCGAAGGATATGGGAAGGAAACAGAAGGGAAAGCTCAAATTTCTAATCTATCTATGGTAAAGGTTTAATTTCAAAGGCTGCAAATGAAGATAAAATTTTCAGTTGTTAGATTGAAAAAGCTTCTGAAAAGATTAAGGAACGTGCTTCCAGAAGATTTGAAGTACCAGCGAGAGTTCAGGGAAGGAACACTCTTATGTGTTGCTGGGAGACAGCAAATTGGGAAAACGTCCTGGAGGCAAAGTGGGCGACATTCATTCATTAAGCAAATGTGTATGGAGCTCCCGTGTGAGCCAGGCACGTGGCGAGAGCAAGCTGCTCCTCCTTGCTCTCATTTACCCTCCAGGGTGGCGGGGCAGGCCGATTGAAGGGAAGAAAGTATACAAACAAGTTCACAGTTGCTGCGTGTGTAGCGAGTACTTAGAAATGTGTTTAACAAGGGGTCCTGTCCTGTTCAGGATGACCGGGGAGATCCCGAAGGGGGTGTTCCAGCACAAGGCGCATTCGCTGGGTTGCGCGGTGAGGCAAATGGGCGTGGGCAGAGGCAAGGACTGTGGGAGAGTTCTGATGACTGCCGGGGGTGTCCCCTCCCCTCCCACACCAGTGATCCCCGGCATGGTCTGGCCCCTGCTGATCCTCCCTCACTCCACTCCTGGTTCCCGAGCTTCTACAATGTTTGAACTCCTATGGCCGGTTTTCGATCCCAAATTATTGGATCGCTCAAGCAACGGGCAAGTGGGTCTCTGAAAGGAAGTCAACAGAGGTGAACTCTGAGTGGGACAAGCTTTCGGATTGAGCAGGCACGTAACAAAGCAGCTGCTGTAAATATATTCAGAGAATTCAAGAAAACTATGTGGAGAGGAAAGTAGGTTCAATGAATTAAATGAAAATATGACGTCAATGACTAAACAGATAGGGCCTCTCCAGGGGCTAATGGAAATTCTCGAGTTGAAAATACAAATAACTGAAAGTATAAAAAGGTGCTAAGCGGGCTCTAGGTCTGGATATGACAGGAGAAAAGATCAGTGAACCTGAAGACACACCAGCAGAAAGTATTCGACGAAAGAGAAAAGAGAAATAAGATTGGAAAAACAAGTAAACACCCCCCCCAAACCCTGAACTTTGAAGACCTGTGCGACCATATCAGGTGGTCCAATTTCATGTAATTGGAGTCCCAGAAGGAGAGGAGGGAGGTGGAGGGGGTTAAAACATTTGAGGAAATAATTTGGGAAAAGATCTCAATTTTAATAGAAGACATTAGCCTACAGATCCCAAAAGCTCAACAAGCCCCAAGCGCGAGGAACACAGGAGAAGCCACTGCTAAAAGCCAGAGAAAAAGGGAAAATCTTCAAAGGTTTGGAACACAAAAAACAACTTGCTCTGTGTCAGAAAATCATGATGTCATTGACATCTGGTTTCTCACCGAGAACCAAGAAGGATAAATCCACATTTGCCTTGTATATATAAGAAGAGTCCCATGAGTGGATACTAGGGAGGAGGGGAGGGAATTCACAGTCGTATACTAAGCAGGAATTCCCTACAACTGAAGGAAGTTGTGGGGGCTCAGACTGGAAATGCCGTGAATGCCAAGGAGGATTCCAGAAAGAACAAAAAGAAAAATCTCAAGATTCCACACGAAGGTACATCGCAATGGAATTTCAGATCATCCAGGGTAGAGGGAGGAAAACCCTAAAATCATAAAAAAAAATTCACTATACTAGTAGTTTTTTATAATTATAAGCCTATTATAATAGTAGGATAGAGTAGTATATACTCCAAAAAGTACTCATAAAAATAGTATGTATTACAAAAAGGACTATATAAAAGTACGTATAAAAAGTACTTATGCGAGAGTACCATCCCTTTCAGAGTAGAAGTTGGGGGAAGTTGATTATAAGGCAGATGCAGAATTATTGTCCAGGATTCTGCAAATGAATTCTGTGCATTAGAGACAGAGCCAGCAGCCTACACAGGGCGTTAGGAGTCTCATGGTCAAGGTCTCACTGTGGCTCACTCATTCTTCTCCCTGAGCCCCAGTCCCCTCCTTCTCTGTGCCCTGCAGAACCTGTACACTGCGATGGGGGCTTGGGGTGGGCACAGGGATGAAGATGTGGACGTGGGGAACCTCACCATGTGCTGGTCCTTAAAGTCTGGAGATGATTCAGACCAACCAAGAGGCCGGCCAGCCACCCCACAAAGAAGGAGCGCCCAGCTCTGGGAGCGCGCAGGCTTAAGGACAGGAGCTTCCAGACGGAGGAGTGTTGGCGGCATCCCCTTGGCTTTGGCAAGAGAAAGCTCATCACTGGCCCTGATGGGGGCCTTTCGGTGGAGGGTGGCCGAGGGGCATGTTGGCGGATGTGACGGGGTGGCGGTGGAAGGGGGTGGACGGTGGCCGGGCCTGGANTCCCCCCCCCCCCCACGGAGGGAGGGATCAGAGCGCGCCGGGCGCTGGAGGGAAGGGAGCGGTGGGAGATGCGGCAGACTGGAAGGAGGGTGCCAAGGAGGCGGAGGGGATGGGCCAGGGCCTGGATGGGCAGGTGGGGACGTGGACGGGAGGGTGTGGACGCATGCACGGCGGGTTCGGGCTGGAAGGCGAGGGAATGGCTCCGAGAAGCAGGTGGGTGAGGCAGCGCCTTGCCCCGGGTCAAGGGACCGCCTCTTACCACCACCGTCCCCAGCGCCAGCACCTGGGATGAGGGCTTATCCGTGGGACAATCTGGTGGGCTGTGGCAGCGCCGTGGGAAGGTGGCTGCAAGGACGTTCAGAGACGTGCAAGTTCCAACACAGAGCCCTGCCGAGCAGCGGCGCGGGCTGCGGGCGCCCAGGGCTGCAGGGTTGGGTGCTGGGGGGCTGGGGGGCCGGGGCCGGGCCCAGCCAGTGGCCCCGCGGGAGGCAGGTGGGAGGCAGAAGCTGACTCAGCGCGGCTGCCACTGAGGACGTGGTGGGGGTGGTGGTGGGGGTTTGTCCTGCGGGATCCCGGGCATCACAGAGCCACCCAGCCCTGCCCCGGGAGCCCTTTCCTGGGAAGGTTCCAGAGCGCCTCTCGGTCCTCAGCCAAGGCGGCTTCTTTCCTCCTCCCAGAGTTCAAAGACACTTTCTGAGCTGCTCCCATGGTCTCCAGTGTCATGGGGCCCTAGAGGAGATCTTCAGTGTGATACAAATCGTCCACGGTCACCCCAATGTCATCCCCTCGTTCACAACTTTCTTTCTCCCTTCCTTCCTTCCTTCCTTCCTTCCTTCCTTCCTTCCTTCCTTCCTTCCTTCCTTCTTCCTCCCTCCCTCCCTCCTTCCCTTCCTCCTCTCCCTCCGTCCTTCCCCGTGTTCACTGAGGGCCTGCTTGCCCCAGGACCTGTGCCGGGCACACGGAGGAGACAGACAGGGCCCCGTCCCAGAGCCCACATGAGTTTTCCTGCCTACAGCAGCAAAGCCAGTAAGATGCTGAGAATCCTGCTTTGGGGCCAAGGGCCAGGGAAGGCCTCCCAAGACGTCAGCTGTGTGCTAAGGGGTGACTCAGAGAAAGGGCAAGGCGGGGGGCGCTGTGTATGTGGCTGGAGAGAGTCACAGTGTTTGGGGAGTGGAGGCTAGGTTTTGGGAGGTCAGGCCCACAGGTAAGGGTGAGGGTGGCGAGGAGGGGAAGAGGTGGTTAGCCCCCGGCGGGCACCGCAGAGCTCCCGGACTGGGAGCAGTAGGCAGGAGGAGCCTGGGGGAGGTGATGAGCTCAGCCGCGGGGGGCTGAGTATGAGGGGTTGGCGGGACATCGGGGGTAGCCGGACAGGAGGGAGGCCCCGGGGCAGCGCCGGCCTGTGGGGACTCTGAGCCTTCCCTTCGCCCACTGCAGGGCTCCCTCCAGCACCCACAGCCCTGGGCCTCAGCCTCTTCAGGGTTGGCCTTGAGCTGAAGGGACCTGCCTGGCTCAAGGTCAGGGCCTCTCTGGGCCGGCCACACCCAGTGATGGCTACGGGCAAGAGTTTACGCCTGGCCCCCTCCGGCCAGCTCTGGTGGCCCTTCTTGCTCAGGAGCTCCTGCACGGTCAGGCCTCTGTCCGTGCCTACATCCTTACCCCCGCCTCCTGCTCCCTGGCCACACGGGGCACCCAGGCTCTTCCTGACACCCTGGTCCCGCAAGCCTGCCTCCGAGTGGCCTTCTGGTAACCCATACTGCCACACCGGCCGAGTCGAGCCCCCCAGCCCTTCTCCGCTGTGGGGGCTGAGATTTGAGCAGGTGAGGGCTGCAGGGAACCCCCCAAAGCCACTGGGGGCCCAGCTGGAGGGGCGTAAGGGGCTTCCACAGGCCTGAGAGCTGCTATCGGGTGGACTGCTTGCTCTGAGCCCCGTTCCTGTAAGTGCGCCCCAGCATCCCCTGGCCTGGGGCTTCCAGGCCCCTCTGGCCTCCGTGCCCCTCCTTGCTGAGGCTCCCACAGTCGCCAGAGTCACAGCTACTGGGATGACACAGCACATCCCCAGGGCTGAAACGCACGCGGAGACCCTCTGTGAGCCCCTGGCTTGTTCCGGGCCCCCCCAGAAGCCGGCCCTGGAGCACTGATCCACTTGGGAGGGGGTCCCAGGAGACACCCGGAGGGAACGGAGGAGGAGACAGAGAGGGGACACAGCCAGTACACAACGTGTCAGCGGCAAGTCACCTCTGAGGGTAGCCAGGACGCGGTCCCCGGCCGAGGGGCCCAGGGTCCATCCGCTCCACCCATCCGTGGGGGGCGGGGCGG
>LNAC01000097.1:4403012-4429922 GCA_002007465.1 Ailurus styani | reverse complement strand
TGCTGTTTTCGGTCTCCTGAGAGGCTCGGCAGGGAGGGGGCTTGGCAGGGAGGGAGCTGTGTGACTGCCCCCCCCGACCCCCTCGCCTCCCCCCTCCAGGCCCCCAGCCACCGCCTGCTCCCCAGGGGCCCAGAGGACCATCTGGGGGCCTGGCCGCGCAGCCCCGCTGGCCTAGTCTAAACCCCTGGACCGCCAGGCGGGCCCAGTTGGCGGCCAGGAGGGCCCGAACAGCCCAGCCTTTGTCCCTGGCGGTCACAGGCGCGCTCGCTCAGTGCCCGGCTTGTTTTTCCCAGGCCGGGCTGGGCAGGCGGAGGCCCCGAAGCCATGGAAACGACACAGACCACCTGTCCCGGCCCAGCTCGGCGCTCGGCCTGCCCAGGGCCGCAGCTGGGCCGCAGAGAGCCCAGAGACTTCCAGGCGTCCAGTGGCCCTCGCACGTGGGCTCTGAGGACCGGGCTACCGACGGCTCCTTCCTCTGCCACGGGCTCCCTCCCTCCTCCAGCCACTCGCCTCTGGGGCTCAGGAAGGAGGCCAGCTCAGGGAAATAACTCCGGTCAGAGCTGCCCCAGGAAGAACGAGGCTACCTGCAGCACGCGGGCACGTGAGAGCGGACTCCTGGAGCTGCCGACGGAAGGGAGGCTGCTGGCGGTGCGGAAACGCACGGCTCCAACGAAGGAGCACAGGAGGGACGCACTCACCCACCCTTTGTTTGTTCAGTCAGCAGCAGTGGCATCCGGCTTGCAGGCCGAGGCCCCGTGCCCGGTGCCGAGCATGCGAGGTGGGATCCGGGTAGGATCCCTGCCTTCCTGGGAGGCAGAGTCCATGGACAAGGGGACGTGAGGGGGAGACACCCCAGCGAACAGCTGCCCCCAGTCAGGCAGATTCAGAATCCAGAGAGACCACAGAGACTGTGAGTTCAGGGCCCCGTGCCGTGGGTAGGGAAACTGAGGCACAGGGGAACGGACATGCCACACGGAGCCTGGACAACTCCCCAGAGCCTCTGGGCCCACAGCCGTCCAGGCCGCGAAGGCCTGTGGGAGCTCTGAGGAGGGGAGCCCCCCTTCTGGGCTCGGGAAGTGCCTCGGGAACGGCTCTGACGAGGCTAGACTCCCTTGACGGAACTTCCCCGGGATGGATTGTGGGTCGGGCCGGGCTGCAGATGCCCCGCCGTCCGGGGAGACTGACTGAGGGACTGGCTGAGCTTTGGGCTCAGACCGTCTCGCCGCAGGCCTGGCTCTGAGGGCCACCTGGTCTGGTCAGCTAGCGCTGTGTGACAGAATGTTCCGGAACAGTGACAGAGGACTACAGCCATTTTATTCTGCTTATGGAATCTGCGGGTCAGGGACCCCAGAAGGCCCAGTGGGGCCAACTCTGCTGTGCTCTGTGACGTACGGCGCCACCACCGGCGACACCTTGCGTTGCTGTGGCCGGGCGGGGGGGGGGGGGCGTCCTTCACCCACGGGTCTGGTGCCGGGGCTGGGGTGACTCGCGGGCTGGAGCTGTCAGCCAGACGCCTCCCCATGGGCTCTCTGGGCATCGTGGGCTTCCTCACAGCCTGGAGGCCTGGGGGGACTTGAGCTTCCCTCTTACACAGCAGCTCGGGGCCCGGGGATGGAAGCCGCTGGGCCCTTTATGACTCAGCCTTGGAGTCCCCCAGCAGCCTGCTGCCACTCTGTTGGCTGAAGAAGTCACTAGCCTTCCCTGAGGCAAGAGGCAAGGACACAGACCCAGCCTTTCAGTGGGAGGAGCACCAAGGAGCTGGCAGCCATATGTAGAAGCCGAACACCACTTCCTAGTCCCGGCCTGCGAGGTCCTCCTCTCCTCCTGAAAGTTCTACCCTCCGCTGAGGCTGGGCTTAAATCCCAAGCGGGAAAACCTTCCTCTAACTCCTGCCCCAGTAGCGCTTTCTGGATCTCTTTCTAACCAATCACGAGACCAGCCGTGAGTGTGTCACCCCTGCCTGGGCACCGTGCCCAGGTAGTCACAAGCCTGTGTTTTCTGCTTCTCATGGCAACTTTGTGAGACATTTCAGAGGAGGGGGCATCTTACCTGGAGTTTTGCAGGATGAGTAGGAGTTCTCTAGACATAGGGAGTTGGCAAAAAGCTACGGTGAACTTGGGCATGGACGCAGTCAGTTGTGGCTGGAGGACAGAGTTTCGAGTACTCTGGGGCAAAGGGTTATTTAGTCAGGAAATGCACCAAACAGACGTGTCTGGGGAGAGCTCCCCCCCCAGCCCCTGCCCCGACAGTTTGAAGGCAAGAGCTGGTGCTTGACCACAGGCCTCCCACAGAAGCCTGCTGGCCTGTGCCTCCTATTTATTCTGTTTTACGTGGTTTCAAGGGTCCTTTCAACCATCCCCTGGGGCGGGTGGGTGGCCACGGTTTGCCCCTGAGGCTGGGAAGTTTCTCTGGCACCTAAGCTGGGTGAGAGGGCTGGGACCTGGTCTGGGTGCTCCCTTTGTCTGCCACCTACCCTCACCCCCCAGGACCCACCCCAGGCAGTGCGGGAAGCTCCTCCTCTCTCCCCAGCAGCCCGGCTGCCCCCCACCCCAGCTCCCCAGCCCTCTCAGCCCTGACCACATGGCCCAGAAAAGCCCATCTGGAGCCAGCTGCCGGCTGCCCGGCCTCTGGTTTATATCAGGCAGTAGGGAGCACAGCCATGTGCTCACTTATGCCCAGTGCTCCTTGTGGCCATGGGGTTGGGGGGGTGGCCAAGAACGAAGGGGGCTGCTGGAATGGGGGGGGGAACTGAGGCCCAGAAGGGGCTAGGGCTGGGTTTCCGCGATGAGCTTGAACCTGACCTCCCCTCTTGCCCAGCCGTTCGTTTCCGGCTCTTGAAATGGATCCTCGGCCCGCCTGGTAGCCAGCCGGCCAAGGGCAGGCCCACGCCGCCTGCCTGCTCCAGCCTGGCCCGGTCACCCCGAAAAGCTGACGAAAGCCAGCTGCCCTCCCAGCGGTCGCTCGGCAGGCAGACACCCGGAGGCGTGACGCCTGCCCTCGTCTGGCACCCGCGGTTGCCAGGAGGGCCCTTGGAAAGCTCCTCTCCACTCCCTCTCCCCGGGGCCTTGCAGCTCCTTTCCGGAATGGCTTCCTGATGAGGTAATGCAGCCTGGAGCGCAGGAGGAGGCCACTGGGAAGCGCGGCTGGCCGGGCCCCAGCTCCACTGGAAATGGCACCCGTGGCCTCCTCGCTCTGCCCGGCCTGACGCTGCCCAGAGGGGCACCGGGGGAGCCAGGTGGGGGAGCGGGTCTCCGGGCCGGAGCGCGTGGCGGCCGCCCGCAGAGGCAGCTGGGAGACCCCAGACACTGACTCGTCTCCTGGCCTCGGGGCCCCAGCCTCGGCCCGCAGCCTCCCACTGACCCCGAGAGTCCCCACCCTGCCACTGCGTCACCGGCCCGTGGGGACCAGAGGCCTGGGGGGCCGTGCTCCGCCCAGCACCAGACCAGGAGTGCGCGTGTCCCGGGGGGCGAGGGAGGACCCCAGCGGCTCAGATCAGGCCTGGGAGCCGCGCTGGGCTGGTGCTGACCTGACAGAGGCTGCATTTTCCTGGAACACGAGTCTGTTCCGGCCGCAGGCGGAGGAAGGGACGCTAAGACCCGAAATTGCCACAGGGGGCTCGCGGGGTCCTCACCAGGCCCTGGGAGCCAGGGGGAGGTCCCCTCTCTCAGGGTGGGCCCAGCCGGACCCCAGCCCCGGGTGGAATCTGGGACGCTGGTGGCGTGCAGAGGGAGCAGGGCAGGCCCGGGCGTCTGCAGGCCCAGCCGGTCCTGGGTCTGTCTCGGACTTGTTGAGTGACGGGGGCCGAGCCCCTGCTCCTGGCTGGGCCTCAATTTCCCCATCTGCAGACTGGAGGCGCCTAGGGGCCGGGGTCGCAGAGGGGGCCTCAACTGGATGCCAGGAGCCCCCCAGGTCTGCGGGCCCAGGCCTGCAGCTGTGTGGGGGAAGCCTCTCCCTGGGCGTCGCCTCGCATTTCCGCACTGGAAGAGACCCAGGGACCACAGAGCAGCCCTGGGTGCACAGGGGAGGGCCAGGCCGGCCCGAGTGGTGCGGGAATTAGTGGCTGGGCCGGGATCCGAGCCCAGACTCCTCTGCTGGCCCAGAGTGACCCCGCTGGGCCTCCTCGTCTCCCTGCTGCTTTCCCTGCACAAAGCAGGGCCGGGGAGGGCCAGACTCCCGCCCCTGGAGCGGAACTGCTCCCCTCTGCTGCCCCCTGGTGGCCGTAGGTACACATGGCGGCCCAATCCCCAACCCGGCGCCCACGAGTATGGGTCCCTCTAGTACGGGGACACCCGCAGGCGGGGCACCCACAGACCCAGACGTACCTACAGAGCACCCGCTAGGCACCCTGGCTGAGAGCTTTGTTCCACTGGATCTTCCTGTCCCCCCACAGGCACGGTATTGTCATGACGACCCTTTCCAGATACAGTAGAGAGATTCAGAGGGGTTGGGGGCCCCGACGGGCGGGCCCCACAGGAAGATGATTCAACAGGTGACGTTTGCAGTCAGACCTCAATGGGAAAAGTGCCCCACCCCAAACAGCAGCCACCTGGAGCTTGATGAGTGTGCTGAGGCTCCCTATTCCGTAGGGGCGGTGGGGGGGGGCGCCCACCTAGAGAAGAGAAGGGCCCAGTTCATGGGAACAGGAAGGTGTGCGTTGGACCCGGGTGCAGGGGTGGGGACGGGGTGGTGCCACAACCCTGAGACCCCCAGCCCTGAGGGCCAAGGGGAGCCAAGGGCCCATACTCACCCCAGGAGCCCCCAGAGCCACCACCTGCTTCTCCAGCCTTTAGCCTCCAGGCCCAGGCCCTGGACTCGGTGAGTCCCCACTATGTGCCAGCCCTTGGCCGGAGGCCGCGCTGATCCCCGAGGGCTCTCACAGGAGAGGCAAATGGGCTCAGCAGGGTCGAGCCACCTGCCCATGGGTACACGGTGGTGGAATCGTGGAATGCATTTCTGGGGACATGCGCTCCCAGAAGCATCCACGGGGCGGAGGTGGGAGGGCTGATGGTTCCGGGGCTGGGATGTGCCCGTGGATCCCGCCTCCAGGGGCTCGTGCCTGTGAGTGCCTCCTGGTCTCTAACGCCTGACACCCTTTACCTCCCTGGTATCCACGAAGCACGCTCAGGCCCCTTCAGCCAGACCTCACCACCCTCCCGCTCCCTGGTTCCTGGCGCCCAGTCTGGGTACCCATCACAGCGGGCATGGAGCTGGCACCAGGCTGGGGACACGGCAGGGGTCCCCCAGAGCCATAAAGTCTTAGAGGTGGGCGGCCATCCTCCAACTGAACCCAAACGTCAACTTTCCCTGAAACTGAGGCCCAGATAGAAGGAGGATTTGACCAGGCCTAGGATGGGCCCGACATAAAGTCGGGGTGGGACCAGCACCAGCATCTGGGGGGTCCGATCACCAGCCCCACACCTGTGACACGGAGTCCCCACGGGGACAGGGCACGTGGAGGGCAGGTGAGCCTCTCCCAAGCCCCCCCATGTCTCCCTGAGTTTCCTACCAGGAAGGAGACAGGGAGGAGAAGCAGGACTCCCGGTGGGAGGCCTAGTCTGGTCCTGGTAGGGGGCGGGGGCGGTGACCAAATCTCCCGCTCCTGCCCAGGCTGTCCCCGGTGCACTCAGCCTTGGAGGCCAGGGCCGGAGGGCCAGCCAGGCAGCCAGTCTTGCCATCACCTCCGAAGTCATTCTAGGTGCCCTCAGCCCTCACTGCTCTGGGAGACTGGTCTCTGGACACACAGCCGCTCCGGACGGGAGCAGTGGTCCCCTGGGGGGCAAGGCCCTGATCGGGTGCTCGGACGTGGAAGGGGGGGCGTGCCCGTAGGTGACCCAGGTGAAGCTGTCTTGACCTAGGCCTTCAAGTCAACAGAGGAATCAGGCCCAAGACGGTCGTGCCACAAACGCACTCAGGGTGGGACCTGGTCCTTCAGCCGCTTGACCAGCGTCCCTGGGCAGTCCCTGCCTATCTGGCTGTGTGTCGCTGGGCAGCTCACTCAACCTCTCTGTGCCGTCGAGAGGTAACGATGGTGCTCACGTTGTCTCCAGGAGTGTTGTCGCGGGATGGAGAGGAGGGATTGGGAAGGAGAAAGACGTGGTCCTGCTCTGGGGGTTCTGGCCGTCTAACCCTCGCTGGCAGCCGGCGGCGGGAGAGAGGGACTCGTTCCTGGGGACGCGGGGCGTGGCCCGGAGGTGGGCGAGGGGAGCAAGCAGGCCCCGAGGAGGAGTGTGGCGTCACAGAAGGCTTGGATGGGGGTATAGGAGGCTGGGGGCGCAGGGAGAGGTCACTACGGGGCCGGCAGCCTCTGGGAGGTCTGACCTTGCACCACGAGTGGCCCTGGGGACCGTGGCTGGCAAGGCCATGACGCCCCATGGGCCCGGCCGAGGGGAGCTTTGCCCCCGCGGGGCCTGGTGCAGGCAGGAGGCATCCGGCTCTCGTCACCCCCGTGTCCCAGGGTCTCCCTCCTCGGGTCCAGGCCGGGGTCACCGAGGTGGAAGGGAAGCCACCATGACGCCCGGTGGCCCGGCACAGCTGGATGCAATTAGGAAAGCGGACTCATTGTTATTTGGGGGTTAAATCGAAACGAATCTCCCTAAGGTGATGGCCAAGCCCCTCCAGAATGCATTCTCATGATGTAGGCCCTTAGGCCCCAGGAAGTGGGGTCCCTGGACTCTAGGGATGTGAGGGAAGAGGACAGGGAGGGCGACGTCTCCCACCAGGCCCGGGTGCCTGCCGCCCCATCGTCCAAATCCCTGCTCCGTCCACCTCCCGCCGAGGCTGCACCCCATTTTGGCCCCTGTACGGCCCCGACGGTCTGTCCCTCCATTCGCCCGTCCCTCCGTCCCTCCCGCTGCCCGTGCCAGGGCCTGCTGTGGCACCGGGAGCTGGGATGCGGGGGGCGGGGGGCTGCCCCCACCTCCACCGAGGGGTACCGCCCCGCTCTTGGCCTTGAGTGGCCTCCAGCATGCGGGGCAGCCAGGCTGCAGGGCCTGCAAACATGACCGTGGCTGTTTATTCAGCTGTCGGAGTTGGCGCCGGCTCGCTTACCCGGGCCTGGCCTTTCTGGAGTTAAAACACTCAGCCCTGTCCCCACCCCTGGGCAGTGACCTCCTCAAAGCAGGATTTCTCTGTAGGAGGCCGCCAGCACCAGCAGGAGGAGGGCTGCGGGCCACCCCTCGGCCAGAGCCTGTGGACAGTGGGACCCCGGGGTGGGGGCACCCTCTCAGAGTGGATGTCTCCTCCCTGCCGTGGTTCCTGTGTCTGGACAGGGTCCCTTGCAGAGGACGCAGGCAGCACCCTCGGATTGGGTCACTGAGGAGCATTTAACAAAGGGACACAGGTCTGGGCAGAGCTGAGGAAAGCTGTCGGGAGGGAGTTTGCCGGGGGGTGGGGAGCCGAGGTCTGTGTTGGGGGGCAAGTGTCCCAAGCCTCGGGCCTCTTGCCAGCACCTTCCACCAGCCCACTGTCAGCACACCGGGGCCTGCACGCGGCTGTCTAGGCCAAGCCTCCAGGGCCGGCTGGAGCGGGTGGGCGGTGGGTCTGACAACGTAAAGGGCAAGTAGTCCGCCAAGGCCCCGGGAAGCAAGACTGAAGCTCCGAGGACCCCTCGACATTCGAGAAACTGTCCTTCCTGTTGCAGAACCCAGAGGCAGTGCCTATAGCCCGTGATCAGTGGGGGCCTTATGCCATTTCTTCTAGAACTCTGCCCGGCCCTGTCAGGGGGCAGCATCTCGCCCCCTGCCCCCCCAGGGTAGAAGGAGGCAGAAGGACTGGAGAGGCCGCAAGCTTCTGCTGGCTCCCTTTGGTGCTCCCTCTTGGGGCCAGCCGGGCGGGAGCAGCCGCCCGGAAGGGTCCGAGCCCACAGCGGGTAGCGGTCGGCCGACCCTCCGGTGGGTCATTCCTGGTCCACGATGCCAAGCTGCCCCCGGCAAGGCCCCGGACTCGGTGCAGCAGAGACGAGGTGTTTCCTGCTGTGTCTGCCGAATTCTGGACCTAGGGAGTCTGTGAGCCTACGAACATGGCCGTGGTGAGCCTCCAGCTTTGGGGCCATCTGTTAGTGGCAAACAGAGTGACTGGGGCAAAGCTCGAGACACAGGCTGGCACCCGGCATCAGTCTCTCCAGTCTCCGGCCTCTCTCCGAATGAGACCTTCCGGCCCTCGTGGGCTCTGCACCTGCTACCCTGCAGGAGTCTTCCATCACCTTCCTTGTACAGTTGAAGGAGCGACAGACACGGGTCCAGGCCATTGTGAGGACAAAGCCAGGTGCAGGGATGGGCATGTGCCGAGGGCCTGGCAAATGGGGGCCCAGTATGTCCCAGCAGCCTGATTTGGAGTTTCCCCCAAAGCTCAGCCCAGGCCTGGCCTGAGCTGCTGCTCAGAATGTATACAGAATGGAAGGAAGTTCCACACTAACCCCCAGTCCCCATGTCACCTTCCCCAGGGGGGAAGCATCAGCATTAAAACCTGATGCTTTTGAACTCTACCATGGAGTTGACGTTTGGGTAAACTGCCGCTTTCCCTTTTTGCCTGGGCTGCCAGGAAGCTCTGAACCAAAGCCATGAGCACGTCTCTGGCTCCACTTAGACTCTTAGACTTCTTGCCCTTGCTTCTGTTCCTTTTTTAATCTCCTGATTTAATTACACATCCTGTGGCATCTTTGTTGCACCCCCAAATCTCTTCTGGGCAAGGCTGGACTCCTTTCTCTAGGCTTCTCAGTCCCCACAGCCCTCCAGATGCTCCCACCCCTGAGTGATGTGGGAAAGCATAGAGGCGGGGGCCGGGGATGCTCCTGTCTTGGGCTTGGGCTCAAATCCCGGCTCCCCTACTCTATGCGGTGTTTGGGCCCCCTCCGCTCTCACCTGTGCCCCCACAGTGGCCGGTGCACGTGAAAGGCTTTGAGGAGGAAGGGAACGCACAGGCAGAGGTTAAGCGGTACCTGTCTTCTTCATTTCTCTCTCTTCTCCTGTTCTGTTTCTTGGCTCATCTCCTTCAGCCTGGCCCTGGGCTCGTGAGTACGGCAGGCACAAAAGCGCCCCTCGTCCTCCCACGCTGAGCTGCCGCCTCTCATCGGACGAGCCCCTCAGGTGGCACCCCAGTCCTCTGTCCCTGGGAGCCCACTGTCCAGCCAGGGGACAGGGCGATGGGAGATAGACAAAGTCCCGGGGGCTGTGAGAGCCTGGGGGCAGGCGGGGACGTTGGGAGAGGCTGCTTGCAGGGGAGCGTCTCAAAGGGGAGCCGTGAAGCTGAGCACAGGCAGCCAGGAGGAGGCCAAGTCGGGGAGGGCAGGTGGGAAGGAGGCTGAAGAAAGATGAGATCAGGTGGATCGAGGGTCCTTCTGAAGCCAAGGAGCCAAGAAGGTCCTTTGATCCTGACCCTGTGAGCTCCTGCTGCTGGGACACAGAGGCCTGTGTTGGCAAAGACCGGGAGGCGGGGCTCCCATGTGCCTGGGGACGGGGGAGCAGGTGGGAGGCTCAGGAGGGCTTTGACTTCAGGGAGGCAATGGGGAGCCACAGAAGGTTATGGGGGGAGCGTGTGCCAGGCCCTCAGATGCTCACACTGAACGCCCGATTCTGATCTGCTCATTTCCTCGGACTCCACGACTCCTCTGACAAAGGGGCATAACCATCCTTGCCTTGCGTGGGGGATGTGCCATTCTCGCCAACACTGGCACCACTCCGGGCCAGGCAGCCGCAGAGAGGAGGGAGCTATCTCGGGGAGGGATCACAGAGATTCCTGCCAGCTTTTGACATTAAAATAGACTTTGGAAAGCAAATGGCTGAGACATTTTGAAAGAAAAACAACAAAAGAAGCTTCTAGAAGCCAGAGCCCCGGCCAACATGCGTTCTCGTCCCAGACAGCGGCTGCGGGGAGCTGATGAGCCGGTGAGCCTGAGAAGGCTCTACCGCAGGCTCGATGGGGGGAGGGGCCCGACCCAAGGAGGGTCGCCGAGCCTCAGGACAGGTCAGGGGTGGCCGACGCCTGCTGGTGTGGCCGCAGGAGCAGGTCCCCGATTCCAGACGCCCCGAGCAGAGCGTGCCGTCCCTGAGGCCTGTCTGGACAGATGGTGTCTGAGGCTGGGCACCCCCGGCCGTGATGCCGTCACAGTCAGGTGCAGCTGGAGAAGAAGCGGGACTCCGAGCTGATTCACTTTACCCCGTGGACCAGCACTGTGGGTCTGCAGAGCTCATTTCCCAGGTTGGACGTGCCCATCCTGCCCGAGCATGCTCCAGGGACAGAGTGCTCCGGGGGAGGGTCAGGCTGGGATGTCTCAGCCCCTGCAGCCCCCAGCCCCGAGTGCACCAGGGGGGACCAGTGGACGCCTACAGGGTCCCAGGTTTGACCTGCGCACCCCCCTCCACTCCTCCCCACCGACTGGACTTGGGAGTCTCGGATGCAAATTCCCACGGGGCCAGGAACTGAGGCTCTGTGGCTACAGTGGCTTAGTGGGAACCTAAAGTCTGGATTATTTTTCTTTGGGGGAGGAGGAGGCCGGTCCCAGAGACATTTCACTTGTAAATTAGGTCTTGGTGTCCCCCCTGCCCGCCCCGTCTTGGCTGAGGAGCGGCCGCCATCTGCAGCAGGGGCAATGGTGGGTTGGTTGCCCACCGAGCCGATGACTGGGTGGTCCTGGGCTGGGCCGAAGGACAGGGATGGAATTTGAGCCTGGGTGGCTCTGCTAGGAGCCAGGGGCCAGACTGCCCCTTAACTTCAGGTTCTGGGTGGACCTGGGGGGCCCTGGGCGGGTCACCCACCCCCAGCCCCAATGTCCAGGCCAGGGAGTGGGGGGCTGATCACAGAGAGTGGCGCCGCGGGAGGCTTCTGGGCCGACAAGGAGCCGGTCACTGGTTCACTGTCCCCACGCCCCGCCTGCCTTGGGCAGGAGCCGCTTCCGGCCGGCCCGCAGCACAGACAATGCGCCAGCGGGGGAGGGGTGGCCTCGGGCCAGACCCCCCCACCCCCATCCCAGCCACACAGGAAGACAGCGTGTCCTGGAGTGAACCCGCAGCCAGGCGCTGTGACTTAGGGTGCCAGATTCCCAGCGATGGCGTCTACATTTGACTCGAACTGATTCCTTGCAGCTTTAAAATGATGAGGGGCCCTGGGACCTTGCCTGGGGGGTAAGTGGGGGGCTTTAGAAAATCTCAGCCTCCTCATCTGTCCCTCTCCCACAGTCCGTGCCCTTGGGTTATGCTGACCTCCTTTCTACCGCAGGGCCTTTGCACGAGCTGTGCCCTCTGCCTGACCTGCTCTCCTCCAGGTCTCAGCTGCAGTGCTCCCCCATGGCTCGCATTCCTTTCTGCCCTCGCACTAGGGTCCCTTCCCATCAGGTTGTTCCTGTTAAATGTGCTCATGTGTCGTCTGCTACCCCGTCCCCACCCCCCACACTGGTTCTGGGCTACACTGGGCCCTGCCTGTCTTGGCTCCTGCCATATCCAGCGGGTCCGTGTGAGTTCTCCCAGTCACTCCCGCCTGGCAGTCCCCTCCACGCCCTGCAGGGTTCAGGGGTCATGACCTCCAGTGTGTTTGTCTGCCGGTTGGTGTCCCCACCCTGGAAAAGCCCCCCCGAGCCTGGGCCAAGGGACCGACAGGCTCTCCGCAGAGAGGCCTGGGCAAGCAGCCTGTGACCTCACCACAGACCAGCCCCACTCTTGGTGCAGCCCAACAGCTGGGGGCCGGTACCCCGGCGACCGCCCAGGGTCCAAGCTGCTGGCCGCCCCCTTCTTCTGTGACCCCAGGGCTGGCCCCTGAGACTGGGTGGTCGCCCAGGCACCAGGCCCATGGCCCAGGAGGCCAGCTCGCAGAGCCTGCTGGGAGCCCAGGGAGCAGACGTCTACCGGGGAGCTGCTCCCCACGCCGCAGCCCTGCCCCGCCTCCCTGCTCCCCTGCCAAGGACGCAGTATCTGTCCCAGGCCTCAGGTCCTGCCTGCTGCCCGCTGTCCCTCGTCTGTGGCCCTCAGCCAGGTCCCCCAGCCTCGCCGTGCCGAGGGCTGTGCGTGTCCCGTATCCCTGTGGGCGCCGTGCCTCACCCCACAGGCTCAGCCAAGTAGGGCTGCCTCAGGGAAGCCCTCCAGGATCTGCTGGCTCTCTGCTGTCTCCGGCGTCTGGGACTCTGCCGGCACTGAGAAGGGGGTTGCAGCAGCTTTGACCGGCTTTCTCGCCCACTAGACCTGACTCTGTTGTTTGTTTCTTTTTTTTTTCCAAGGGGAAGGTGTTCGAGTTTTTGCTTATTTTTGTGTCTCCAAAATCTCTTAGCATAAAGCCCGGCACACAGCAGCCTGCCGGGAAGATCTTGCTTGACATATTGCTGAGCGAGGGAGCTGCGACAGTGGTGTGGTCCCTGGTCCTCGGAGACGGAGGGAGAGAGTGTGTATGCGTGTGAGCATGTGTGTGAGCGTGTGTGTGAGCATGTGTGTGTGAGCGTGTGTGTGCACGCCTGTGTGTGCAGAATGTGCGTGTGTGCGGGTACGTGTGTGTCTCTGTGGTGTGTGTGTGTGGTGTGTAGAGTGTGTGGGGTGTGCGTGGGTGAGTGTATGGGGTGTGCGTGGGTGTGTGTGTAAGGTGTGTGTGTGTGTGTGTGTGTGTGTCTGTGTGTGTAGCTCGTGGCCCTCCCTCCCTGCCGTCTCCACCATCAGGGAGGACCGTCTGTGGTCCCCCGCTGCGCCGGTGTCCCCAGCCGGCCGCTCAGTAGACTCGCCCTGCTCTGCCGGCCAACTCACCGCGCCCCTCACACCTTCCAGAAACTTCCCCGAAGTGCTGACTTCTCCCCAGCCCCGCCGCCCCCATCGCTGCCCTGGCCATTGGGGACTTAGCGTGGCTTCGGGGTCCCTCTCGCTCAGGACCACGGGGGAGAGCACCGGGTATTATCCGACCATAAAAACACTTGAAGCGCAAAGAGACACTTCACATCCACCGGGAGGCTAAAATAATCACAATAAAGATAAAACCACGAGGGAAGCTAACAAGAGAACGCGACAAAACTGGCCCCTCCCCGGTGCCCCCCGCGGGCAAGTGCAGGGCGCAGTCCCCGCGAACACGCTTTGGCAGTTCCTCAAAGATCAAAGCAAGGGGGTGCCCGGGGGGCTCCACTGGTTGAGCGCCTGACTCTTGATTTCGGCTCAGGTTGTGATCTCGGGGTCCTGGGATTGAGCCCCGGGTCGGGCTCCACACTCAGCGAGGAGTCCACCTGAGATTCTCTCCCTCTGCCCCTCCCCCAGGGCTCCCTCTTGCAAACAAATAAATCTTAAAAAATAAAAAGGGCAACACAGTCTCTGACCCACGGCCCCCGCGTGGGCAGACCCCCGGCGAGCAGGGGCTCCAGCAGGACACACGCTCCCACGGTCACCGCAGCTCCACCCACCGTGACCAGGCGTGGACAGGGCGTGGGCACGCCCGCCCACGGAGGAACGCATGCACGACACGTGAGCCGTGGGCACGGCCCTTCTGCAGCCACCTCGGTCGGCCTCTGCGGGCCCCGTTCCCCGCCCCCGGCCCCGCAGGGACCCCACGTTCGAATACTGGTGCCCCACTCCTCCTGGTCCTCACCACGTCCACCTCACGGCCCCTCATCCCCCAGGCAGGCACCACCACGGAGAGGTGAATGACCTGCGGGGGTCACGCAGCTCTCTGTACGACTGTCCCTCCAGCATTGGTCCTGGCTCACCGCCGGTCGGAGTCCACGGCCACAGCGTTCACATCCTTTCGCGGCTGCAGGGCGCCCTCTGGTGGGCACCCTGGGAGTTGTCGGGGACCCGCAGGAGAAACCTAGAAGGGGGCGAACTCCGAGGTCAAGGGCTGCCTGGGGACAAAGACCTGCGGGCGTGAGTCTGGGGACGGGTCAGGAAGCCCAGTGGGCAGGGCATCAGGGGAGGCAGAAACATCAGATTTCTCAGGCATAAGCGGTGTGCCCCAAGGCACAGAAGGGACTGGGAGCCCAGGGAGGGAGAGGTCACCGGGCTTGTCCCTGAAGGACCACCTCTGGGTCCGCATCTCACAGGGACCCACTTCCTCGCACTCCCCTCTGTCCCCAGGCCGGGCCAGCCTTTGGGGGCACTGTGGCCCAGCCCTGGCAGAGCGAAGAGGCCGTGGGCCCAGGACTGACGGGCAGAGCTGGGAGGGGGGGACACTGGCATTCGTCAGAAGGAACACGGAGCTGGTGCTCAGGCCATTTCCGGCACGAGCTCCCTGGGAACTTCCTGAGCGCTCACAGCAACAGCGTCTCCTGTCATGTTAACGAGGTGGGGGGCTGGTCCCCAGGAGACCCTCCTCGGTGGCTAGGGGTCCCCCCCACCCCGATCTCTAGAGCAGAGCGGCTGCAGTGGAGGGTGGATGGGTCGCCAGCGGCCAGCGATGTCATCACTCAGGCCCAAGTAACTGAGTCAAGACCCCGGAGCCCCTGCCGGGGGAGCCCCCGGGCCGCGCGTGGGAGCAGGTGCAGGAGACGGGGGCCCCTCCCCACGCCCGCCCTCTGCTCCTTCCCTGGGGCTGCTGCCGAGCGCACCCTCGCTGCGAGCCTGCGGTCTGGCTAGCGGGACGTTCTCGGGGCTCGGCGAGCCGCGCCAGCAAATTCACGGAGCCCAGGGAGGGGGTCGTGGGAGCCTCCGACGTGTAACCGTTGCTCAGAAGCACGGGTGACGATGGGGACTTGTGCCTGGAGTCCGAAGGTGGGGGCAGACCTGTGGGACTGGGCCCTTAACCCGTGGGGCCTGACGCTGTCTCCTGGTGGACAGTCACCCCAGTCCCACCGGTGGACGTCCGGCTGGTGTCCAAGGATCGCTTGGTGGGGGAAAGGACCCTCACATCAGCATTGGGTACAGAACTTTTTAGACGGTGACTGGGTCACCTAACACCTCTCCTCCGATCACTTCCAGGGAAACTGAGGCAGAAGTGGTCACTCTTGCCTGGGGTCTCTAGCATGTGGGGGCAAATCCAGGTTCCAAACTGGACCCAGTGGGGGGAGAAGAGGTTTTCCTTCATAGTATATTCTAAAATACACATCTCCCCACGACCACCATCTCCGCCACGCCCGCCATCACTTGCCAAAGGAGCTCTCCGTGCGGTCGTCACCGGGAGCCCACAGTAGCCCCAGCCAGGCGGTCATGGTCCTGGCCCTCCCCCCCACACCCCAGGCACCGCTCTGGACTCAGGTTGCTGGGGGTGAGGCAGAGTGCAGGCAGTCACTAGTCCCAGATCTGCTCGGAGGCCTCTCTCGGGGGGACAGGGACAGAGAGAGCACTTCAGGATCCAGGCTGAGATGGAGGGCAAAGGGGCTGCACAGGCCAAGGGGAGAGAGCATCTTGGGCTTACTTGGGGGAACCAGGAGGGCTCCTTGGAGGAGGTGCTAGCCACCTCCGTGGGCTGATGAAGGGTTTCGGGAGTTTCCTGGTGAGAAAGGGCTGGGAGACGATGCCCAGAACAGAAGGTGAGGGGTCACGGTGCTCAGTCTGGGGCTGGAGGGGGCGGTGGGGGCTGGGGCCGGAGCCTCGGTGCACGTGGGTTTGATGAGGGTGGGGGCAGGGACAGTGCTCCTGGGAACCACAGGGATGTGCCTGCAGGGACGCTGTGGGGACAGGCAGGCATTGTGCCCCATTTTATAGATCAAAGCCTTGGAGCTTCTGAAAGGAAGCCACTTACCAACACTGGAGGGAAACCAAGACCCGCGTGGCCTCCATGCTCAGCGGATGGGCCTTACTCTCGTTCCCCTCTGTGTCTTTGCTCACGCTGGTCCCTGGGCCCAGAACATTGTTCCTTGGGTGGTCAGCCTGGCTCATCCTTCAGGGCTCAGCAATGGTCACCCTCCTCCAGGAAGCCTTCCTGAACACCCCTGTCTGGTGCAGGCCTCCTTGGGGTTCCCACGGCCCTAGGCTCTTGTAAGTTTCTGTGGCTCTCCATGGGACCCCCGGGCTCTGGGCCACCGTCAGACGTGGGTGGTCTCCCCTCCTCCTCCTGCTGTCACCGGGGCTAGGGAATGAGCTGCTCTCAAATGACTGACAGTGCTAGGCCCAGAGAGTCTGGAAAGCAGCCCACGGGCTCCCTGCTGGGACAGGAGGCTTGTCCCTCATCCCGGGGGGTCCTCCACACTTGCCCGTTTTGGGCCACAGGTCCCAGTGGAAATAGTGAATGTCTCAGGGCCTCAGAAAGCCTGCGCCTCCATTGCTGGGCTCCTAAGAGGGCTTCCCTGGACCGAGAAGGATGCTTCTGTCCCTGGACCCTGTCAACCTAACGGTCCCCGGGAGGTATTTGCTTTACCTGCACTCCCGCGGCTGTCCTCCTGGGAAGGACTGGAGATCCGATATTATTCCCTGCCTGGCCCATCCAGAGGCCCCTGCGGACTCTCATTCCAGCCGCGCCGGCTTGTAAGGCCTGGGTCAGGGTCCGTGTCCTCCCCGGGGGGCTCTGAGGGAGGAGCACGTTCAGATCTAACCAGCCAGGAATCCAGTGAGACGTGTGTTCGAGCGCGTTTCTCTGCACTGTGCTGATTCCCGCCCCTGGAATCCTCCCCCAGCTGTGTCCAGGCTCTGGAGAGAACACCCTACACGCCCCAGTCTTTACAAAGGGAAGGAGGAGGGAGCTTGAACTTGGCCTCCTGCAGCCAGGCACCTCTGCGCCCTGGGTCGAGCCATCGCTCACCTGGCAGGGTGGGCAGAGGCCCCAGGAGGATGAAGGCGTGACGGAGTGAAATGCAGCGGGGCGTCTGCGCAGTTGGGGGGAGGGACAGGAAATGGGGTACTCTGGCTGGACCCCCTTTCCCAGAGGTAGGGCTCCGTGCCCAGCCCTGGCTGCGATCCACGCCCCTCCGCTGCGGGCCCGGCTGCCCACCTGGAGGAGGAGGAGCGTGGGGCAGGGCTGCCGACCCCCCGCGCCACCGGCCCCCTCCCTTGGGTGCAGTTCCGCTGCAGAGGAGGCCTCTGTCCCCCGCAGAGCTGTTCCCACATGACAGGCACCTGCAAATGCCCCCAGGGTTTGCAAGTAGGCAGGCAAGATGCCTCCTGTTTACTGGGGCACCTCATACGTGCCAGCCCCCCCAGACCCCATCTCTAGTCCTTGCTTCCTGCTATTTTGCCACCATCCCAGGACCCAATGGTGGAAGCCCCGAGGAGCACCCCAGGGACGTGGGTGTCAGAGTCCCTTCAGATGAGGCGCTTTGGGGGAGGGATGGTGTGGCTGAGCTCCACAGAGAGTGTGCCGAGCGGGGGGGTTCAAACCCACTCTTGAGAATAGGAACCCTCCGGTGCCTCGGTTTCCGAATGGGGTGCTTCCCCCAGTTAAACCCAGGTGGAGGTGAGTGGGAGGCAGAGGAGGAGCCCCCCAGGTGCCAAGGAGGGAGACAAGATTTGATGGGCCAGGGCGGTCCATCACCTCATTCATTCATTCATTCATTCATTCACCAGTATGGGAATGCTGCCCAGATGGGGGGGTCATGGGGCATCAGGGCTGGCCAAGGTCTCAGCTTCGGTGACAACCTCCCATTTCACAGCTGACCAAACTGAGGCCCAGAATTTGAGCTACAGAGGCATTTCCTGGGCCAGGCCTGGATGCTGACAGCCTGGAAGCTGCCGTCTGGTGGCCTGTGTGTGTCTCAGGCCGAGAGGAGGAGCCCCTGTGGAGGGGGGATGCTGGGGGGGTCAGTGCCCCCACTGCCCTGGGGCCCTGCATTGGGCGATGCGTGCAGGCAAGGAAGTCCATGTGTCCAGGCCAGGGACCCCAGCCCGTGGGAAGGATGCTGGATCGGCTCGTGGCAGCTAAGAGGGCTTACGGTGCAGGAAGCCCGAGGGGCCGTTGGATGCTGGGGCTAGCGCACTGGGGTGTGAGGCCTCGCGTGGTCACCGGTGACCCTGGCAGCTTTCTCCCTCCTTGAGCTGCCGCTTTCTTCCCACCCTTGGAAGGTGGGCTCTGACCTGATACTTGGACTGTGAGTCATGTGGAGCATGGAGGCCGTATTCTAGGTGTCACCGCTGTCAGTGGTCAGCCCTGGGACCATGGCCCTTGAGACAAGGAACAAACACCCATTCATTTTGGGAGATCAACCTGGCAAGTAGGGTTATGGCTACGGTTGCGATGACATTTCCGACAGCTAATCCAGCTTCTCAAGGATGAATCCCTGGTCCGGTTTCCCAGTCCCCCAAATGATCGTCCAGTCACTCCCCGAGAGGTTGGGGGAGCTGGTGACTCAGTCCCTGTTTCTAGAGAGCACGCCTGGAGAGTGCATGAAGTTAGATGGAGAAGCACGGGGACGGGGAGCAGAAAACAGAAGGGCTTGTATCAGACAGCGAGCCTTTCTCCCGAACCTCCCCAGCCCTGCCGGCCTCAATGGCTTTGACTGGATCAGCCCAGCATGGGTGCTACTCAACACTCTTCCTGAGAACAGGAGTGGCTGGGAGTGGGGGTGGGTGTGGGGTGTCCACCTGTTCCTTTATCCTTCAGCACAGAATTCCTGGACCTTGCTGCAGGCTGGGCTGAGCTGAACTCCCAGGGAGGAGGTCTGAATAATCAGCTGCCCACAGGCTGGGTGGATCCAGGCAGGGGACATCTGAGTAGATCACAGGTTGGGGAGAGGTTGGTGACTGTGCCCCAATATCCACCTCCCCATCTGCCTTCATAACAGAGCTCTGATTTCAGCGGGCTGTGATACTGCCCAGATAAAAGACTACATTTCCCAGCCTGCCTTGCACCCAGGACTAGCCATGGGACCAAGTTCTGGCCAGTGAGAAGTAAGTGGGTGTGTCCCGGAGTGGGGTGAGGCATGCCCTTCTTTGGTCCTTCTTCCATCTTGCAGCCTGGACAGTAGATGTGATGGCAGAGCTCTAGCAGCCATCTTGCACTCAAAGGTGAAGGATATGTGCTCGAGAAGACGGAGCAAGGAGCTGGCAGGAGCCTGGGTCTCAGATGACATGTACAGCCTTTATGCTAGTCCTACTGTTCCTACATCTTGACTTCTTTCATGGTAAAGAAAATACACCTGTATCTTGCTTAAGCTTGGCTGTTAGGGTCTGAGTGGATCATATGGTACCGGTGGGATGATGGGGCAGGTCAGTGCAGGACCTGACCCTGGGGAGGTCTTTAAACTAAGGAGCTGGGGCCACAAGCTCCAGACCTGAAGCTGTGGAATTGAAGGCCTAGAAGGGCCCGTAGAAACACAATAAGTAGCATGCTGGGGGCAGGCGTGTCAGATACGGTGTGGAACCTGCATCCTCCACTCCGAAAAGTCCAAGGCTTGTATCCGCCCGTTCTGCCCCCACTTCCCCCAGTGGACATTGGCAATGACAGGAGACACAACTGGGAGGAGGGGTGCTACAAGGGTGTAGCGGGTGGGGGCTACAGGACACAGCATAGCCCCCACCACAGAGAATGATCCAGGCCCGAACGTCTGTGATGCTGCAGCCGAAAACCCCCAGCTTCCTTGGGCAGCCGGGTGCCTAGCATTTGGCCTTTGCCTAGGACAAGGTCCAAGGTACTGGCCGGGCTTTCAGCGTCCTTCATGGCCTGACCCAGCCTAACAGCTCGAGACGTCAGTGATCAGGGCTGGGCTGTAAAATGTAGTGGAAAGCAGAGGGAAAGGAATTCCAGATGGGGAACAGCATGGAACAGCAGGGAAAAGGCCCAGAGGTAGGGCCACAGACTGATGCCCCAGATTCCAGGCTGAATGGCATTAGGGGGCGCCTGTCAAGGACCCAGAACACCCAGGGCTCAAAAGCCTGGCCTTGGGGGTGGGGGTGGGGGTGAGGGAGAGCTAGTGAAGTCCAGGTACTTCCTGTCATGGGACTGAGTCTCTGGTCCCAGGTTTCTAAGTTCTGTTTGTGGTCTGCTTGTTTTTCTCACATCAGGAAAGGGCCTTGAACTTTCCTCAGTGTCCTGTTGGCATCTTTGGAGACACTCCTGTGACCTTCCTTCTTTGGCCTACTGATGGAACATGCAGCAGCAAATTTCCGGAGCTGCGCCGCCCTCCAGGCCCCGAGCCCCCCGCATCCTCCTCCTGGATGGGACGGCACCAAGGCTGACTGAATGAATGGATCCTGTCCCGTACGTGTGTGTTAAATGCAACATTTGTAATGTGTGGTGGACTCCGGTCTCTTCCTGCCTGGCACTCACTTGCCTCCTTCCATCTTCCTCAAGGGGCCGCCGCCTCCCCTTTTCTGAGTCTGTGCCATCTGGATGAGAATGACCCCAACCTGGACTCCAAAACCCTATGGGACCCAGGCCCATGCTACCCGCTCCAGCCACAGCGCCGTGACCCAGGCCAGACTGCACACAGGCAGTGACAGGCCATCTTGTGGTGCTGTCGGGACTCGGGAAAGGGAGATCCTTCCACCCCTGTAGCGTTGCCAAGACAGAGGCCTGAGCTGAGAGGAGCCACTGGGCAGGCTGGACAGGGCCTGCCTAACACTGAGGCTAACTTCTAGGTGAGCAGAACCGATGGCAGGAGAAACAGAAATCACTGGTAATTTCATTTGAGCCCTGGATACAGCTGTACCTGAAGCTGTCTTTACCTTGGACGCTACAAGAATCAATAGTTTTCCTTTTTTTTTTATTCCTTACAGTGTGGCTTCTGTTGTCTGTGAAGCGGAAGGTCCTGGCTAATACAGTGGTCAGCCAGCACTGGCCAGGGGCCAGATGCCAAAGCCAAGAGTGGATTTGACGCTGTCACAGAGCTGTAAAGAAAGTGAACACGTTAGAGAAGACTGCATGACAGAGACTGTGTGGGGGCCTGCAAAGCCGGAACCCTTTGCTGTCTGTCCCTTTGCAGGAGAAGTCTGCCGAATCCTGGATTGATACAGTTCTTACCAAAATTCTTACTCTCAGGACTTGGGTCACCCATTTTCATCTTTCCTTTTGGGATGGGAGCAGTGCATTTGCCCAAGGAGGGCTTTAGCTGCCCTCTGCAGACATGGCGTGTGGTGCCCTGGGGGTGATGTTCACAGAGGCCGGCTCCCACTCAAGGACCAACATGGGCACTTTTCTTTCTTCCCGTACTCGCTGCCCATCCCTGCTCCCGCCCTCTGTCCTGAGGGGCTTCTGAGTGTCCTGGGTCTTTGGAAAGAGGAGGGGAAGGTGTTTGCACAAGGACACCCGGGAGGGAGTGGAAATCCTGGGTTCCAGGCAGACAGACATCTTTCCGATGGGAAATTCACGGACTATGTGCTGACAGGTGCTGAGAGCTGGCGGAAGGTTCTGGACCCACAGCAACGAGAAACAGAGGTGCTGTAGCTAGGGTGACCAATGTGGCCAGGTTTTCCTGGGACTGTCTGGTTTCGGAACTGAAGTCTCTCATCCTGGGGACCCCTGTGTCCTGGGACGGTCGGTCATTCATCCAAACGGTAACGCCTGCACTGGGGCAAGGGTGCGGCATTCTCTTGAAGCGTGTCCAAGCAACTCTTCAAAGACTGGTCCCCGCTGTCCCCAAGTGTCCTCCCAGTGCTGGCCCCTAGTCCAGAAGGCCCTCCTTCTGCCTTTCTGGCCCCAAATCCCAAGGGTCCTATGTCTTTTCGTCTCCAGCTCACCCGCCCAAGTGGCCATCGTCCAGAAGGTGGCGCCAGTTCTCTCCCGATTGTATTGCTGCATTATAAACTCTTTCCCTGCTTTTCTGCAGCCCTTCCTTCGGGTTGCAAAAGCCTGGGCGGGAAGTCTCAAAACTAATAGGGACAGTTTCCCCTCTTTTCCCTCCCCCTGTAACAACCCGACTTCCCTTTGGGGCAGGTGCAGGCCTCTGACGACTGAAGGCACATCACCTACAAGCCATACTTTTATCTTCTGTCGTCCAGTAGCTGTGTTAGCGGGCATCAGAAGCCACTGCAAGCCGGGAGTCTGAACGGGGGCTGCTAGGCCGTGTCCCCCGGGCGCGAGGCTGAGTTGTTGGTTCCCTTGGGTTCAAGTGCCCCGTGCGGGGGTGGGGGGGAGTCAGCCTACCTGTCCAGGCAGGTGAGGTCTGCAGGGTAAGTCGGGCTAGCCGCTCTAACTGACACCTTCCCCTTCACGGGGGATCGATGCAGTAAAGGTTCATGTCTCTCTCGAATCACAGTTCAGCCTGGGTTGGTGGGGTTCTCTCTGCTCCTCGGTCTGCCCAGCAGCCCTAAGTGTAGGTGAGGACCCCCACCCGATTGTTGAGACAGGTGGAGGACGCTCCATCACCAAGGTAACCATGAGCAAAGCTTCCCTCCGCAGGGGCCCACCTTACTCCTACCACCTTTGAGCCAAACAGCGAGTGCGTTCCAAGGTGAGCCCGCCAGCAGACGCCTCACATCCCGGATTCGAGACTTCCGCAGAGGTCAGAAGTCGCAGGATAGTCTGCACGTTTTATTCTTGGTGAACAGACGCTGGCTCCAGGTGCCCACTCCTTCTAGTTCTCTGGGCCCCTGGGCACCCCACGCAATCCTGCGAAGCTCCGGGATTTGTCTGGGGGGGTCCTCATTCTCCCCCTGGGGAAGGGGGAAGCTCTGTCTGCCCTTCTCCCGGGGAGCCCTCGGCGGCACACAGGGGGCGGTCAGGAGGACTCCCGGGAGGGCTCTCTCTGGCTTCCCCTGTCTCCCACAGCCTCTTCTCCCAGGTGGGCTCTGGTTCCCACTCACCAGAAGGGGCCCTGCCCCTCCCAGCAAGGGGGCTCCTCCCCACCACCCCCACTCCCCGACAGAGGCTCTGGAAAACTCTGCGCACAGAGAGGATCTGGGGTGTGGGCTCAGAACTTTCAACTGTTTATGTATTTGTTCATTAGGACATTCCCCAAATGTGCTGATCTCCAGAGCCATCCGAGGGCTTACCAAACATGCAGATTCTCAGGCCCCTTCCGCAGGACAGTCCTGCAGAAGTAGGTCTGCAGTCATCCTAGGGGCTGGTTGGTCAGGCAAGCCTGGGACACTCCATTCAGGGCCCACTTCAGGTGGGCCTCTCTCCCTCATGAGTCTTCGATAGCTCCTCAGTGCCCTTGAGATTGAGTCCACGCTCCTCGGCCTGGCATTCGGGCTTCTCTCTCTGAGCCCCCGTCTCCTTCTGGTTTCACCTTTTACTTTGCTCCATGACCTCCCAGCACCCAGCAGCCCTTGTTCATACTGTTCGATCGTATGGATTTCTGCTTCCCTATCTCCACATGTCTAAATTATACTGTATTGGTTTCATACGGCTGTGTGGTCGATGGCAACAAGTGTAGTAGCTTAAAACAACATGATTTGATTACCCCACAGTTCTGAGCTCCGAAGTCCGGCAAGGTGTGGCTGGTTCTCTGATCCGGGTTTCACAACGTGGAAACCCACATGTGGACAGGGCAGGGGCTCCACTGGTGGCTCTGGAGACTTAGGGGCAGAATTCAGGTCCTGTGACTGTAGGCCTGAGGTGCGCAGTCCCTCGCAGCTGTCAGCCGGGGGCTACTCTGAGCTCCTAGAAGCCATCTGCATTCCTCGTCACGAGGCTACGAGAATATTCTCTGCTTGTAAAGGGCGAGTAGGATTAGGTCGGGTACACTGCGATGATCCCTTTTGACGAACTCAAACTCAACTGATTAGTAACCTTATCACACCTTTGCCATGTACAGGAATGGGCGTGATACCTTGTCATATTCACGTCCCGGGGATTAGGGCGGGAGGTTTTGGGGGGCCATTAGGAATTCTTCTACCACAAATCTGTTTCTTTCCAGGCTCTTCTCATGCACCTCACTACCCCAGGGCTTTGCCCGGTGCTGCTGGGACCTTTCTCCAGGCCTGTGTGCTCTGGCCTCCTGCCACACAGTGCCCCCTCATTGAACTGGGGACTCCCCGCATTAGGATAGGGGTGGTTTGCCCCGTATCTTCCACTCCGTGAGACATAGTCCCCATCTCCCTGGCGGTTGAGACGTGCAGTGGAAGGAGTTCAATCTCTGGACCTGATGGGCCTGGGTTCGCGTCCCAGCTTCACCAACTGTGTGACCTTGGCCAAGCACTTCTTTCTCTACTCGGTTCCTCATTTTGTACAGTGAGTCTGATAGTTCCATTGCACAAGGCTGCGTGAGGTCCCATAGTTGGGCACCTGCTCCTTGTCTACTGTGCCCACACACACTCAATGTAACCTGAGTTGCGGGGGTTCAGGAAACACTTGTGAGTGAAGCTGCTAACAAAAGGCAAGAGCAAGGCAGGAGAAAGGCAGTGAGAACGAGTGTGGTCGGTGCTGGGGATGGTGCTTGAGCTCGATCTCAGGGTTTAAAGGACCCGATGTCTGGTCCCTGCTCTCCATGGCTTGTAACATTATGGGTCATAGATGCCGGCTGCCTCCTGGAAAATCATCCATTCATTCGATAATTGCTTATGAAGCACTTAACTGAGCGAGAACCAAAGCAGATGTGATGGTCCCATGGAGCTTATAGGCTGGTGATAGGGAGCAAGTAATGGCGTATTGTCTTCAGTGTCACAAAGGGAACGGTCGATTGTTAGGATAGAGAATACCAGTGAATATGTTTGGGAAGAGGAATGTGTGGGCCCCTGCGATGTGTGATATTTACGCTGGGGTCACACAGAACCCGGGGAAGAGCACTGCGCCAGAAGGGACAGTCAGTGCAAAGGCCCTGGGGCAGGAACTAGTCTGGTGTTCTGGTATGTGTGTGAGCATGTGCACCCGTCCACAGATACACACAGGAAAGGGATTCATAGAGGTCTCCTCGTCCCAGATTCCCCCAACCTTGGAGCTATTCAGAGACTCCCCTGGAGACACGGAGGAGAAATCACATACTGTTGAGGGAGCGACTTACAGGTCTTGAACCCCCCCCCCATACCTGCTCTCCTTCTTTGTCCCCGGCGCCGCCTCCAGGCGAGGCCAGCAGGGGGCAGCACGACGCTGCGACACGCTCCCCCTGCATCTGTTGAGGCTCTGCTCTACGACCCGTGCTCCCCGGGAAACTGAGGCACAGAGCGAGAGGTTGAGACCAAGCGAACCCAGGTGTCCCGCCCGCCGTGACCCTCTCNGGTGCCCCCCCCGCCGTGACCCTCTCTTCTCCCTGTCCGACGCTGCCGGCTGCTTCCGGAGCCGCCGCACCTGAGGCTCGGGATGGGCCTGGGGTGGGTGGCCGGGGGTCGCCTGGGCCGGGAAGCCCCGCCACGGCCCCACAGCTCCGTGAACTGACGCCGACAGGCCGGCGTCCGCGGGGCGGCGGGGTGGTCCCGGGCTCTGATAGGGCCGGGGCACCGCTGCCCTCGCAGCCCGGCATCCGGCAGCCCCGGCCCGCAGCGCCCGCAGGCCGGCGTCCGAGGTGTCGCCGGGTGCGCGGTGTCGCCGCCGGGTGGCAGCATCCGCCCGCGCCCAGCTCCTCCTGCCTCTCTCCACCCCCGGGCCCGCTCCTGCCGCCGGCTGCGTAGGGCCGGCGCCCACCCTCCGGTTCCAGCGCGGTCTCCCGTTCTGGCTGAGCGGGATGTCCGGGCGCAGGGGCCACTTCGAGTGAGGCTGACTTTACGGTACTGTCACATGGCTCTGTGCCTCAATTTCCCTGCCTGTCATTACTCTCCCACGTCCTTTTCATCTGGGAACCCACCCCATCCGCCTGGCCCGGGACTGCGGCAGGGGCCGGCTGGAACAGGGGGGCCGAGGAATGGCCAGTGCCCCGGGGCGGGGGGTGGCAAAGGGTTAGGGACTTAGGAAGGATCAAGAGGGAATGGGGCAGTGAGTTGAGCAGGAATGCAGGGGTGCGGGTAAGTAGGCTCTGAGCTAGGCGTCCCCCCACTGGGGCTTGGCGAGGTGGGATCCAGGGACGCTGGAAACAGCTGCCCTCCCCCTACACCCACCCCAGCGAGTCTCTGCCTGGCTGGTCCTCGGGATTAAGCGCTTCCCCGTTCCATCCACTCGCCCGAGAATGGCACGCTCGAGGGTGTCCAGGGCTGTGAACGTGCGGAAGAGCAGAGGAGCCTGGCCAGGACAGCGGTGAGGCGGCTGCTCCACCACCCGCCCCTCAGGACAGACAGAGCTTGGTAGGGGCAGGGTCTGCCCACCGGCCACCCTGCCGGGGGCTGTGCCAAACAGGACCGCTCCGGGTGTGCAAGGCAGGGCGGCCGGTAGACCTCGCGCTCTGGGCTCTGAACGTGAACACCGAGCAGGACACTGCAGAGGAGACTGGGCAGAGGCAGGGGGAGAGGCGAAGCGGGCAACCCCTGGGGTGGGGAACCTCTCCCAAAGCCAAGGGGGTCCCTCAACATCCTCCTATCCGTCCCCCTCATGGTGCTCAGTCCGATGGCTTCTGCAGGATGGCAGGCGAGCCACCCGCCTGCATCGGGCCAGGCCTGTCTGTCGCTTCCCTGTCCCCTCCCGGGTAGTCCGTCTGGCAGCAGTGCTGACAGGTGGGGGTGCCCCCGGGGGCTGGGGGAGGGCTCTGATCGAGGTCTGCAGGGAGCTAGCGATACTTGGGCGAAGGGTGGGGCCCAGGAGGACCCCGAGTGTACAACTGCTGGGGGAGGGGAAGCGCGCCAAGAATGGCCACCGGGGTGGGTGGTCTCCGCCCCCTCCGTCCCCCTCCCCCACCGGAGACTGGGAGACCAGTGGCCACCGCGACCTGTACTGGACGTTCCCGCGCCCCACCCTCACCCTTGCGGGCACAGAGGCGCGGCCAGCCCCACCGCAGGTGTCTCCTCGGAGATGCACCCTCCCCTGCGGCCGCCCCCCCAACTCCGCGCACCCAATCCCCCTCCCCCTGACCAGTCCCAGGAGGCCGATCGGAAGGCAGCGGGCCTGGGGAGGGGGGCGGGTGTGAGTGGGGGGGGTGGATGTGTTTGTGTGTCACGGGGGAGGGAGGAGAAAAGGGAGGGGGGAGCCCGGGAGCGAGGGAGAGAGAGCGCGCGGCGAGCGAGGAGGGCGGGCGGGAGGCGGATCCTCCTACCTGGGGCGCGCTCGTTCTCTCGCAGCTCGCTCGCCGGGCCGCGAGTCACCTGGGGAGGCGGACAAGTGCGGACACATTGGCCGCCGCGGCGCTCGGCG
>LNAC01000097.1:4386873-4396972 GCA_002007465.1 Ailurus styani | reverse complement strand
GGGGGGGGGGGGGGGCGGCGGGAGGGAAAGGCAGGGAAAGACGCCGGATTGGGACCGCCTGATCTTTGGGGAAATCAGGCTAGGAAAGCGCCGGGCCAGAGCGTCCTGCTTCTGGCATCCCTCCTGGGAAATGGATCCACCAACGGGGCCTTGGAATCCCAGCTTCCAGTTCTTAGAGGTCAGAGGTTGGGAAGCCTCCTGCTCCCCCTGAAAATCCTGCATCTCAATCTTAAGCTAGAGGATCAGCAGCTACTAGGCCTAAAGAAATCATTTTTGGAGCCAGCCACCGAGGTTTGGCATGAATGGGGAGGTGTCCAGGGGTAGGACACCGGGAGTCCTCCGGGGCTTGTCTATAGAGTAGGAATCTGAGAGGAGGAGGTGGGCGAGGGGCTCGGGAGCTGGCGAGAACAGCACCAAGGCAGCAGTGAGGGGCTCTGGGGCAGGTGGTGGCCAGTATGCGTGCACAGACCCCAGGTTCCTTCGGGGTCGGCTCCCCCAATACAGGCGTGCAGCAGTTCCCATCTGTGCATCTGTGCCCACATGGGCTCGCTCCCTGCGTGTTCGCTGCCAGCTTTGTTGGGAGGAATTCTCCGAGGGCGACAGTTTTCTAAACATTCCTGGGCCAGTGTGGGCATTCTGGGTAGGGGGGCGGGGGGCAGCGAGCAGACCCTGACCCCTGCCCTGCCTTCGGGGATCCCTGCTCCAGTGCACCGGCCCAGCCTGACCTTCAGCCCCCGGTGGGAGAGAAAGCGCTGATGCCAGGCTTTCCTGAGCAGAGATTCGGTTAGCTGTTCCCAGGAGCAAGAGAGGGAGCTCTGGGGTTTCCCCTGCCTGGTTTGGTGGGTACTGGGCTGGCTGGGCCTCCTGGAGGAGGCCACGGGTGGGAGCAGGACCCCTGGGATGCAGATGACAGTGAGAATGGTGGGAAGACCCTCTTAGGAGGCTCTGCGCTGATGCCCGGATGCCGTTGAGGGGGGCTGTGCAGAAGGGCTTTGAGAACAGTTGGGGGTCCACGGTAAGCCCACTTCACTACCGCGGGAATCCTTAGTAAGGTCGGCTCCCTGGGATCTGAGGATGCCAGGGGCAGGAGGGGCCCTGGGTGGAGGCTTCTTTCTGCTCCAGAGAACTTTCCAGAAGGCATCCCACTGCTGGGATCACAGACACTGGTGGACAATTGATCCTGCCCTTTTCATCTGGGCTGCTCTCCCAGCTCCCTGTCTTGGGCTGTGGTCCGTTCATAGCGAATCCCAGATGCATGCCTGGGCCCTTGCCACTGATTGGGTCGGACGGGTGTGCTGGCCTGGAAGATGCTGAGCCCTCGCCTGATGCTGAGCTTGGCTGGCCTTGTGAGGCAGCTCTGGCCAGCCTTACCCTTCTCTGTGCTACTGTTGTCAGAGCAGAAGCTTCCGGGGCCAGCTGGGGGGGTCAGTGAGGGCCCCGGGGAGGGCAGGTGGGGGGCCGCAGGCCAAGAAGAGGGCTGCGGTGCTGGTGTGCCGGTCTGGGGGCCTCGTGCCAGGACCAGGCTGGCCTGCTGTCCCGGGCAGGTCCCTTCCGGTCTCGGCCTCCCCTCCCAGATGTGGAGGTTGGCTACGATGATCCCCCCAGGTCTTCCGGTACGAGACTCTCATGGTGACCGCCCGCTCTGGGGAGCGGAGTGAGTCACGGGTGACGGGGCAGTTACTCACCGACCACCTGGCTGTGGGGGGGTGGGGGGCGCTCACCACGGCCCTGCCAAGGCTGGGCCTCTTCCCGGCTCCGCCGCTGTGGCTTTATTGGCGGTGCCAACCGCAGGCCCAGAAACGCTGTGGGCATGACCCCGGGCGCGGGCATGGCTGAATCAGACCCCTCCCCTGGCATCGAAGCCTGTGTGGCAGCAGAACGGGGCGGCCCAGCTGGGCGTGCGTTGGTTTCCCCTTGGGAGGAGCAGCTCGCAGCCTGCGGGCGGCGTCTGTCCAGGTGTGGGAGTGGCTCTGCCGTGTGGCCTTGGGCGGGTCCAGGGGCTTCTCGGGCCTCAGTATCCTCATCGGTGGCTGGGAGACGGACATACTTCCTCTCTGCGGGCGCACGTGGGGCGCGCAGGCCACCGGGACTCCAAGGCGCGTGTGGCTCTGTGCAGCGGTGGGCACCGGGGGTTAGCGCCGGGAACGTCCAGGGACCCCTGGCCTGGGCTGCAGGGCTGGAGTTTCTCCCCTCACGAGGTGCACCCAGAGCCCTCGCCGGGTGTGCCCAGCTCATCAGCCTCCTTCAAAAGGGGGATGGTGGGCTCTGGGGGTGACTTCTTTTGACCCTGTGTGTGCATGCACGCGTGCGTGTGTGTTTGTGCGGAGGAAGGGCCGGGAGGGGAAGGTGGGTCCTCGTGGGCTTCCTCCAGGCCCCAGTGTGCCCTGCAGCTGCGTAGAGACCCCGCAGGGGGGAAAAGCCCGTGTTCTGACCGAGTTTCCCTAGAGTCCTCCCTGCTCTGGGGTGCTCCCTTCCCTGCTCCTCCCCTCAATGCCTGGGTGCGCTCTGTAACTCGGCTGTGGCCTGGAGCTGCCAGGACCAGGGGGACTCAAACTTCTGGAGAGGCTAGGAGGACTCAGTGCAGAGGCGTGCCCCACGGGGTTCTTGGTGTACAGTAGGTGCTCGAGAGATGGGGTCACTCTCAGCCGTTAGGAGCAGGGAGGCTGGCCACCTGGGGCACAGAGGGAGGCCTGGTGGCTGTATTTGTTCAGGGGAGAGTGTTGAACTCTCCGGGGTGATCTCAGAGGGCTTCCTGGAGGAGGTGGCACCTAGATGAGCAGAGAGGTCCTCTCGAGGTCCCATAGAACGTCGGATTACAGCCCTCCTAGCTCTGGAACCGGACACTGCCTCTGAGAAGAAATTCGCCCTGTGGAGGTTCAGCGGAGAAGGGCACCCCAGAGTCCCTGCGGCCTCCAGGGGTGATCCGGGCAGGTACGGGATGCTCTGCAGGGAGGAGACCACCCTGAAGGGACGTGACATTTGAGGCCCCGGCTGCACAGTGTTTCCACACTTGGGTCCTCTGGGGATGCTGTGGACACAGACCTAGCAAATCACACACCGTGTCCCCCGGAGCCTCAGGCCGGCCTCGGGAGGAGGGTGGGTGGCATAGCCCGTGGGGAACTCAGAACTCCTCCTGGGGGTCGGGGCCAAGGCCCTGTCGTCAGGCTAGCCTGGGCGAGACCCCAAGGGGGGTGGCAGCGGGGGAATGGGATGGTCTTGACTGTAGAGACCCAGACCCTCCGTCAGCTCAGGTCAGGGGGGGGTACCCAGAACAGGGCCCCTTTCTGCGCGGCCCGTGGCCAGTCACCAACCTCTGGGGGCGTCTCCCCGCCTGGGACAAGTGGAGGGGCTTCAGCGAGTTGCCCCAGAAACTCCATTTTGCACGGCCCTGGGTCTGGCTCAGATAGGGCTCAGCCCCCCCCCCCCCCCCCCGACTCCCCCAGCAAGGGACAAGAGGCCGGGAGCTCGCTCTTGTCAGATGAAACCTCGACCCAGGGCTCCCTCAGCCTGATGAAAGGGTCATTGTGTGGTGCGGGCGGCCCGCTGGCCAAGGACAAAACCTCCGTTTGTCCTCCTTCCCTGGCGCGGGGCTGGGGCCTCCCCTTGGGCCGGCTAACAGGGTGGGGGTGGGCACAGGTGCGCTCCCTCCTCCCTTTCTGCATCTTCCCTGTCTCCGGTGCAGAGCTGCTCAGCCCGGACCCCCTCCCGGTCCTGCCCTCAACGCGGGGTGTCCTCAGCCTCCGCGTGGGGGCGAGCCAGGCCTGGGCCCCTGGGCCAGCCCCGTGGTTGGCAGGGGAGCAGTGAGCTCTCCAGCCCTGGAGGCATCCAAGCAGATGCAGGACTGAGGGCCAGGGATGCGGGCAAGGGCCCTGCCTGGGAGGAAGCCAGCGCCCCCAGGTCCTCTTTGCAAGGCTGCCATGGGGCGTGGTTGGCCCACTCTGTGACCGACGATGCGGAGGCGCCGGGAAGGTCGTCCCACCGCTGCCCGCCTGAGCAGGTGGCTTCTGAGCGCTGATGATGCCACGAAGGCCTCGGCGGGAGGGTGTGAGTGGAACACACTAGAACTGTGCAGCCCAAGTGGCCATTCTCCTGCAGACCCTGAAGCCCTCGCGGTGCCCGGACCAGGACTGGAGGACACCAGCCCCAGCCCCACTGACGAGCGGCTCCCCAGGCGTCCACCGCGGGCCAGAAGGGCCCAAGTCAGCAACCCCGGCAGTCCCATCCTGATGAGACTGGGGGCCTCCAGTGCTTTCCAGACCTCACCCCCCACCCCCGCAAGGCCACCCCGGTCCAGACCCTCCTCCAGGGCCCTCCCCGACCAGCTCCGTGTGCGGGAGTCTGGCCGCGTGCCCAGCGGGAGCCGTGAACGAGCAGGGCCCTGGAGGGAAGGAGCCTCGGGACCAGGGTGGGCGGTGTCTCAGCTTGCCTTCCCTGAAGCAGGCCTGGGGCTGCAGGGGTGCGGGGACCACCATGCCGAGGGGTCCGGAGCTGAGACGTAGGCCCTCACTGTCCCAAGTGGTGAAGAGGTGAAAAGCCCCTTTGAATGGGCGTTCGCCCAGAGGGAACTGCCTGCCCACCGGACAGACCCCTGGCGGTGGGGGAGGGGGCACGGGGCTCTGCGTTCCACTTCTGGAAGACTCGGGTCGTCTTGGAGAGGCCTTCCGTCACGGGGCTGGCGGGTGCCCACCAGCTGGGGTCTGCTCTGACTTCGTTTCCTCCCCGGCTGCCCAAACGGGGAGCTAAGCAAGGGCCACCCACCTGTGGGGTGGCGAAGGGAGGACAGTGAGAGGCTAATTCCCAAGGTCATGCTCAAGGTGGAGGAGCTCAAGTTTGAACCCAGGTCTGTCTGCCTTCTCATTCACTGTCTGTTAGAGAAACCGACTACTCCGGTTGGTTGGAATTGCCCAGTGGCCGGGAGTCATGAGGCTCTGAGCAAGGGCTCTCTCTCTGTCTCTCTGTCTCACTGTCTCTCTGTCTCTCTCTCTCTGTCTCTCTGTCTCTGTCTCTCTCTCTCTCTCTCTCTCTCTCTCTCTCTCTCTCTCGCTCGCTCTTCCCCACCCCCACCTCCAGACGCTTAGACTTGGAACCAGAGGGACACCTTTCCCTCCAGGTGTGTGTGGGGACCAAGAGGACCTCAGATTTCTGTTCCTGGGTCCCTCCCAGCCTTGGGCACCAACCCAAGGGGATCCGAGACTGCCTTGAGTAGAGAGAGAGAAGGTGGTCTCGACTGGCTGGCTCATGACCTTCAAAGTGGGGCCAGCAGATGCATAGTTGCCACGGACCACGGACTTGGGGCAAGGCTCCCATTTTCTGCCTTGGGCTGTCCCTATGGGTGGTGGGTCTTGGTGCCTCAGAGCCCTTCTGTCTCCGCCTCCCCTTCCTGCCAGGCCTCGTCACTGCTCTGAGCTTGCCCTTCTTAGCAGCGACGGCAGCCCCCGACCAGGCGAAAAAGGCCGGCCGTGTATGCGGGTGTAACCGGGAAGCTCCCCTCCTTCCCCATCATGTATGCAAAGCCCTGGGGGGGGGGTCCTATAGAGCAGGAGCCCCAACCCATCTGCAGTGAGGGTGGAGCCGGGGGCACCTCCAACCTGGACCCTAAAGAATGTGCTGGGGACAGTGGCATTCTTGGCAGAGGGACAGCCGTGGAGTGGGCAGGGGGCACAGGGAGCGGGCATCAGCCCATCAGAGTTAGCTGGGGCAGGGGGAGGTGAGGCCAGAGTGGCGGAGGGCAGCCCCAGGCCTGGGGAGCCACGGGAGGGCAGGGCTCAAGCAGGGCAGGGATGGGCAGCTTCACCCCGAGCTAAGGAAGGCCCTGGGGTATGAGTGCGCGAGCAGGGGAGACCGGGAGGGGAGGAGGCTGGCCCTGCCCCCCCCCATGTCTGATGCAGGTGGGGCCGAGGACAGGGGATGGGTGTCTCTGGGGCAGGACCCACAGGGTGGATGGGGGGCAGAGTGGGGCCAATGGGGTGCTGTCAGCACACCTGGAGGCCAGGCCGGTGGTAGTAGCTGCAAGTTGGCCACGGCTCCCTGCCCCCGCCCCCACCGTCTAGCACCCAGTACAGTGCTTGGTGCTAAGTCGGTGCCCAGTCAACACCTTCTTGGATGGCCAGATGGCTGCTTCTGTGTCTGGGTCCCTGCGAGGCCCAGCTGCCTGGTCAGGACCCACTTGCCCTGTGGATGGCCCGGGTGTGGGGGCCCCCAGTGCTCGTGGGTGGCCACAGGGTGGGCTGCAGGGCGGGGTGCCTTCCTGGCTCCTTGACTCAGGTCTTCCCAGGGGGACTTCACTGCTGGCGGGGAGCACCGGGAATTTCCAGGTGCTGCTGACACGCCCCTTGCCCCCCCGCCCTGCCCCAGAAGAAGCCCACGTCTATCACCTGCCGTCCCCTTCTTCCCTGGGGGCCCGTCCTAGGGGCCGTCCACCTGTGTCAGGAGCCACGAGGCCGGGAGTGGGCTGTGATGATTGCATGTCCTCCTCGTTGTCCGGTGTCCGCCCCTCCAGGGACCTGGGCCACAGGCTGTTTGCCGGCCCCTTCTAGAGGGGTGGGGAGAGCCCACGGTTGCAGGCGAGTCTGAGTGTGAGCCCAGAGCGACCCCTGGCTCCCTCTCACTGCCTTCCTCCCAGAGGTGGAAATTCCTGCAGGGGGAGGAGGAGGGGAAGAAGAGGCGAGGTGGAGGGAAAACAGGTCCTTAGGGCCTGGGGCAGAGAGCCCAGAAGTGGAGAGAAAAGCCGCAGGGTTGGGTCCTGCTCTTGGTGCCTACACCAAATCCCTGCCAGGTGTCTGTGTGGCCTTGGACGAGAGGTGGAGGCCGGCTGCGGAAGGCAGGGGTGGTGCTCAGGACTCCGGGCTACAGAGCTACGACCCGGGGTGGGAGGGGGTTGCTGAGCCCAGGGAAGGGTTCTGAAGGGGCAAGTCCCTGTCGTGTGGGTCATCACAGCCAGCCTGATGGTAGGGGAGAGTGGACTGCTCCTCGGCAGGGAGTGAGCCCCCTGTCCCATAAAGCATTCAAGCCGAGGTAGAGGGCTCGGGTTCCCTGATGGCCCAGAAATTCTCAGAGGGAGCAACAGCGTGCTTAAAAAGTGAGGTGGGTGCTGAAGGAGCCTTGCCCGGGGTGCTCTGGCCCAGAGGGGTCCCCAGGTTTGGTGAGAGCAGAGGGCAGGGCCGTAGAGCTGGGAGAACGTGGGTGGGGCTGGGCTGTGGTCTGAGGGGCCCATCCGTTCCCAGAAGGGGGCCCCCAGGATGCCGGCCTGAGGCCAGCTCTCAGGACCAGGAGCTCAGCCTTGCCCTGCATTCTGCACAGAGTGACAGCCACGTGTCCCCTGCCTACAGGGACTCAGCCCCCCGAACCCGCGGCTCAGACCATGTCCAGAGTAGCCCAGAAGACTGAGGTGCTGGCTGACCCGTCAGGCGCCCAGACTCCAGGCCTGGCCATGGGCCAGACGTCCCGCCAGCTTCCTCCCACCTGTTCGCCTCGCCTGTCTGTCCACCCGTCCGTCGGGAGGTTTGGGGTTGACATCCTGGTCTCCCAGCCTGCAGGGGGCCCTGGTGTCTGACAGATCTGGGGTGCTGGGGCCTAGGCCAAGACCAAGGCTAGGGGTCTCCTCCCTGCTCGGGCCTCAGCTCACGATGTGGCCTCAGCTGCTGTGTGCCTCGAGGTGTCAGCGTCCCCACCCCCACCCTTGTACCCCGGGGGTCGAGGAGAAAGGTCAGGGGTTAAGTCTGGGAAGGTCCCGAGCAGGAAGTGCAGGAAGTATGTGCATGGCCTGAACCTCAGCCGCTAGCAGCCTCCTCGGGAGGCCGTCGTCGCTGTGGCCATGCTGGGAAGGGAGGACAGAGGGAGAGCAGGGGTGGGCTTCTTGGAGGAGGAGGCACCAGGCTGGGCCTGGAATCTTGCCCAGCTGCTGGAGGGGTCTGGGTGCCTCTCTCCTTGCCGGTCAGTGTGGCCTGAACCCGGGAGTGTCATGATGGGTCCTGGGTGCCCAGCAGAGGTCTGCAAGTTTCTGAGGTCAGAGGTCAATGACCTGGGGTTTTGTGCTCCCAGGAACTGGATAAGGTTCTGATTTCAATGACTTATCAGATGTGGGGGCTGGATGGACCCTCTGAGCCCTGGGCCTCCCCATCCGTAGCTCCTTGTCCCCTGCCCCTGGCTATGCTTGCCCCCCTCACAGCCTCAGCCCTGCCCGAGACCCCTGTCCACTGCCTGCTTCCTCCCAGGATTGCCTGTTTCCCTCCAGGGTGAGGTCCCAGAATGCCAGGCCAGGAATGCCAGCTATGTGGGGAGGGCGGGCAGGCAAGCGCCCGCCGGGGGCGCGAGGGAGCAGGTGGACGCTCCGCTCTCTTCCCCGGGAACACTGCGGGCAGTGAGCTGAGCGGGGCAGTGGGCTGGAAAGATTGCAGCACGCGGGACCCGTGGTGGAGGGAGCCAGGCTGCAGGAGCCCCGCCCACGGGCGGGGGCTGTTCTCCCCATTGGACAGAGGGGCAAACTGAGGCCAGGGAGAGTCAGCGGCCGAGCAGACCTCGAAACGGAACCCCAAGCCCCGAGAACCTTCTTTAGGATACACCACAGGTATCGCTTCTGTCCCTCACTGCACGTGCAGATGGGAAACTGAGGCCTGGGCAGGGCAGGGAGGGGTAGAGGGAATGCTTCATTTCCCAGCGGGGCCCCTTCCTGCCTCCACCCTCTCTCTGCACCTCCACAGGGGCAGCCCCTGCCCACCACCCGTGCGGCTCCCTCGGGGTGTTCTCTGCAAGCCCTGTTCCTCCTCTGTAAAGTTAGGACGGCAAGACCCCCCCCCCCCACCGAGGAGCTGCTGGGGAGGAGGGGGCTGTCACTCAGGAAGGGTGATCATTTTGGCTGACCCCTCCCCTCCAGGGCATCCCCCCTTCCAAGTGCTTCCTGCCTCTGCCAGCAGAGGGAGAAGCCATTGGCCAAAGCAGGGCTCATCGTCCCTATTTTCAGATGGGAAGACTGAGGTTCAGAACAGACTGTGAGGGCGGCCTTCCCGAGGTCCGGGGCTGTCCCCAAGCCCCATGTTGCCCACTGAACGGGGCCGAGAGCCGCAGCAGGGGAAGGAGGCGAGCAGACTGAAGGAGCCCCAGGAGGACAGGCGGTCTTTGCCGCAGCTGGGTCCAGCCCTGCCCCATCTGTTCCGTGCCGTCCCGGTCCGCCCCACAGAGGAGGGGACCCCGCCGCCGCCAAGCTCTGGCACTGTGCTGGTGGCTGGGGGGGGTTCTGCAGAGTGACCCCAGACCTGGAAGACACTCTTATCCCCATTCGACAGGCAGGAGCACCGAGGCCACCCCCAGCTGCGGCCCCCAGGACTGCTGCTGGCTCTGGAGCTGGAGAGGAGCCTCGTCCTGCCCACCTGCGGCTGGGAAGTTCTGGGCTGACCCCTGCCCACCTGACGGAGGCGCTGGGGGGGACATGGGGTGGGTGGGCGTGGGGGCCAGCTGCCACCTTCCCAGGTATTTGCCGAGTTACTTCCTGGACAAGTGGACCCAGGCCTGCCTCCCTGGCTGATCGCAGATAATTAGAACATTCTTCAAATATTTTGCCGGAGGATGCCCGAGAAGGAAGAATTGGAAAGTGCCCCGGGCCAGGAGCGTGGGCTGCAGGAGCTCTGGGCAGCTGGGGCCCGGGCCAGCGATGGGGCCCCAGAGGGACACAGGGGATCTGGCCCAGGCCCGGCCAGCCTGTCCCCACCTCCCAGGGAGCTGGGGCCGGGGTGGGCGTTCGCGCTGGGGTGGGTGCTGGGCCGTGTTGGGGATCCCTGCCCTGGGGAACTCACGGCTGTGGGGGTGCATAAATCTTACCCCAGATGGCTTTAGGAAAGGCCTGAGGGAGTCGAGCGCAGAGTCCTGGCCCCCTGGGGGGGCAGGCGGGTGGAAATGTCTCCAGGAGGAAGGGCTCCGCCGTGGGGAGGTCAGCGGCTCTGGAAGGAGGGCAGAGGCGCCGGGCGGGGTGATGTAAGAGGAGCGATAAGGGGGTGCCCGGGGCCAACCTCATGGCTCACACCCGCAGCCCTGACGGGCAGGGAGGCCTGGCTCGGGCTCCGGGGCTGCCGTCCTGCTGTGGGGGGCAGGGAGGGGGGAGGGCCCA
>LNAC01000097.1:4365841-4386706 GCA_002007465.1 Ailurus styani | reverse complement strand
GGCCCAGAGGGCAGGGGGGCGGGGGGGGGGCTGCCCATGGGGAAGCCCTTTCTCATCAGCGCCAACCTTCCGAGCAGGGGTCCTTGCCACCTGAGCAGGGGGTGGGAGACCCGGGGAGGGGCGGCTCTCCCCCGGTGACCCCCCTTTGGTTCCTGTGGCTTGTGGGGGAGGGGTCGGGGCCGTTGAGGTCCAGCAGGCTCAGTCATGAGGTCTGAGTTCTGGGAAGCCCTTGGATGCTGCGTCTCCCCCATGGAGGGCTGCCCCGGTCCTAGCCTAGGGAACATTCCCAGGATTCTGTGGTCGGTTCGGGGGCAGGGGCCGCCCCAGCCCAGACGCCTGGGAGTGGGGGCGGGCTGCATCACGGCTGGTGTTCGGTCCAGAGAGGGGATGCAGGAGAGGAACTCGGGCCGGGCTGGGTAGGGACCTTGCTGTCGCTGGGCGGGGGGCATTCTCCCTCTACTGGGGCATCTCTCTCCGGGGCTGTGGTTTGTGGGGTCGGGTGCCGGGGAATCTGTAAGGCAAGCGGGATACTGAGGTGGAGGAGCCTGGGTCCTGCGGCCTCCTCAGGACACACGGCCACGTGGGTGCCCGTTTAGGGCCCTGTGCACAGATCAGACGGCGTGAAGCTTCCTCGGGGTCTGAGAGGCTGGCCGGCCACGCGGTCCTGGGCTTGCGGGGACACTGCTTCTCTCTGGCTCTTCAAATAAAAAAGGCACAGCTTGTCCCGTCCCTGGTGATGCCACTGGATCAAAGCCCTGTCAAGGTCTGCTTCGGGGCGGCCGTACCCCCACAGGCCCTGGACCCGCTCTGCCCCCTCCTACGACTTGATGCTCTAGGCCTTCATCTGGAAGGCTGGAATTTTCCCGATCATACGTAGAATGGGGATAAAAGCTAATTTTTAATGAACCCGTAGCTGTCTAAGTGAAAACGGGGGTGCGCCAGGAGTGCCCAGCCGCCTGCCCGCCCAGCCTGCGGCCCCCCGCCCCCCTGAGGATGTGTCCACTGCCTCTTGCTCCCTGTGCAAGCTGGGGTCGCTGTCCCTGGCAGGGCCCCCCTCTGCCCTCTTTCATTCACTCGCTCCATGATGACCGCCGAGGGTCGGCGCCAGGCGCCGTGCCCATCGGGGGGATGAGACAGGCCCCTGCCATCCTGGCCAGCAGCAGGGCCGGGCCTGGCCTGTTTGGAGAGAGTTCGTGACTCAGCCCCCTAGGAACCACTTGGTGAAGGCTCCCCAGAGCAGGTTGGCCCCCAGTGCGGCCTCCTGCCCCTGCCAGGGACCAGTGTGGGAGGATGGCTCCCCAGGTAAGCAAGCGAGCACCCCCCAACTATCTTGGCAGGGCAGGGGCAGGGATGAGGAGCGCGGACCAGTCTGGGGTCAGGAAGTGTGGGTTCCAAACCCTATTCCCTACCCTTCCGCCCTGAGCTACTCAGCAGGTGGCTGGGCCTTTCTGGACTCTGGTTCCTGTTCTGAGGGAGTAATACTAACAATAATGCAAACACCTTTCCCCGAAGAAAGCTCTTAGCCCCAAATCTAACACGTGGTAGGTGTTCACTCCACCGTGAGGCACTAACTCTGAACAGCGTGAGGAATTTAGGTTAGACGCCTGGCTCCTTGGGGTTTGGAGGGTTGTGACCTCCTGAGTGAAGCAGGGGTGTCCTGTGTGGAGACGGGGAGGGTAAGATGACTCTCTAGTCCTCAGTGTGGGGGCGACGCTGGCTCCCCATCTTTCTCCCCTCTGGGCCTCGGGGTCCCTGACTGTGAAGTGACCCAGATGTTTCTCAAGGAAGCCGGTGGAGGGGGGCTGCCCCACGGAGCCCCCCAGGCTGGGCCTTGGCCAGAGTGGGGCTTGATCTAGATGGGGTCTTAACCCGATTTGGGCTGCACTCCGGCCCAGCCTGGCGCTGCCTGTAGGAGGTGGCTGGCCCAGCCCACAGCGGCCGCCACAGGCACTTGCTGCAGGAGACATTAGTACCCCGCCCCCCCAAGGCCCGGCGCACACAGACAAGGCACAAGGGGGCGATCGCTAACGTTCATATTGTCTTTCTCAAGCGTGCTTTCTTTAACTTTTGTAGGAAAACGAGAGTGTTTTCATTCTGATCTTGCCAGTCCTATGAAGGTTTATATTGCAATATTTTGCTTTTTTGTCGAGATATAACTTACATAAAGTACAGGAATCTCGAGGGGACGGCCTGATGCGTTTTTCATGTGTGGGCACTCACATAAACCACTTCCCAGCTTGGGCTAGAGAACAGTCTGGAATCCAGCAGGCTCCTTTGGGTCCCCTCCCCTGTCTGTGCCTCTGAGCTAAGGGTAGCTTCTGACTTTTTTTTTTTTTAAAGATTTTATTTATTTATTTGACACAGAGAGAGAGATCACAAGTAGGCAGAGAGGCAGGCAGAGAGAGAGGAGGAAGCAGGCTCCCTGCTCAGCAGAGAGCCCGATGCAGGACTCGATCCCAGGACCCTGAGATCATGACCTGAGCCGAAGGCAGAGGCTTAATGCACTGAGCCTCCCAGGCGCCCCTAGCTTCTGACTCTGAAGCTTTTATGTTCTCCTGTCCGGCTCTTCCACTCGGCGGTGGGGGGCGTCAGGCACGTTGTCACACGCGTAAGCTGTTTGCCCTCTGTCGCTGCCATAGCCTCCCGCCGCATGAATACGTCAGCTGTCATCCTCCGGCTGACGGACCCCTCAGTTCCCAGTGCGTGCTGCAGACACCTGTGCGTGTCCTCGGTGACTGTGAGCACTTGTTTTCCTGGGGTGTCTACACCCTAGACTGAATCTGCTGCGTCGGAGGGAAGGGCCGAGCACGGTGGGTGCAGTGGAGGGTGTAGACAACCGCTGGCTTCCGTATGGCCAGTGTAAACATTGGTCCTCGAGATAAATGCAGCTGGTCCCTGATCCCCACAAGGGACTGGATCCCGGGGGCTCAATGAATGGAAGTCAGTGACGGGTCCCCAGGGAGGGGTAATAATGGCCAAGCTTGATGACCTCTCATCATTGACCAGCATCATGTACTCTGCCCAGCAGCCCCGATGGGCCAGGTCTATCAGTACTCCCACTTCGCGGATGTGGAAGCCGAGGCACAGAAAGGTTAAGAAACTTACCGAAGGTCTCACAGCCCCGGGGGAGGCAGATCCAGGGTTCCATCCAAGCTGGCCGGCACCAGCGCTCACGTTCCCACCCTCTGCCTCACAGGGCTGCCTGGTGGATGACGTGGTACCCGGCTAATGTCATCACAAGTGTCCCACGCTCTGTCACCATCTGTCACCCTGCCCCTCACCCGCTGGCATCCCCCTGACCCTAGAGGCGGCCCTGGCCCCTGGGAGCTCTGGCAGGCAGGAAGAGCCTCCTCTTGTCGCTTGGCAGCCCCTGCTGGCGCCCCGTGCCCAGTGCCAGGAACCAACAGGGAAGCACCTGCCGGCTTCTGCACCTGTGTCGGAGGTCAGGGGCCCGTCCGCAGTCCCCAGGGACACGGCAGAAGCCCTTTGTCCCCAGGCCCCTGAATGGCACAAGGAGAGGAGCCCGGAACAGAACCTTCCGTGGAAAAAGTCAGCGACCGAAACCGGAGCGGCCCGCCCGGCGTCTCTGTGCTCAGGGCCCCTCGGAACTCCCTGCCAGCTCTCGCGGGGCACCTGCGTGGGCAGCTGTGGGTGGAGAAGCCCCCCGGGGGTCGTGCTGCTTGGGGTGCCAGATTTTCCGGGATGCGGCCTGCACTCACCCTTNCGTGGCCAGGGCAGCAGGGCAGGCCTTCCCGGGGGGGCGTGGCCAGGGCAGCAGGGCAGGCCTTCCGGGGGGGGCGTGGCCAGGGCAGCAGGGCAGGCCTTCCCGGGGGGGCGTGGCCAGGGCAGCAGGGCAGGCCTTCCGGGGGGGGCGTGGCCAGGGCAGCAGGGCAGGCCTTCCCGGGGGGGCGTGGCCAGGGCAGCAGGGCAGGCCTTCCGGGGGGGGCGTGGCCAGGGCAGCAGGGCAGGCCTTCCCGGGGGGGCGTGGCCAGGGCAGCAGGGCAGGCCTTCCGGGGGGGGCGTGGCCAGGGCAGCAGGGCAGGCCTTCCCGGGGGGGCGTGGCCAGGGCAGCAGGGCAGGCCTTCCGGGGGGGGCGTGGCCAGGGCAGCAGGGCAGGCCTTCCCGGGGGGGCGTGGCCAGGGCAGCAGGGCAGGCCTTCCGGGGGGGGCGTGGCCAGGGCAGCAGGGCAGGCCTTCCCGGGGGGGCGTGGCCAGGGCAGCAGGGCAGGCCTTCCGGGGGGGGCGTGGCCAGGGCAGCAGGGCAGGCCTTCCGGGGGGGGCGTGGCCAGGGCAGCAGGGCAGGCCTTCCCGGGGGGGCGTGGCCAGGGCAGCAGGGCAGGCCTTCCGGGGGGGGCGTGGCCAGGGCAGCAGGGCAGGCCTTCCCAGGGGGGGCGGTGGTCAGGGCAGCAGGGCAGGCCTTCCCAGGGGGGGCGGTGGCCAGGGCAGCAGGGCAGGCCTTCCCGGGGGGGGGGCGCGGTGGTCAGGTTTGCTNTCCCGGGGGGGGGGCGCGGTGGTCAGGTTTGCTGCCGCGGAGGGAAGGGGCAGGGTGACTGAGACCTCAGGCTCCAGCCGGGGAAGCTGTCCATCAACCCTGACTGAAGGAATGAGTGACCTTGGAGGCTTTTAAGCAAGAGAAGGATTTAAAGCTGTGTTTCGAGACTACGAAGTGGGCACAGTTTCCGGCTCTAGGCTCCGATACTTGTTACACTCCTGCCATGGGCCAAGTACTGGAAGCAGAGACCGGGCTCCGAGCCTGGCTGTGCAGCCCCTGGCATGTGTCCTAGCCTCTCTGAGCCGCATTCTGCACAGCTATGACACGGGGATGTAAGGAGAGAAGGCTGAGACCCGGCAGAGGCCTGCGTGGTGCCCAGAATGGGCGTATTTAATTTTGTGAGTGCGTAAACCCCCACATCCTGAGGAAGACAGTTGCAAAATGATTTCCCAATTAGCAGCCATATCTGAGTATTTATGTTTCTGGCACAAAATACCGTGTGACTGTCTTCCCTGATGCCTTTACCTCACCTCTGCCCCGCGCTGGCTGCACAGAGTGGCTGGGGGCTCCCGTGGCCGTACGGATGCTCCATCGGCCCCACACGTCCTGGGAGGCATACAAGTAGGGATCAGGTGGGCAAGGCCCCTTTCGTCCCCTCCTACCTCTCCCACCGATGTCCAAGAGCACAGAGGTCCTGCGTTTAGATAGACTTTTTAAAATTTGTGTTTAAAATACACATAATGTGGGCGCCTGGGTGGCTCAGTGGGTTAAAGCCTCTGCCTTCGGCTCAGGTCATGATCTCAGGGTCCTGGGATCGAGGCCCGCATCAGGCTCTCTGCTCGGCAGGGAGCCTGCTTCCTCCTCTCTCTCTGCCTGCCTCTCTGCCTCCCTGTGATCTCTCTCCCTCTGTGAAATAAATAAATAAAATCTTAAAAAAAAATAAAATAAAATACACATAATGTACAATTTGCCACTTTAACCGTTTAAAAGTGTGTCACGCAGAGGCATGTCAGTGCGTTCCCGATCACCCCTTTTGGGCTCCATGACCTCGTCATCACGCCTGCCCAGCTGGTGCTCCCCGTGCCTCCTGCCTGTGGCTCCGGGGGGCCGCGGGTCTACCGTCTGTCCTTCGCCGGACACTTCGTGCAAATGCAGCATGCAGTGTGTAGTCTGTGTGTCTGTGTGCTCAGCGTACTGGATCCGAGGCCCCTCCGTGGAGCTTGGATCCAGGCTTCATTCCTGTTTATGACCAAAGAGCATTCCATGGTACGGATGCACCACGGTCTGTCTGCCCACCCAGCCGCTTGTGGGCATCTGGCTTCTTGCCTCCTTCTGGCTCCTGGGACAGCGCTGCCATGAACATCCATCCTTGTCTGAACACCTGTCTTCCCCTGTCTTCAGCTCTTCTGGGCATAGACCAAGGAGTGGAATTGCTGGGCCCTGCGGTAATTCTATGTTCCACTTTTTGAGGAACTCCCTGACCGTCGTCCACTGTAGCGGCCCGTTTTGCATTCCTGCTGGCGATGCATGAGGGTTCCGATTTCCCCACAGCCTGGCGACCCCTGGCGCTTTCTGTTGTTTTGACCGGAGGCATCTTAGCGGGTGTGAGTGGCATCTCGCTGGTTTCGATTTGCATTTCCCTCATGAGTGATATTTAGAACGTTTTCACTTGCTGGTTGGCCATTTACGGCTCTTGGGAGAAATAGCTCTTTAATCCTTGGGCCATTTTTAAATTGGATTGTCTTTTTGTTATTGAGAGGTGGGGGCTTTTTACGACATCACCTGTGAGTATTTAGTCCCTTGTTCAGCCAGTCCGCACTCATGGGCAGCTATGGGGGCAGCCCTGGGAACCCCAGATTTAGCCGGGACCTGGCCCTGCCCTCAGGTGCTTGTGTTCTGCCGGGAAGGCTGCCGTGGAAGGAGCCACGGTGAGGTTGGCACTTGAGTGGCAAATGTCCATTGTGTGCTTCCTCAGTGCCTGGGGGCCAAGGCATCTGAACTCAGGCTTGCACTTGGGCACAAGGCAGGTAGAGTTTGCCAGACAGAAAAAGGGAGACGGATGGCATCCCAGGCAGAGGGACCAACAGAAGCAAAGCTGGCGGTGTGGTCAGAGGCCAGATCCTGGAGGCCTCCGATTCTACGCCAAGGAGCCTGGGGAGCTATGGATGGGCTTTGAGCAGGGAAGTGACATGGTCAGACCTGGGTCCTGGCGGGTCTGCCTGGAGGTGGGAGACCAGGGCTGCGATGATCTATTTCGGCCCCTGGGGTCCATCCTCGGTCCACTGGGGTCCCCCTGTTCAGAACCCGTTTGTCCAAGCTCCTACCCCCAGCAGGATTCTTGTCCCAGGCAGTGGGGGGCTCTGCAGCCTAGAGACTGCTGGAAGAATTTGGGAATGGGGAGCTTGCTTTCAGTGTCCGGGATCCAAAGCGGGCTCTGTCCGGAGGCCTGGAGGCTGGTTCCCATCCATCTCAGTTCCCCGGGTCGGTTTTCTGAGCATCTACAATTACTTTGGGCTGAATTCCCCAGATTCCAGCCCGCTCCCAGCCCAGCCCGCCCAGATGCTCTTCCTCCATGCCAGCCTTGGGCATTTCTGCCCATTGTGCCCGTGGGAGACCCAGGGGGGTCTTGGCCAGATTAGCGAGTGGGGCGGGAGGGCCGTGGGGATTGAGTGTCGCCGGGGGGCCCGGCTTGCAGCACGTGCTGTGGGCTGGCGCCGCACGGGGACTTTCCCAGCTGGCTGTGGGTGCTTGGCTGCCCTGGAAAAACACGGACTTGTTTCTCTCAAGAAAGGGGCTGGCGGCCAGTGGGCAGGGGAAGGGAGCTCGGGTGCTGGGAGGCCAGGTGCACGGATGTCAGCTTTGGGGAGCCCCTGGCGATCTTCCTCATTCCCACACTTTGTCCCTCACTAAGCCAGTGTGGTCTCTGGTTTGGGAGCCAGATGGCACTCTGAAACTCAGCCGTTGCCCATAGGTCTGCCCAAACCAGCCCCCACCTCTTTCCCGCTTGCTGTCCTCCCCCTGCCCGCCTGGGTACTCAAAACCAAATAACGGGTACTGCTTCTGTGGAAAACAGTTTGGTGGTTCCTCAAAAAGCCAAACGATCATATGACCCAGCAATTCCACTCCTAAGAATATGCCCCCCCAAAACTGAAAACAGGGACTCAAACAAAACCTTATACCCCTGTGCTCAGAGCAGCACTGAACCCAAGTGCCCAGAGCAGCCGAGTGGCCACTCACTGGTGTGTGGATACACGGAAGGTGGTCCCTGCACGTGGTGGAATATTACTCGGCCCCAGAAGGGATGTGGGCACAGACACCTGTCACAGCGGGGCCGAACCTGGGAAACATGACGCTGAGTGAGAGCAGCCAGACACGGAAGGGCACAGATTATGTGACCGCATGTCTCTGGAAAGTCTAGAATCGCAGATTCGTGGTTGCAGGGCCTGGGGGAGGGGAGGCAATAGGGAGTGCCTGCTGAGGGCCATGGCGTTTCATTTTGGGTGGTGAAAATATCTCAGGACGTGACTGAGGGCTGCAGACCTGTACCCTTTTAACGGTTACCTGTACGGGAGGCGAATGTCCTCTCAGAAAAGAAACTCGCCGGTAACACCTCATGGCAACAGCGGGAGCCTGGCAAGTGCCGTTGAATGTTGGGAAGGCGCCAGATTAATGACATGGCATCCCAGGGGACCACTCTAAGGATACAATGTTGCAAAGAGGATGCTGCCCAGCCCATAGTAGGTGCTCAATTCACATCGGCTCCCGATTCCTCCCCAAGTCTACCAGTTGTCCAGAAAGAGTGAAGGACGACAGCAGCTGTCCGCATGGGTGCAACCTTTCTCCCTGTGGTTGTCTGGTCTGACCCTGTGTGGTGGTGTGTGTGTGTGTGGGGGGGTCAGATGTTTTACATTCCCATTTCATGGATGTGAATACTGAGGCTCGGAGAAGCAGAGCGCCTTCCTGAGATTACAGATGGGCTGCAAGTAGAGTCAGGACCCTGCGGGCTTGGCTCCCAGCAGGACAGCCAGCTCAGCAGCCTGCCTGGCTCAGGAGCTGCAAGTGATGGGGAAGCCCAGTGGTCAGGAGTTGGGGGTGTGCTCTTGGTGGTGGCTGGGGACAGTTTGGAGCTGATGGTTGCCGAATCCCAGGCGTGAAGTCCTCTGACCCGAAGGGTCCATGTGTCTGACTCAGAGGCATGGGGAGCTGAGGTTCCTGCATTCTGTGGGACTGTTGACTCCCAGGACTTGGGACCCACCAGGGCATGAGCACTTTTGCAGGCTGGGATCACGCGTTTTGGTCCAACGGAAGTGGATTCCCTAGGCAGGGATCTGAGTTTTGTTCCCTGGTGGCAGAGCTTGGCATGTAGCAGAGCTTGGTGCCTGCAGCCCACAGGCTGACCCGTGTCCTCTCCCCTCTCCGCAGAGCGCTGTCCTCCGTCGTGGCCCTGGGAGCCAACATCATCTGCAACAAGATCCCTGGCTTGGCCCCGCGGCAGCGCGCCATCTGCCAGAGCCGGCCCGATGCCATCATCGTGATTGGAGAGGGGGCGCAGATGGGCATCAACGAGTGCCAGTACCAGTTCCGCTTTGGACGCTGGAACTGCTCCGCCCTTGGCGAGAAGACCGTCTTCGGGCAAGAGCTCCGAGTAGGTAAGGGCGCCTCCGGGCTTGCAGGGACCCAGGCACGGTCGGGGCTCCAGGGATCAGCCCCCGCCCTTCTCGGAGCCTGGCCTGGAGGGGGGCAGCACCCCAGGGAGACCCCACCGTGTGAGTGGCCAAGGGGGTCTCGCCGGGCCGTGGGGCTGGAGGACGGTGCTCCGGCCAGGCTGTGAGCCCCTGGGTGGCGGGCGGGCGGCGCAGCGGGGCAGTTAGAGACGTGCCCTGCTTGGCGGCTCTGCGGACCTGGGCACGCCTCTTCGTCTCTCCCTGCCTCCGTTCTGTATCTGGAAATGGGAGAAGAGCGGGAGTTCTTGCGTGGGATTTTGGGGTGGGGGGTGCTGGAGGCGAATGGTGCCCTTGATGTGGAAGGCATTCCAGGCAGACGGAGCGCGCAAGCAGAGACGCGTGGGGTGCTGTGCGCACACGTGTGGGAGCGCCGAGGAGCCTGTCGGGCTGGAGGGCAGGGCGGGGGCGGGGGTGCAGGTGGGGTTCGGCTGGGGAAGGGGGCGGGCCTCCGATGCTATGGGCAGTGGCAGCTACCGGAGGATGCCAAGCAGGGGTGGCCAGGTGTCCGTCCCACTGTGCCATGCCCCGTCCCCAGGTCCCGTGCTCCACCTCCGTGTCCTCGCACAGCCCGGAGGGAGGCTCCTTGGTGCCCATTTTACAGGGAAGGAGACCGAGGCCCGGTGGGGGAGAGCTTACAGGGCAAATGGGACTTGCAGGGCCCGACCTCAATTGGAATACAGCTGCGTGACCGTGGGCATGGCCCTTGGGGCAGGTTAGGGCCTCGGGGTCCTCAGTTGTGACATGAGCTGCAAGCGAGCGGGCCCTCCTCTGGGTCCCTAGTGCCTCTCCTGGGCCTGCACACAGTAGGTATGCACTAAACTGCTGTTGAACTGGCATGTGCGGGGGGGGAGGTGATGCGACCTGCCCTCCCAGGAGGGTCAGATGGGGGCGTGATGACTTGGGGGCACCGTGCCAGGCGTGCAGGGGGTGCCCTGCTATTTCAGACCCCAGCCTGGAAGCACAACTCGTCCTTCCGATCCCAGCGGGCCAAGGAGCCACAGCTGCCGGGACCCAGGCCAGAGCCAAGCTCTGCGGGGCTTGGAACGAACTGACATAGAGCTGGGGGTGGCGCAGGGGAAAGCCCCCGGGGCCCCTTTGCGGTGAGCAGCCTGTGGGTGGCACCTGGCACGGGCGGGAGGCTGGCCCCACCCCCTCCCTGGGGCCCCACCACCCAAGTGCAGCTCCCTCCCTGCAGGTGCCAGCTGGGGAGGGTGGGGCCGCCTGCCCATCCCCTGCAGGTGGGGGGACGTCGGTGCCGGTGCCTGCTCACTGCCCGCCCGCTGCCCGCCCGCTGCCCGCCCGCTGCCAGGTGTCCACTTGGCGCCGCTGAGTCGGGAGGTCGCCTGCGGCCGCAAGGTTTGCACACAACGGAGCTGAGTTCAGATCCCGGTCCCCAGCTGCCACCCCATGGGTTAACTTCGCTTCTTCACTGTGCGGGGACACGGGCAGTGGACGTGGTCCCGTGGCTTGACAGAGGAGTGGGGGCTTGGACTTTATTCGGGACCAAGAGACACGGGCAGCGTGGGAGATGTGGCTGCTCAGAGCCCCTTCTCAGGGTCAGGTCCCAGGCAGGGGGAGGTTCGGCTGTGGTCCACAATAAATGCCCATAACAAGCCCAAGTGGAGTGGCTTTGGCCCCAGCCCATGGCCTGTGCCGTCCCCCCGAGCCCCGCAGTGGACACCACCAGTGCCCACCCCGATTACCTTTACTGGCCATATCCCCTGGATCATGACTAACAGCTCGCAGACTAGTCCTCGGCCCAGCAGGAGCCTGGGAGGGTCTGTAGCTTGGCCCGCACGGACCCATGCGGGGGCTGCAAAGTCTGCCTTTGTGTCAGTGGGGGGATCTGCACTGCTCCTCGGGCCCTGAGCTCCCCTTGGGAATAGTGTCTGAGGCTCTGCTTCTAGGGAGCCAAGCTGAGGCCCCTTCTCTCCCGGCCGCGAGCATTTCAGAGGCAAACTTTGTGGCAGAGCTATAGCCACACCCAATACCTCCTCCCCCGTCCCTCATCTTCCTGTTCTCACCACCCCTGTCCAGGCTGTTAATGACCTTCATGTGGGTGAGTGCTGCCCTCTTCCTTGCCTGGGCCCCCGCTCTCGTCTGTCTGTCTGTCTGGGTCTCCTGAGCCCTGAGCCAATCATTTCTCCCCTGGAGCCAAGATGAGTGTGGCTGCTCCCTAGGGACCATTGGGTAAGGCTCACCGAGGGGACCTCTGGCCCAACAGACTCAGCATCTTGCTGCTTAATTCTGCCATCCTTGGCCTTCCCCCTGACCTGAGCACCTGTTGTCTCAGCAGAAACCTGGTGTTTCCCTCTTCATCCCTTCACCCTGCTCCACAGCCCCTGCAGGGCCTGCCTCTCTGGCCCTCCCCCGGGCAGCTGTCAGTGCCTCCTCCTGCCTCCCCTCCAGCCCTGGTCATGCCATGTCACTCCCTCCCTCCAAAACCTGCAGTAGCTCCCTATTACCCCAGGTTGACGTTAACTCCTTCACCTGGAGTCTGGGTAATCCCTGTCATGCCTCACCCCCACCGCTCTTCATCCCTTCTGGAAACCAGAGCGTCCCCCTGGCTGACTTCCTCCTCTTCCCAGAGCATGCCAACCCTTTTCTCCTCTGCAACTTGCCCCCATGAGAGCTGGGGGTGAACTTGTTTTCCAGGCCTGCAGGCCTGGGAGGCCCTTCCCCTCTGCTCTACTTATTCACAGCTGAGTTCCCCGGAGAAGCCCTCTTGCCCCTCTCTGGCTCTTCCTGGCCACAGCCAGGCCAGTCACAACCTGGAGCTCCATCCTCAGCATCGCTCAGCCCCGGGCCAGCTCAGCATGGGCCTCAGCTCGCCCTTCACTCTGCCCCGGGGGGTTGGAGGGGTGGGCTCCCTACCCCCTGGGCTGAGGCCTCCTGCCCTGCTCGAAGCCCTCCCTGGCTTCCAGGCCGGTCCCCGTGAAAGAAGGCTCTGGCTTCAGGGGTCCTGTGGGCGCCGTGACGGTGGTCTGAGCGGGCACCTGCTCCTCCCAGGACGCAGCTGCTGGGGTCACGAGCAGGAAGTGGGGCCGAGTGGCACAGCCCACCCCTGTCAGAGGCATGCGGCTGCCCGGGGCACGACATGGGAGACGGGCCATGAGCTGGCAGGCAGCCGGGGGCACTCGTGGGAGCAGCCACTCAGGCGGTGCCAATTAATGATTGGCCTCAAGTGGGGGGATGGCCTGCGTAGGCGGGACGGCCCCCTTCGGGCTGTGCCTGTGACCTTGGGCCATGCCTAAATCTTGAGAGCTGAAGGGAAAGCCCTCAATGGACAAATGAACCCCTGTGCAAGGTTCCAGTCCCCTTTCCAGCACCTGGTGCTGTTGCTTGTACACCTCCAGGGATGGGGAGCTCACTACTCCACATGAGCGAGATCTTTCTAATGATGCCGCTGCACTGGCTTTGCCCTGAGTCACGCTTCCCCCAACCCAGGTGCCACTTGCTCTGCTCCCTTCAGGGAGTCAAGACCCGCACATGGTGTCACCTCGTGAGTGGTGGCCCCCACCCTCTGGCGTGAGCCCAGGCCTATTTCCTCATTTAGGGAGAGATGCTTGTGACCAGGCCCCTCCTGACCCATCTCTTCTGTTAGCTGGCAATGAGCTTGGGGAGGGGGAATGACCGTGTCCCCAGCTCTTCTGCCCTGGGGTAGGGGGCACGACACGAGAGCTGGGGGTGAACTTGTTTTCCAGGGATGCTTGTTGGAAACTTGGGCCCCCGGTGACCCGGAGCAAGGCAGAGCGTCTCTTAACAGGCACAGTGATCAGGTCGGGACTGGCGGCAGGGGCTTCCCTGAAAGGGTGACACAGGAGATGGGACCCAAGAGTGAATCCGAGTGACCCAGACGAGCCGGGCTGAGCGCAGGGAAGGGGGTTCCAGGCAGAGGAAACAACAAATGCCCAGGCTCAGAGGCCAGAAAGCGGGTGGAACTGCGGGAGGGGGACCCAGAGGGCTGGGAGATTGGAGCCCGGAGGAGTGGGCAGAGCTGGGGCGCAGGGGCCCCGAGGACCCCACAGAAGGCGGGGAACGGTCTGGACAGCTGAGAGAGACACTGGCACCCTCCAGCCACTGCCCCACCCCCGCCCGAACCCCGAGCCCCGTGGGACCCACTGGCACGGGACCTGGGGGCTGCGGCTCTGTGTGCCCCCGCCCCCCCCCAGCTGCCGAGGAACGCGGAGTCCCGCCCATCACGTGCAGCCGCAGACATGACCAGGCATAGGGGCCACCCCTAATCCCGGCTCACGTGGCCGCCCGCGGCTGGCGGCTGGCTCTGCGGCAGGGGCTCAGCAGAGGCCAGCGGGTCCTGGACGATCCGACGGGGCAGAGTGACTTACCTGGGAGTGTCTGAGAGAGGAGGCTCTGAGTGTCTGAGAGAGGAGGCTCTCGATCCTTCCAAATCAGCCCCCGGCAGGACCCTTGGGGGTGGGGGCTGACCGTGTGCCCCGGACGCCTTGCCTGGGGTTTTGCTGACCCGGGCCCAGGGGAGGTGTGGCATGGGCTCCCGGGAGGGAGGAAGGCTCCGGGGCCACTGCTGGCCCGTGTGCACAAATGGACAAGTGCCCTAAGTGTCAGGGACATGGCAGATTTTGAAGACTTCCAAAGGAAAAGAGCAAGTAAAATATCTCTTTGCTGATCTTGACGACGGTCCCACGTCGACGTGGTAATGTTCAGATATATCGGCTAAATAAACGATGCTACTGAAATGAAGTCCACTTGCTTATTCTCACCTTCCTTAAATGATGTATGTGGCTCACGGGAGACTTCTGCTGGGCGGTGCTGCTCTTGGGGTCACGCGCTCGCCCGGACGCGGACTGGCGGGGCCGGCGTGGACACTGGAACCCAGATCCGACTGTCTCCTCCCGGGGAGACGGCGCGCCAGCTGGGGGCGTAGCGGGCGGGGGCAGAGGGTCCCTCGCCGGCTGCTTCCTGGGCAGGGCAGGAGTGCGAGGGTGACGGCCTGCTTGCGCTGAGTGCCTGCTGTCTGTCAGCCCTGGGGCCGGGGGCTGGGAGCTGGAGTGACGGCCACCCCGGGGTGGGGGGAGGGGAGAGCCAGCTGCTCCGGGCCCCGCCGTGTACCTGGGCACAGGCTCGCGCTCTCCCCGTCTGTCCGCCACCGTACCGGGGGCTGAGGCTGGGACTAGGACTCAGCCGGAACTTGGGGTCTGTCCTCAGAATGGGGGGCAGGAATGCCCTCCACTTCCTCAGCGCCCACACCGGGGTTCTGCCCAAGGGGCTTGTGGACGAGGGGTCCGGGGCTCTGGGCTTTGGTCTACGGAGGCAGGACACAGATCACAGAGGGGCCGGGCCTTCACCCTTGGCCTCCGAGAGTCAAGGCCTGGCCGGACCTCGGCCGGTCTCCAAGCACGACTCCTGCTTCGGTGTTGACAGGATCCTTTCTGTTATGCCTGCAGCCCCCTCCAGGGCTACTGCGGGTGGACCCTTCCACAGGGCTCCTCCCAGGTTCTAGGGTCCCTACATCAGAGATGGTGAGACGGAGGCTCGCGGGAGGCTCATGACCCACCCAAGGGCACGTAGCACTAGGGCCTCAAGATGTGAACCCGCAGGCCAGCCCCGTGTCCCAGCAGGACTCCAGTCCCCAGGGGGCCAGAGCAGAGCCTCGGGGAGGAAGGGGTTTGGATGCCACTGCGTCCACACAGCAGCAGTTGTGAATTTGCCGCCAGCCGGGACGAGGGACCGTTCCTGAGGGCAGGCTGTCCGAGGCTGACCTCCCCCACCAGAGGGGTACCGGAAGCCAGGGCTGCACCGAGGCCTCCCGGGCCCCCCAGAGCTCCGGCGAGGGGTGGAAGGTCCTGGAAGGTCATCCCAGCTTGGGACACAGATCCTGAGGCTCAGGCTGCCCCTCCTGATGTGGCCGCCAGCCAGGCTCTGCCCCCTCTGGCCGGGTGACCCCGCACCCAGCTGGAGCGCGGCCCACCTCGAGGGCTGCCGTGTGGCCTGCGAGGGCTTCCCTGGGACAGAACAAAGGCCTCGGGCGCTCGGGGGGTGCCGGTGTGGCTTTTTCCAGGGCTTGGTTTATGACGAGAGCAGGGGAAGCTTGGTGTGGACACACTGACTCAGCCACAGGTGAGCTGGGGTGAGGGCCTGGGTGGGGCCAGAAACAGATGGACACATGCGACAGGGAAAACCCAAGAAAGAAGGACAGACAGACATACGAGAGAGGGACGGAGGGCGACATAAGCACACACGCAGAGGCACGCACACACGTGCCCACCCGCACGCCCAGGCCCGGGGTCTCGGCCGGCCCTCAGATGGAGCGTGGGAGCCGCCTGTGGCCGTGGAGCATGGCCCGCGCCCCAGCTGCTGGGAGCCCCCCACTGCCCGAACGCCCTCACGCGGCACGGGCCCTGCCAGGCAGCTGCTTTATTACCCGCCTTCAACAGGTGCAGAAATAGGCATGAGGGTGCGAGGCAGCCAGCCCCCCGTCCCCAGGCAGAGTCTGGGTCAGACCCGGGGGTCCCCGGCCAGGCCCCTGAGGGAACCCCAGGCCAGGCTGGTTGGGGGGTGGCTGGTGGGCCGGGGCTCTGGGCTCTCATTCTTCACAAATAGGGATTTGGGACCTCAGGGGGCTTGGAGGTGTCTCTGGGGCTGCCGGCCGCCCATTGTCCCCTGTCTCGCCCTGGAGCCCCTGAGCCTGAGCCCCGCGTGTGCAGTGGGAGCTGCATGCCCGGGGCCGGTGACTGAGCCCCATCTGTGGCCGAGGGGCCGGGAAGGCTCCCTGGCCCCACCCTGGGCCCCTGGGCGTCTCCCACCCGGTCCTGTGCTCCCTAACACCTGGACGTGGGCGCTGCACCTGCTTGTCGAGGTGACACCAGAGCGGCTGGCCTGGCCTGGGTGTCCCCTGGCCTCCCTCACCTCAGCCTCTCCACCATGAGCTAGGGGTGGGGTGGTATTCCCAGACACTTCTAGGCTTGGGAGCGGCTGGGGGCCGGATGGGGTGGACGTGGGGGCTCAGACGCGCTCCCCAGCTGGCAGAGGCCCCACCGGCCAGGCCTCGGGCCCAGAGGACTCGGGGACCACGCCATCCCATGTCCCTACCCCCCTCAGCCCTGGCTTCCCTGTTCTGACCTGCTTCCGGGGAGATCCAGAAGCCCCCTGCTAAAGAGGGTTAGAACCTACTGCCCGGGCCTCACTCCCATGTTACATGGGGCAACTGAGGCTCGGGGGAGTGAAGGGCCGGGTGGCCCTGGTTCCACCTGGGCTGGCCCCCGTGATGGTGAGCAGCAGGGCCAGAGCCCCCAGGCAGGGCTGGAGTGACCAGCTTCCCTTGCTTCCTCCGTTCCCTGGGTGCCCCAACCTGCCTGTGGCCAGGGCAGATTCTTGGTTTCCCCCAAAACTGATCCTCGGCCCCACAGTCTTGGTGACAGCCCCGCCAGCTGCCCAGGCCCCACTTCGGGACACTCCTGGACTCGTCTTTCCCTAAACCCTCACCCTGTCCACCTGCTGGTCTCATTGCTTCCACCCTCAGACTGTGTCCTAAGCCCGGCCATCCTCACCTCCTCCACCTGGCCAGCCACCATGTTTCTTAACCAGACCCTTATGCCCTGATCCCACTGAGCCACCCACAGCCAGCCGGAGGGGCCCTTTCAATGCCAGTCACAGCGCACCCTCCAGGGGTCCCCCCTCTTCTTAAAGCCCAGCCCCCTTCCCATGGGCTCCCCAAGTCAACACGGTGTGGCCCATTTCATCCTTCTCCCTCTCCACGGGGTTGGACAGCTCACGCCCATCTCGTTCCCTTTTGGGGGCCTCAGCCTTGCAGTGTCCTCTGCCTGCACACTGTTCCCTGCACCCGTGCATGGCTCATGTCTCTCACCTGCAGGATGTCCCCAAGAGGGGCCCTCCCTGGTCACCCCCAGTCATCTGCCTGTGCTCTTGGGAGCCCTCTCCCGGTTGTGTGCTTGTCCCTGAGCTGGGGGCCTCGCCCCCGGGGTTCTGGGGGTTTGGCCAGGAAGGCAGGCTGTGCTCGGCGTTGGGGGCACCAGACAGTAAGAGAGGATGTCAAGGGTGGGTGCCGGCCAGCCCAGGTCGCAGGCACGGTCGTCAGGATGGGAGGTAGGACAGCGTGATTTCCCTGTCCGGTGGGTGGGGAGCGGTCTGAGCGTGACTCTTGGGTCCCGGGTCAGATCCCAGCTCTGGCTGGCCTGCTGTGTGACCTTGGACCAGTCGCCTGCCTCCTCTGAGCCCACCATCCTAACCATGAGTGTTTAAGTAGAGGAGAAGTTGTGCGCTACCCCTAAAAACCATCAAGGACTGTATGTGTTTAAGACAGCTTGTTGAGAATCCGCATAACCCACAATTCATCCATGTCAGTGACCAATTCCATGGTTTCTAGTCTCTTCGCAGAGTTGTGCGCCCATCACCGCCTTCGATTTTAGAACATTGTCATCGCCGCGAAAAGAAACCCCACACCCCTTGGCTGTCCTCTTCCGAGCCCCCAGCCTTTGACAACCCTCCTCTGCTTCCTGTCCCTGCTGATGTACCTATTCTGGAAATCCCACATCGGTGGGATCACACACCAGATGGCCTTTTGTGCCTGGAGTCTCTTACTCCATACGTGTTGTCAGTGTGTCGCCCCCATGTCGTGTTCATTGCCGATTAACACGGGCTGTTGCAGATGCCCCTGCTGTATTTACCTAGAAGTTTCTGCGTGGACACACGTGTTCCTGTCTCCTGGGCAAGCACCCTGCAGGGCATTTCCGAGCCTGTAGTCATTCTGTGATTAACCTTTTGAGAAGCTGCCCGAGTGTTTCCAAAACGGCTGTGGCCTTTTCCATCCTCCCCAGTTAGCACGTGAGGGTTCTGGTGTCCGGCGTCCATGCTGACCCTTATTCTTGTCTGTCTGTCTTGTTTTACTCATCCTGGTGGGGCTGGAGAGGCGTCGAAAACGGTGGTTTCGATCGGCATTTCCTTGAAGGCTCGGGACGCTGAACATCTTTCCTGTGCTCACTGGCTGTATTTATACCGTCTTTGGAGAAATGTCTTTTCAGACCCTTTGCCCATTTTTCATTGGGTTATTTGCCTTTTTATTATTGAGTTGTAGAAAATGCCATATTGGGGCACCTGGGTGGCTCAGTCAGTTAAGCATCTGCCTTCGGCTCAGGTCATGATCCCGGGGTCCTGGGATCGAATCCCGCCTCGGGCTCCCTGCTCAGTGGGGACTCTGCTTCTCCCTCTGCCCCTTCCCTACTTGTCCTCTCTCTCTTTCTCTCCCTGTCTCTCTCAAATAAATAAAATCTTAAAAAAAAAAAAAAAAAAGAAGAAGAAGAAAATGCCATATTTAAGAGAGGCCAGTACAGGTTGGCAGAGAGACTGTCTGAGCTGAATGCCGTTGGCCTCCAGCCTGGGACAGGAGCAGGTGCCCGCGCTTCTCACGCTCCCTGGAGCCGCGCTCATGCGTAAGCCCGCGTAGATGCCCAGGGCCACACGCGTGTGCATGCATGCAGTTACACCCGTGTGTGGTGTGTCACTCGTGGGGTCAGGCCTGCCCCCCAGGCCCTCTGGCACAGCCCCTTGGCCATATCAGAGCTGTTAGCTTCATGGGCAGGTGGGGAGACAGAGACAGGAAGGGCCCCTTGACTGGTCCAAGGTCACCCAGCTGACCGACGTCAGGGTCTAGGCTTGAACTCCCACCGTCAGACTCTGACCTTCCCTCTGGGGGTGTGTGTGGCCCCAGACCTTCGAAGCCTCCCTGAGTCACTTCGGAACTTTGGGTCTGGACACCCCCGCTCCCTGAGCTGCTGTGTGACATGGGGCGACATGCTAACTCTGTCTGGGCCTCAGACTCCTGCTGGGAGACAGAGGGATGGCACTGGATGGTCCTTAGCTCTGAGGTCCCAGATTCTTGGATTGCCTTCTAAGAGTGAGCCAAGTGCCTTTCCCACCCTGCCTCCCCAGACCTGCGGGGAATCAGGTCATTATGAGGTCAGTTATGGCCTTCTAGAAATAGTGTGCCACATGCCCAAGTAGCAGGTAGCTTTGCGTGGACAGAGAGGGGAGCACGTGGGGCGTGGGGGGGTGCAGCCTCGGCCCCCAGCTCCGTCCCGGGAGGCTAGGGGGAGCTCACTTCTGCCCCGCTTGGCTCAGGAGGCATTCGTCCCCTCCAGCAGCTGCTCATAAAGACCTGCCTGGTGCTGAGTATCCTCCTTTGGGTCAGGGTGAGGGGGTGACCGGAGGGCCTAGGTCCCGCTGTCCTGGACAGGCCCCCTCACTCGGGGCATCGGGCCTGGCTGGCCCCGTGAGGGCATGGAGCCGGCAAGGGGCTGCATCAGCTCTCTCTCTGAACCTGGCATCCAGCACGGTCAGTGAGGGCTTGACTTTGAGCAACCTATAGGAGAGAAGGAACAGAGCTGGGTAGACCCTGTGGGCCTCGTGCCTCAGTTTACCCCTGGGGCAGTGTTTTCTGAAGGTTCTGCTGCTCCAGATATTTTGGGTTGATCCAGAGTATGAGGAGAGGGGGTAGCCGGGCAGGGCCAACTAGGTTGGCCCCTGGGAGGAGGCAGAGTGATGTCTGGGCTTGTTCTGGAAGCCCCGGGCTTTACCTGGTGAATCCCGGCCGCCTCAGGCCTGCTCACCCTTTGGGGATGGTGAGGGCAATGCCGTCTGTCCTGTTTGCTCTCAGAGCTGCTCCTGGGGCAGTGGAGCAGGTGAGAATTGTGAGTCCCGCTTAACAAATGGGGACACAGGCTCAGAGAGGGTGTGTGAGTTGCGCAGAGTCACACAGCAGGTCTGGCTCCAGGTCCAGTGTTCTCCCGACTGTTCCGCCCTGAGCGTCCCGCTGTTCGCTCTGCTCTGTTGACACCTTCGGCCTTGCAGGGCTGACGGGTCTCTCCTGACCACCAGGCACCAGAAACAGATGGCCCCGGAAATCGCCGCGACTGCCTCAGGGCTGTGTGTGCAGGGACCCACCCAGGGTTCATGAGGCCATGGAGGTGGGGCGGCCAACGTGCAGCCAGCCTGCCTCCCTCATTTTCCAGGGAGACTGCTGGATGCGGGTGCAGATCCTTGCTGGGTGGGCTCTGGATCCCAGGAAGGGGCCCCCGGGCCTGCCGGGACTCGCGTGTGTGTGCCGACTGCTGCTGGACCCACGCAGACCGCCCGGGCCGCCTCCCCCAGCTCCCCATCACCAGACACACCTGAAGCAGCTGCTGAGCTCAGGCGGCTGCGGCTCTGTCACCTGGAGCCAAACTCCTCCCGCCTCGAGGCCGGCGCGGTGCGCCCATCCCTCCCCGAGCCGGTCTGAGCCTAGGACTGATTTCAGGACGCTGCTGTGGAGATAAAAGAAGGCAAGCGGCCAGCCCCAGGCCTGCTCGTGTGCAGGGCTTGGGGACAGTGTTCGGGTGGGGGACACAAAGTAATCAGACCTGAGTCCTGCCCCCATCCCTACTGCCCAAGGGGCACCTGGGAGCCAGAGGAGGGTGCCTCACCCCGACGGGGCTCCCGGGAGCAGCGGCATCCCCGCTGTGCCCAGAGCGCAGGGAGCTGCGGACGCGTGGACCGGGCAGCAGTGGGCCGGCACCCACCTGGGCGAGCGTCAGGGAACCAGGCCACAGAGGCAGGAGCTGCCTCTGCCCCCCACCCGGGTGGGCCTGGCCAAGCTAGGCTGCGGGGGGTGGGGGGTGGG
>LNAC01000097.1:4326457-4357590 GCA_002007465.1 Ailurus styani | reverse complement strand
TCCTCCCCCCATCCCAGCCTCCCAGGTCCCCCCCAAGGACATCATCCACAGGATGCTGGATGCCGCCCCCCCCCCAGATCCAGGACACCAGCCTCAGGGCCCACCCAGCACCCATGTGACGCTCACGTGGGCTGAACCCCTCCTCTGCAGACCTTGTCTGCCCTGTTCCTTCCTGGAACATTCTCCTCTCTGCCTAATCAGCAGCTCCTCTTCCTCCATCCACACCCCATGCAGGCACCCCTCTTCCGGGAAGCCCCCTTACTATGGCAGGGGGCGGCCCCCAGGGTCCCCACCCTGGACGGTTGCGTAGGCATCCTCTCCCATTGCCCGTGCTGGACTGTGAGCCCCCGAAGTCCTTGTGCAGGACCAGAGCCCCATGAGGACAGGGCGGGGAAAGTGATCGGAATAGGGGCTGGCCCGTGGGATGTTCCTCTCATTCATTCATTCATTCATTCATTCACTGTGGGGCTCCTCGTCTGGGCCAGGGCTGGGCTTCTGGCCCGGGATGCAGGGGGTTGGCCAGGTTCCCTCCGGGCTGGGCCGCCCAAGTGAGGCCGGTGGAGCCGAGACAGCTGACAAATGGCCCTTCTTCAGCCGTGGGCCGGCAGCTAATGATTCCCCATCTTTAATCAGGCTGGCTGGCAGGGCCCTTTCGATCCAGGTAAATGAGTACCTGGGGTCAGGGCTGGCTCTGGGAATCAGCCTTCCGGGACCACGGAGGGAGGCCCAAGGAAAACAGGCGGCTGCGCCCATCGCGGGCCCGCGGGGAGCTGGGAAGAAAGAACAACACTGTCGGGGGCTGGCTTCCTAGCAGGCGGCACGCCTGGGCCTCGCTGACCCGTGCCCTCACCTCCCGCTCGTCCTCCCCCTCAGTCCTCCAGCAGACACGCACAGAGCTCCGTGCAAATGTGCAAAGACCACGTTTTCACTGAACAGCCCTTTATTAAGCACCCACTACATGCCGGGCCCTACCCTGGGCAGGAGGGCGGGGAGCACAGAGATGGGAGAGGTGGGGATCCGCAGTTCATAGGCACCTGCTGTTGCTGGGCGGGGCTCACCACCGGGCACCGGCTCCCACCCGGCCGGGCACAAGCACCAGCTTCTCCACAGGCTGCCCCACGCCGGGCAGTGAGCCCCGCACCCCCGAGCCTCAGTTTCCCAGTTGGTGCCTTGACCTGAAGGATGGTGACAATTTAGTGATAAACCTATGTTGTGCTCTGCCAAGTCTCGGACACTTTCACTGGACCCTCACAAGGTCCTCTGCAGTAGGGACCTACAGTCAGCAGCCCCATTACACGGATGAAGAGAGGGAGGCTTGGGAGGGGGAGGCACTCAGACGGGGTCCTGCAGTGGGAAGTCGGGGTGCCGGGCCGGTCAGGCTGGAGGCAGGTGGGGACAGGGTGCCCAGGCCAGGACCACCCACGCACACTGAGCCCTGTTGCCCGCCGGTCCTGGAGGGGTGAGGATGGGGGGAGCCCAGGCCCTGGGGTCCACGCGCACTGAGCCCTGTCGCCCACAGGTGCTGGAGGGGTGAGGATGGGGGGAGCCCAGGCTCTGGGGTCCACGCACACAGAGCACCGTCGCCCGCAGGTGCTGGAGGGGTGAGGATGGGGGGAGCCCAGGCCCCGGGGTCCACGCACACCGAGCCCCGTCGCCCGCAGGTGCTGGAGGAGCGCATGAAGCTGGAGTGCAAATGTCACGGCGTGTCGGGCTCCTGCACCACCAAGACGTGCTGGACCACGCTGCCCAAGTTCCGCGAGGTGGGCCACATGCTCAAGGAGAAATACAACGCGGCCGTGCAGGTGGAGGTGGTGCGGGCCAGCCGCCTGCGGCAGCCCACCTTCCTGCGCATCAAGCAGCTGCGCAGCTACCAGAAGCCCATGGAGACGGACCTGGTGTACATCGAGAAGTCGCCCAACTACTGCGAGGAGGACGCGGCCACGGGCAGCGTGGGCACGCAGGGCCGCCTGTGCAACCGCACGTCGCCGGGCGCGGACGGCTGTGACACCATGTGCTGCGGCCGCGGCTACAACACGCACCAGTACACCAAGGTGTGGCAGTGCAATTGCAAGTTCCACTGGTGCTGCTTCGTCAAGTGCAACACCTGCAGCGAGCGCACTGAGGTCTTCACCTGCAAGTGAGCGCCGGCCTCCCCTCCCCCGGGGCGCTCCTGCCCGCCCTGCCCGGCACTGTCGCTCCCGGGGCTGAGCCCTGCCCAGAACGGACCAGCAACCAGCGACCAGGGAGAGGGCAAGGCCCACGGCCCTGGGGTCCCTGTGGGGTGCAGGGAGTTTCTGTGTTTTCCTCTGGGGAAGCGAACTCTCCCAGAAAGCGGAGGGACGAGACTCCAAGCATCCCCCTCCCCCACCTGGTGGCATGGACGGACAGACGGACAGACGGAGGGACGTGGAAATGCCATGCCTCCGGCCGACACCACGTGGGATCATTCCCCTGGCCGCACCCGCCGCCGGGGCCTCGGGGGGGTCTGGGCAGATGTCGCCCAAGGTTATTTATGTGTTCTTAGCATCAGAGAAGAATAGCACTAAGGCATAGCCAGTCCTAACTCTGTACCCCGCGTTCGCGCAGCCCCTGGGGCCCCCGCTTCCTCTCCCCGAGGGAGCAGCCCCCATACACAGCGCCCTTGGGCCCTGCCCCTAGAGGGCCTCCGAGGGGAGCCACGGACAGGGACCCTTCTTGAAAATCGTATCACACAAATCAAAATGTCACCCACGTCAGGGTCCGGGAGTGCTGCGTCCCCTCCCCAGGGCTGGCCCCCCGCCCAGCGCCCCCGCCAGCCCGGCAGCCTCAGTTTACAGAGCCCACTCCCGCCGCGGAGCCAGCCGGAGCCCGGATACCCCTGCGCTGGCGGGAGGGGGGCGATTCCGGGGGGTCTGCCTTCTTTGACTGCTGCAGCCACCGACGCCCAGAAGGGCTGGAGAATGAGCCAGAGACCCTGAAGGGAGGAGGCTCCTCCTTGGCTCGGGCGTCCTGACCTCTGGGGACACCCGGGGTGGCTTAAGACGGCCCCGTGTTTTGAGAAATCTGGCTGCACCCCGCCTCCCCTGCCGCCCGCCGTACGGGGACGTGCACCCCCAGAGGTGCCTGCTGGGGCTTCTCTAGTGGCCTCCATGTCCAGTTCTACTCGTTGGGCCCTGACCCCAATGCTGAGAACGCTCGGAGCCAGGGTGTCACTCGGCCAGGGCCCCGGCAGGTGTCTGCCCCCCACACCCGTCCCCCAGGGTCCCTCCATGCACACGCCCTCCCCCGAAGTTCAGAGTACCCTGAAACTTGAGAACGGGCCCTGCTCAGGTCTCATCCCCGTGTGGGGTGGGAGAGACCGGAACCCTGGGACTCGGGGCTGGCCTGGCCTCTGCACACCCTCCCACCCCCAACTCGGGGAGTCAGAGGCGCCGAGGGGGAGGCTTGCCAGCAAGGATGGTGGGCGGCCGGCTTCTGCTGTGCGGGCCTCCACTGCCCGTGTGCCCTCCCCCACCCCCAGTTTAGGGGATTTTCATGCAGAAACCTGTAGAGATGTGTCCTCAGGCAGCAGACAAGCCAAGTGGGCCAGACATTAGCCCGGGGTGAGTGACACTGTCGGGGCCCCAGCCCCGGCATCTACTCCGTGGGGCCCCGATGATGCCAGGACCCTCCATCAGCTGCTGTTCTGGCACCTTCGGGCCACGGTGAGCGCCCCGCCCCCGGTCCCCTCCTCCCCGGGTCCCAGGACGCTCCTCTGAGTCCCCAGGCCCGGTGCCCTCTGCCAAGGAACCTGGTTAACTTATATTGTTATATAGCGTTGAAATGTCTATCGTGTCTTTTAAATTATTGTGACCTACACTGGGTACTGGAGGGAGGGGACGGCTCGCGCGGTCCCCCGAGCCAGGCTCCTCCTTCTGCTTGAAACGGACTCTCGGGCCCCGGATGCCATCGAGTGAGGCGCACCGTCCACGCGCCTCCGCTGAGACCTCCTCCAGAGCCTATCAACGGCAGCTGCTTCCTTGGGTGAAAGGGGTCCGTGTGGCCCGGGGGTGGGGGTTGGGGGTGGAGGGGACACTGCGTGTCCGCGGGGCCCTCCTGCTTGGGGAGAGCTGGTGGGTTTCAGATGGGCTGTGTCCCGCCTTCCCTGGAGGGGAGCGTCCGGTTCCAATAAAGCTGGAGTCAGAAGCGAGTGTGTGTGGACCCTTGCGGCTTCCCCCGGGGGTGGGAGGCGCCCACATGGTGTCCACGGGGGTCCCGGGCCTCAGGCCCCCTCGGCCCTCAGGGGCCCCGCCGTTCTGACTTCCTTACCCCTCTCTGCAGGCTGGGCAGGCACGGAGCCCGAGTACCTCCGTGCTCACACCTTGCCCAGGTCCCAAGGGAGGCCTTGAGCTGTCCAAGCCTCCAGGCACCTTTGGGGGCCACCTTACCCAGCAGGGGCCACCGGTGGTGGCTGGAAATAGACCCCGAGGCCTCTCTCTGGACAGCCTGGGCTCTGGGTGTGGGGATAGGAGGCCACAGGTCTGGTGCCAGAGCCAACTCACGGGGCTGGGTGAGGGCTGTTCCTAGGAGAACGTGGGGCTTGGGGGTGGAGGACCTGCAGCCAGGAGGCCCTCGTTCCATCTGTCTGTCTTCTGCTTCGGACCCCGACTGGTCTTGGGATCTCTATGGGTCTGTCTGCTGTGTCTGGTGGGTTTTTGCTCGGGTGCCCCTCCACCTTGGGGGTGCTCCTAGCCCCTTCTGGGCTTGGGAAGACAGCCCGAGACCCCTGAGAGCCAGGCAGCCCCCGGCTGGCCACCAGGCCTTGCTGCTTCTCCCTGGAGGCCTGGGTGCCGCCGGGCCTCCGCACTTGCGGTGACCGTGTGCGCACAGGAGGATGAATGGCATTCCTGCCGAGGGCTGGAAGGCATGTGGCGGGGCCGGTTTGGCCACTGCCCGCTGGCCCGGCAGCCTGGCATCGGGCGGAACCGCTGATCAAACAAGGCCCCGTCCACACTGTGCCTGCTGGGGCACCCACGGAGCCTGGCCCCAGACCCAGACCCCAGCGGAGGGGCCACCCGGTGGGCTTCCGGAGGAGGACGTGTCCCTGGAGGGTGTGGAGATGGGGAGATGGATGCAGAGAACTCTGGACTTGGAGCCCAAGCCCATCCCACACCCAGGCGTGGACAGCCTCTAGGGTGGCCCTGCCCGATAGGTGGCCTCAGTTTCCCCATCTGAGAGCAGGAGGTGGCCCGGGCCAGCTCTTGGTGGTTTGTGGGGCCTGTGGGGCCCGGGCCTGGGCCGGGCAGTTTGGCAGGAGGCCCCGGTTCCCTGCGAGACGGTAAGCAAATCCGCGGTGGTGGCTGCAGCCGGGGTCCGGCTACTCCCACAGGGCCAGGAATGAGGAAAGAGCTTCGAGAATGCCCCGGCCCCGGTGCCCAGACTGTACTTACTTCTTGGCCATGGTTCAACCCCAGCCCCGGCCTCCCAGGGCCGCCCGGCACATCCTCCGAGGGGCCCTGCCTGAGGCATGGAACTCACATGGCCCAGCCTGCCTGGGGGCCCCCCTGACCCCCAGCCCTGGGCTCCGCCTCTGAGGCTAAGGTTTCAGGAGCATCCCAGGCAGCCTCCGCCCCCCACGGTCGCTGGTTTCCCTCCCAGTGGCGGCCCTGCCTCCCGGGCTCCGGGCGCCCTGCTCTCAGCCAGCCCTGGACGTGCTGGGCGCCCGACTCCCTCTCCACATTGACCCCGGGGTGCTCCTGCCTCAGACTCGCCTTCCCACTGAGCTCCAAGAGGCGGTCACCAAGCAGGTGCCGGATGTGGGCAGACCACGAGGCATTCATTCATTTCTTGCTCATTCGCTTGTTTTGTGGTGCTGGAGGCTGGGCCCTGGGTTGGGCCCTGGGAACAGTGGTGGCTCACGCCTGGACTTGACCCCCCAGGGCTCTGGCGCTTCACTCGGCTCTCCTGCCCTGAGCGGCAGCCTATTCTCAGGTGCAGCTCCCGGCTGAGACAGCCTGACAGACAGGAATAGGCTTTGGGCAGGTGCTTCCATAGCTCTGGGCCTCAGTTTTCCCCTCTAGAATGGGTATAGGGGAGCAAGCAGTGCCGGGCCCAGCCCGGCTCCCTCCTTCTCTGTGTGGGGGTGCCCCTACCCACACTTTGCTCACGAGCTGAGCTTTAGCACCGGGACCCTTCCCACCTGCACCTCCCCACCCCCGGACCACCCAGGCTGTTCACCCAGATCCTGTCCACCCAGATCCTGTCCAGAGCTGTGGTCAGAGCTCACAGGGTCCGTGGCCCTGGTAGGCAGAGGCTCGCTCCTTGGTGTGGCCTTCAGAGTCTTTCCTGATCCTCTGTCTCATCTCCTACGGCCCGTCCCCACCCAACCTCCACACCGATCCCCTGCCCTGCCCGCAAGCCCGTCCTCCCCAGGGCTCCCCACCGAGTTCCATACCATCCCCCACCCTGCCCGGCCTTCCCCCCCAGCTGTGCCCTCCGGCTGGGGTGGCCTTTCTACCACATCCCTTGCCCACCCCACCCCTTCCCCAAATGCTCACCGTCCCAGCAAACTTGCCGGGGCCCTGATCTCCCCTTTACCCTCCACCCCAGTTTCGCTGCCGTGACTGTCCCTGCACCCAGCAGGCCTGGGGCCTTAGAAGTGAGAGGCTCTATGGACCCCTGAACACGGGGTCTGGTTCCCAGGTACCCACTACCTTCACAATGCCCCTTCCCTACGGAGGTCAGCACTGGCACCGTTTTACAGACGGGAAAACCCAGGCACAGAGAACAAAGAGTTCTGCCCAAGGTCACACAGCCGGCAGAGGCAGCATCAGGATTTGAACTGTCCTTCGGGGCTTCCTTCTACCCGACCCATACACCTCCTCCCCCCAGGGGAAACTGAGGCCCTGGGACCTTGCCCACGGCTGTACAGAGACGCGCGGGAAGGGAATGGCCGAGGCAAGTTCTGGTGAGGAGGTGACGGCCATGCTCTGCCTTCGCCGAGGACAGAACAGGAAAGACCGGGTTGAAGGCAGCAGGCAGGATCTGGGTTAGACGTCTGGGTGAACTTCGCAGCTCCCAGAGCTGGGAGCAGACGGACTGCGGGAGAGAGGTGAGTGGAGGCTGGAGCGCCTCGCGCGCAGGCAAACGGGGAAGTGTGAGTTCCCCTGAGCGGAGCAGCCAGGGCTGCTCCTGGGAGGCACCCGGCCAGGAACGGGGCTGCCAGGAGCCAGGAAGTTCAGCTGGATGTCAGCCTGGAGCTCGCCTACAGCTGTCCTGGGCCCCCTTCCTCCTCTGGGTGGAGCTTGTGCCCACCTTCCCGCTCTGGGATGCAGCCTGCCTGCTCATCGTGTCCTTGGCCTTGCAGGGCCCGGGGACTCTGCAGTCTGGCCTGGGCGTCCCAGGGCCTTGTGGGTCTCGGAAGACCCAAGAGGGCTGTGGGCTCGGCAGCCCCCGCAGGGCCCAGCAGAGGCCTGGGGGTGTTGGTTGGGGGGTTGCCAAAGACACTGGGGCTCGGGGCTCCCTTATAGCCTGCCCCGGACAAGCCCGGCACTGCCTGGCCGGCTCCCCTGCCTGGCCCTTCCCCTGCGTCTCTGGACACGGGTGGAACTCTGCAGCCATCTGGGCTGGGGTAGAGAAGAAAGCTCCACAGCCTTGCAAGGAGGCAGCCCAGCAGGCCGTGTAGGTCCAGGATCAGGGGTCCTCTGACTCCACCTGCAGGCAGAGGCCAGTGGCCTGCAGGGCAGGCCTGGGACACCCTCCAGATCTTGGACACAGGTGGCCTTCTTGGGGCCGCTGGTCTCCTGTGGGTGGCCAGCCCACTCACCCTGAGGCCTGTGGGTGGCCTTCAGGACTCCAGGACTTCAGACTGCCCCAGCAGGGGGTCCGGGCTGGCCCTCTGGGCAGGACACCTGGGGAGGCCTCTCCAGGTGTCTCCAGCTCCGGAAGCCCCCTGTCCGAGCTGCTGGGGCTGGGCCTCAGCTGGGGCCATTCTGCTGGCTTGGCCTATGTACCCCACCCTCCTCCCCCAACGTGGGCTGGGGGGGGCTTTGCCCAAGGTCTGTCCCCTGGTTTCTGGCTCGAAGTCTCACTCCTGGTTCCTGGGCCCCTGGCTTTTCCATCAAACAGGACGGGATGTGGCATCCAAACATCCACACATTCTCTTGTCCGCTTGTCTGTCATTGCTGAGTTCCGCGGTGCCCAGAGCTTGGCTAGGCACCGGGAGTTCCAGAGCTGAATGTGAAATGAGCTCTTCTCTTCATTAACCCCAGGCCAGGATGGGGGACAGAATGATGAACAAACAGGCCCCCTTAGCCCCCCATACCCACGACTGCAATGGAGGGAAATAGGGTCTGGGAATGCAGAGGAGTGTGGAACCTGGGCTTGGGTGGTCGCTGGGGTCAGTAAAGTCTTCTTGGAGGAGCTGGCATCCAGGCCCAGGCTCAGAAAAAAGAAAGAAAGGAGGTGGGAGGGACAGAGAAGGGAAAGGGGTGCTTTGGGCAGGCTCTAACGAGGAGAGAGGCTCTAACGTGGTCTGGGGTGACTGTGTGGACGGTGGAACAGGGGGCTTCGGGGGCTGGGCCGTGGGCAGAGCAGAGCTTGAAGAGCTCCCCGACACCTGATAAGACTCCAGAAGGCTCTGGAAGGCCATAAGGGAAACTTGCACTTGAGCCTCATGGTTTCCGGCATCTGGCAGGGACACTCCCGGGGCTCCTCCACTTGTAGCCAATAGAGTCCGGTGACCTCTGGGCAAAGGGCCTGCCTACCAGCTGGCTTCCCTGACCCCCTGTCTAGAGCCCCTGTTTTCCAGTAGAAAAGTATCTCAAACAAGGGTCCTCAGGCAGTGAAGTGTGTGGGCGCCGGGGGCCCTCGGCAGGCTGCTCCTGGTCCATCCTGGTCCCGCTGCTGGGCTAGCCGGCCAGGGCGGTGGGTCATCCAGGGTTTGCGAGGCCTTGGGCTGCTGTATGTGGTCCTACCAGCTCAACGAAAACATTCTCGGAGAAGCCTCCCTGGGCCTCCGTTGCTCTATTTGGACCGGCAGACCCCAGGTGCTCATCAGAGCCAGGATGGGCCCAGCCCGGGGGAGCACTGAGTCGGCCACCCCCAGGTCTGGCCTCTTTGGGCCAACGAGGCCACGCCAGGATTTCCAGCTTCTTCTCGTCAACCAGGCTGGGAGGGCGCACCCTGCCCGCGGAGACAGTGGGGACAGCCCTGTCGATGTTCCTGACATGGGCGGGGTGATTAACAGCCGCTTGCCCTCCTGGGTTCCCAGGGAAGAGAGATCGATTACATCTCAGTGACAAGCTCTCTGGGAGAGGGAGGGCGGTTGGTGGCAACACGGCTGAGTCACCACGACTCTCTGGCAGTGAGGGAAGTGCCCATGGCAGGATGGCTTGCCCTTAACTCTAAGGGCCCCCCGTCTGTGGAGGGGCCTGCAGGCCGTCGCGGGGGGCGGGGCAGCCCTGGGAGGCCCAGCAGGGGGCAGGCCTCAGGCCGTATCAGGAGAACTTTCCGGTGGCCGGAGCTATAAAGAGGGCGTTGGGGACAGTCACTAGAGGCAGGCAAGCATGGTTCGAGCTCCGTGGACCAGACACGGAGGAACGCAGCTCTGTGCACTCTGATCGCACGGTTCTCACGGGCGGAGAGGCTCTGCTGTGCAGCTCGGATCCAGGACGGTCGGCTCTGCGGTTGGGAGGCGCGCAGCTTGGGTGGGGGTGGAGGGCGGGCTGCGCCGGGCTCTGGGAAGGCTGCAGTTCCCTCTGGAGGGGAGGCTCTCTTTGCCTCCCCCTTGTCACGCATTCCCCACATACTGGGCACCCCCACGTGTCAGGTGCCGCGGACGCCACCAAGGGGAGCCGGCAGTCTGGAGGGTCACAAGGCGATGAGCGTTTATCGGGAACGGGGCGAAGGTCATGAGCCATCGGATATTCCGCCTGGGAGAAGGAGAAAGCCGGGGCAGGTTAGGATGAGCGGGGGGTCAGAGTGGGCCACGTGTGGATGAGCCAGGGCGTGAGCGAGACCAGGGAGGAAGACGCGGAGGGACTTCCAGGAAGAGGGGCAGCCAGGCCAGAGGCGGAGGAGAGAGAAGGAGGGGCGGGCTGGGGGAGCAGCTGGGGCGGCGTGGCTGGAACAGAGGGAGGGAAGGGAGAGCGGGGAAGCGGTTGGACAGACAGCGGCTCCGGGTCATGGGCGCCTGTGAGGTCTTGAGCTTTTCCTCCCAGGAACGGGCCCCGCGAGGTCTTTGGCTGGTGGGGCTGAGGTGTGCCTTCCTCTCTCCTAGGATGGTCCGCTGGGGAAGTCTCCGGGGCTTCTCCCTGCAGCCCGGAAGCAAGCAGCCGGGCCGAGGGGGCGGCTGACGTAGTCCAGGCGGGAGAAGCAGAGGACTCTGGGTGGGTTTGGCAGAAGGGCAGCTGCATTTCTGAGGGGAGCTCAGGCCTTGGACAGGAACCCCCAGCAAGGGAAAGGCCAGAGAAGGCCAGTGCCAGGCTCGGCCCAGGCTGGGCGCCCCAGCTGTCCCTTGAGTGCAGTGGGGAGGGACTTAGCCCAGGGCACGTGCGGGATGGGGAGGAGCCAAGACTCAGGCCAGCCTGCTGCTGGGGAGGGGGGGGGCTGGAGGAGCACCCGTGCTCTCCTCCCGGGGAGTCTGTGGATCAGAGCAGCGGTCAGGACAGCTGCGCCCGGGGAACACGCTGGGGCTCTGGGCCCCGAACTTCCTGCCTCCCTGACCTCGGCCCCCCTCTGCCTCAGTTTCCCCTCTGTACGCTAGGACGACAGTGCCTGCCTAGACTGTGGGGAGGGTCCCGGGGGGCGGCCAGGGATGAGTCAGCAGAAGTCAGCAGCTGTCCCCTCCGCCCCCCCCCACCATCCGGGCCCACAAGGAACAGAGGGCAAACGTGCCCCTCCAGCCGGCACCAAGCATTCATGCCGGCACCCCCCTCCACCCACCTGCTCAGGGGCCCCTTCCCTGGGCAGACTCATGAGTGGAGGGGTGCTCTAGGGCCTGGCTGACAGCTCCCTGTCCTTCCCTGACTTGGAAGCTGGACTGTCTCGCTGGGGAAATTCTGCCTGTGGACTGACCCCGGGTGGGCCCGAGCCAGGCCAGGTCCCCGAGACACTGGGGCTGTTAAGAAATGCAGTGTTCTGTGGACACACCAGCGCCCCACACGCGTGTGCTCACTGCTCTTCGTGTCTTATGGAGGGAGGTCCCTACGACTATGTTCTGGCTCAGGGCCCGGAAGCCCCAGGTCTCAGCCTCTCCCTGGTCTTCCAGGGCCCCCCTTAGCTGGTGCCCTTCCCCTCCCCAGCTTTTCCTGGGGACCTCTGGCCTTCGGCTGGCTCTTGACTGAGGCTGGGTCTTAGGGACCCCAGGGTCCCCTCCTGTCCCCATCACGGGGCTTTCGTGACCAGGAAGCTGTCTGTCTCCCTGGCTGCCGCGGCCAGCAATCTCTTTGACCCTCGGCCCCTACCAGGGGCACCCAGTATACCCCTCAGTCTGCGTCTGTCCCTCTGGGATCTCCGGGGCCTCTGGCCCTGGACTCCTCCCTGCAGCCTGGCAGAGCCCCCTCCCCGAGGACCCCCAGGTTCCTGTCCCAACTGAGCCCCTGGAATGCTGCCTCGTGTCGCTGCGGCACCTGGGCCGCCTGGTGGGCCCCACCCTCGCTCAGACCCCTTGAACTGGCCGATCACATTTCCCCACTTACCCTCCATCCCCCACAGGCCTGCAGGTTCTTCCCCCACCCTTCCCTCCCACCCTCCTCGGGGCCCTCCGTCCCCCCTCCTGGTGGCCCTGACGTCACTTCTTCTGGGACGCCCCGCTCCCCACCGGGTGCCCTGCGCCCCCCCATCAGGCCGTGTTATTGTTGTCTCTCGACTCTGAAATGCAGGTGGGTGACTACGATGACTGTCGCGTGAAGGGAGGGCGCCCCTGGCCCTGCCCCCTGCCCACCTGGGCACGGCCGGCCGGCGAGGACCTGCCTCCCGCGCAGCCGTAATGGGCACCTTCATCCCATAATCGTCTCCTGATACCTTCATACCCCTGTCACCGGCAGTTAAGTCAAAACTTGGCACGAGCCCCAGAGCGCCAGGCCAGGCCTTGCACAACACGGGGAGGGGCGCGGGGGGAGGAATCCCCGCAGGGACGCTGAGATGCACCTATTTTTAGCCTCCAGAAGAAAACTAAACCCCCCCACACACAACATGCAACACAAATATTTGTTTTTATTCTTAAAAGGGCTCGGGTGGCGGGTTTGGGGCCTGAAGCACACGCTTGGTTGAGCCACGCTGGCTTGGAGGAAGCCTCGCCTGTCCCCACACGCCGCACCCAGCGCTGCCTCCCGGGGACCCCACCCTGCGGCCCCAGCAGCCTCCCCGGGGCCCCACCCACCCCTGCTGTCCTTTAAGGAACTAGCCGGGCAACTTCCCGCCTCCCGCCTTGCTCAGCCTGCTGTCCCTCCGGCCTGGACCGCCTGCCCCTCTCTGCAGGGACAGCTGGCTTGGAAGTGCGCCGTTCTAGAAGTTGCTGCTCTGTGGAAGCCTTCCCCTGCTCCGGATTCCTTGCAGTTAGCAATGGGGGTGGGGTGGGCAAACGGCCCTACTGAGGGGCCCCATTCGGACTGTGCCGCGACAGCTCCCGAGCTGGGTCCCAGGGAAGCAGACGCGGGGAAGACATCGCCAGAGCGCTCACGGCCTCAGGGGGAGGCAGCTCGGCTTCCCTGGGAGCTGGGCGCCTGCCCCACGCACCCTTGTCCAGGGCCGCCCTGGCGAAGGACAGCACCCAGCTTCGATCAACAGACATTTACTTCCTGGGGGTTCTGAGACCAGAGTCCAAAGTCAAGGTGTCCATGGGGCTGCCTCCCTCGGGGACTTGAGGGGGGACCACTCCAGCTCCCAGTGGCGGCCAGCATCCTTGGCTTATGGCCATGTCACTCCAACCAGCACCCGCCCGTCTCTCGGTGTGGCCTGCTCCTCCGTGTGCATCGGACCCCCCTCTGCCCCTCTCAGAAGGCGCCCTGGGATGGCGTCTGGGGCCTGAGGGCAATCCAGGGTCGTCCCGCATCTCAAAACCCTTCCTCAATCACATGTCCCACGGAGGGAAACACTTAATAGGCTCTGGGATTAGAACCTGGATGTCCCTGAGGCTGACGGACCCCGTGAAGCCTCCCTGAAGACAGACTCCCCGGGAAGAGAAGCGGGCAGAGCAGGGAGGGGGCCACCAGGCAGAGGGCAGACCGGAAGGTGCTGCGCCCAGAATTTGGGTTTGGAGAGAAACACCAGCTCGCTGCATCCGAGACCAGCAGGCCGATGAGCTCCCCCCCTGCCACCCAGGGTGAAGCGGGCCTGGGTTGGCGTCACTCACACACCAGAGCACCAAGAAGCCGTGCGGGTCACCAGGGTCGCCGGCTCCGAGGGCCCTCCCTCCAGGTGTTGCCTCATTAAACATTTGTAAGCGGTGCCTCTCATCATTCTCGAGATGGCTCTGTCCCCACCTGTTTCCTCCTGCCCGGGGCTGTCTCGGTCACCTCCAACTTGGTGAGGGTCTGCACAGGACCCTGCGACTTCCTCCAGTCCCCTGACCTGCCTGTGAGGGTGGGCGAGGGATCCTCTGACTGACGGCCGCCACCTTCCTGCTCCTCAGGGCTCAGCGTGACGGTCACCGACTCAGAGATCCTTCCAGGCCCCAAACTTAGAAGGGGCCTCTTCCCCAGACCTCTCATGGAGCTCGTCCCCTGGCTTCTGGTTGGTTCCGCCAGCACGTGCACCCTCGGATGGGGCAGAGCAGAAATACTGCCGTGTTTGGTCGACCTGATGGATGGATGTGTCCCAGACATTGGTTCAGCGATGAGAAAAATGCCATCAGCACCCCAAAACAACCTAAGGGCAAAACTGAGGCTCCTAGCAGAGCGAATGCAGGGGCAACCAGAACGCTCTGGCCCAGCGAGGCCCCCTCCCCCCACCCCCGGTGCTGGGGGGGTGGGGGTGGGAGTGGGAGTGGGGGCTGGGCCTGAGGCCCTGGCTAGACTTAGGTTACAAGGTTAGGCGCTCACATGGAGTCTTGGTTCAGCGAATGCATTTATTAAGCGCCTACTGTATGCCAAGACTGCCCGGCGAACAGTGTACGAAGAACAAGGTCCAGGAATGTTCCTGTGCTGGGGGTGGCATGGAGCCCTAAGCCCATCTGCAGGGGGTGCGTACGGCTATCCTTGGGCACACAGCCCCGCGGGCCTCACCTCACAGGAAGCGGGTCTGGGGGAGGGCTCAGGGCCCAAGTTACCAGTGGCCCTTTGTTGGCCCGCATGTCGTTCCAGGTGGGTGCGGGCTGGGCTGTGCCTCCGGCGATTGTTCTCCTGTGCTCCGGGAGCCTCGGGCTCTGTGCAGGTGTCCAGGGGCTGCTGGTGGTGGGGACTCTGGCCCTCAGACCCACCGCCACAGAGCACCTCTGCTGGGGCCGGTTTTGACAGTCAAGCTTCCACAGAAGGGTTAGTTCGACAAAGGGGCTCTGCTGTTAAAAATGTCAGAAAATCGGGGTGTCTGGGTGGCGCAGTCGGCTAAGCATCTGACTCTTGGTTTCAGCTTAGGGCATGATCTTGGAGTCGAGACATCAGGCCCCGCATCAGGCTCCGTGCTTTAGCACAGAACCTGCTTCAGATTCTCTCTCCTCGCCCTCTGTGCCCCACCCCCTCCGGCTCGCTCGCTCTCAAGTGTATAAAAATAAATCTTTAAAAAAAAATGTCGGAAAACCACAAAGGGAGTCCAGCTCTGTCGTTTCATGGACGGTGCGCGGGGCTCAGAGAGGGACCTGGTCTGCTCCAGGTCACACGGGCTGCTCGGGTCCCCTGGCTCCTTCCCCAGAGGCTCCCTGAAGCTGGGCTTCCCGAACCTCCGGGCTGGCCTGGGGCAGAGCAGCCCAGCTCCAGGCCCATCGCCCCACACTCAGCGGGAGGTCCCGAAGGAAAGTTCCAGCAGAAAGCCTCAGCTGGGAGACCCTGCCCTCGAGTATTCCTAAGTGAGACCATCCCCTGGAAAACAAGTTCCAGGAATGCTCGGGGAACTTTCAGGAATGCTAATTGGTCACCGAGGTCATGGGTCAGTGTAGGCGGCACAGGGAGCCATGTTCCCGGGTGCGGTCTGGGTTCCTTGGGAGTGTGGTTCATGACGCACCTGCCACTTCCTGGGAGGGCGGGCTGCTACTGTCCCCTGCTGGGTGTCGCCCCATGGAGAGGGGAGCTCAGGCAGGGTCCCCCCGTGCCCCGTGACTGGGGGTGGGGCTCAGTGTTGATCAGTCTCATGAGGGGACAGTGGAGCCCGTGGCCCAACACGCATGAGACCCCGAGACCCCAGGCCTCCTGTTTGGAGTCCGTGGAGTGAGAAAGGCTGGGCATTGCTGGAGGATGCTGCCAGCCAGGAAACCAGACAAGGGTCCAGGGCCCAGGAAGAATCGTCTGGGGGGAGGGAGCCCTGCGGGGCTCAGACCAGGCGGGCTACCCCCGGCTTTCTAAGCAGAATTCAGCTCCTGTGGTCTAACTGGAGGGGACAGGAGAAGGACTTCTGGAGGCAAGGTTGAGGGCAGGAGAGCTCAGGGAGCTAGAGGGCCAGATGGGGGTGGGGGGCGTGGTCCCAGTGTCCGTAGGCCAGCTGGGGTTTGGGTCTAAGTGCTCGGGGCCTTGAAGATCCAGCCTGGGCCACTGACCCTGCTTCCACCCCTGGTGGCCCTGGCCACGGCCAGGGGGTCAGATCAGCGGATCCACTCATGTCTCTCACCCTGGGCTTTCAGCTCTGTCTGCCACTGACTGTCCACTTTGCCAGGGAGACTCCTCCTCCGCGGGCCCACACCCAGCACCTGCCCCCGGGCCTCCCCAAGGTGACGAGTGCAAGAAGAAAGTATTGAAGGATGGACAAAATGATGAGTGAGTAGAATGAGGGAGGGAGGGCAGAAGGGCAGGACTCTAGGCCCCATTCCCGCAGGATCATGCCAGGGGCCAGACACGGCTGAGCCCAGGCCCCTGATCTGCAGGGCCCTGCTGACTGCTGGCTTCCCGAACCCCCTAGCAGGTTCCCCGCAGGACCTGTGAATATGACCGGAGTAGCCCATACTCGAGCCCACGGGACCCGGAGCTCCTTCCCTGGTGCACCTGCATGCCCTGGGCCGGCCGGCTCACTGTTCCTTGCCTAAGGTGAACTTCCAGTCCTCTCTGCTGGGCCAGCTCCCACACATCCTCTAAGACTGGTTCATGCACGCCTCCTCCAGGAAGTCCGCAGCGTTGTGCAAACGAGGGAAGGAGCTGGGGCTCCAGGGTCCCCGGGGCTGTGAGGGAGTGTCATCCTGCCAGCACCAGCCCCGGGGTGCCCACCCGAATACAGGCCCGGAGCAGAGTCTGGGGAGCTCGCTCTGGTGAGAGGGTCTCTCGCACATGAGGGCCTGGCGCGGTGGGAGATGGTGTCCTCTTCGTCCGTGCCTGGCCCTCCTGTTTCTGCCCACACCTGGGGCGGGGCGGCCTAACCAGGCAAGCCTCAGCTTCCTCTTCTGTAAAGTGGGGATTTTCTAACCTCACGCTCCGTGAGGTCTCAAGGGCCTGGGTGAGGGCACATGGCAGGCACAGCACCAGGTATAAAGGAGGCGCTCGGCTTCCCAAAGCCGCTGCTCCACAGGGGCAGCTGTGGACGGAGCAGTTAAGTCCCAGAGCTGCGTCGAGCTCGGGAGTGTGATCGAGGCTCTTGGGACACAGGGTGGCTGCCAGGTCTGCCCCAAAGGAGGCTCTGCCTCCTCCTTGCACCTGACCTTGCCGCCCTGGGCCCCCCTAGCTCTCAGCTCCAGCAAGACTGAGGCCCTCGGGGCGCAAGGTCCTCGTCAGCCTGGGGTCTGTGCACACCCAAGGGGAAGCCCCTGGTTCCTTCAGTCCCATGAAGTCCCATGGTGCTTCATCTGTAGACGGGGCTCGCGCCCACCCTGCAAGGTCATCTCGGGGCTGCATGAGGTCCTAAGTGCCCCAGGCTGGTGGCAGAGGCTGGGCTGGTGTTAAAAGGACGATTTGATCTCTGTGGCCTCCTATTTTCTTGATGCAGCGAATATTCTCTGACCCTTCTGGGTGCCCAGCAGGGTTCGGGACCGGGCGCATGGGGGTCTCAGGCTGGATCAACGCCTGCCTCATGCCCCTCAGATCTGGTGGGCCCAGGAAGTGGCCGTGTTGTCCCAGGCCTGGGACCTTCCCAGGGTCCTCTCTGTGGGACCTCACAGACAGCCCCACTCCCTTGAGCTGCCAGAGCCTCCTGCCTTTTTCTGGGGATGCCTTGGAGCTCGGGGGGGGGAGGGGGGAGGCGATCAGGCAGGAGAGCCAGTGCTGGTGGGCCTCCGGCCTCAGGACACAGGCTCCCCTCTGGGGCCTTGGCCTCCTCCTAGCCAGGCGGATAATCCCCACCAGCCTTGTGGGAGCCGGAGCCGGGCCCTGGGAAGATGCCCCAGACCTCTGCTTGGGCCCGGGAGGGCGACCTCTGGGGTTTTCCCTGGTTGCCTCACCCTTGGGGTAATTGAGAAAGCGGCTTCCTTTTAATTAAAGCTCTGCAAAGGGTCTGAGCTCCCTAGGAAAGGGAAAGTGTAGATGCAGAATAATTAGCCAGACAAAAGGCAAATCCCCTTAGCATCTCCCTGGGCAGGTTAATTGGTTGAGGCTCTCGCCTGCCTGCCCCGGCCAGATACCCGGGCTTTCCCCAGCCTCCCGCAGCTCGCTGACCCTGAGGCCACACCTGCCCCAGTGTCCGGTGTGGGAACCCAGCGGGGGCTCCGCTTGCCCTCTGATCTGCCCCTGCCCCGCCAGGCCCTCTGCTCAGCCTCCTGGCCCCGCCCTCATCGTACCCCAGAGCCAGGGTGAGCCTGCGGGGCAGCCCTGGCCGGTCTCCCTGGGGCTCCTGCGGCCCTGGGCACGCTTTCCTATGGCCCGTTGCAGCCACAGCACCCTCTGACCCTCTGCCCGGGCTGACCCCTCCGGCGGCCACGTACCCTCACAGCAGGTCCCTGTGCTACGAATCTCTCTCCAGCTCACCCCTGTCCTTATCTGTCCCCAGATGTCGGAGGACTCAGGGTGCAGCCCAGGCCCAGCACGCGGCGGCACCCAGGACAGCCAGCCCCAGGCGAGATGCTAGTGCAGGCTGAAAATGAGGAGCATCCCTCACCAGCCCAGACGTAGGCCGGGGAGAAAGGGCTGCCTCCCGACTGTGCCTTCGGTCCGTAGGAGGGAGCTGCCTTGGAGAAACGGAAAGGTTATCGGTGAGAAAGGAAGAAGGAAGGAGGGAGCAAGGGAGAGCAGACAGACGGGAGGGGGAAGGCCTGTGGACCAGATCGCTGGCACCTTCCGGATTGGCAGACCCCCGAACCGGGCGATGCTCGCTGGGAGGCCTTGGCTAAGATCATTCTGGAACGTCTGATTTCCTGCCTTGCTCTGTGAGGCCTTCCCCCGGCTGCGGCCCGGGTAGACCCTGACGCGCAGCCACCACCGTCGCTGTCCGCAACTGTGGTCAGAGCAAGAGGTGCCCAGGTCTGCGTCTGGCGGAGGCAGTGAGGCCACTGAGGTCAGGAGAGGTCAGGGCCAAAGGTCACACTGAGCCGGGGGAGAGCAGGGGTGCAGCGGGATGGGCACAGCCCCGTCCTCCCGGCTCGGGGCCCAGTGTGGGGCCCAGACGGGGGTGGGCCCGACCCAGGTCCCCACGGGGCTCCTCGGGGCAGCCCTGAGCCCCTTCTCACTGCCCCCGCCCCGGCAGACGGTGAGTCAGCCCCACAGCTCGGTCTGAGGCCTCGGGCTGTGGTGGTGTTTCCAGTTGTGGAGAGAGGGGGACAGCTGTTTATTTTTCTTGCAGTTCCCGGGGGTGGGGGGTGGGGGCGGGGACCGGGGAAGCTGACCCTGCTGGTTCTCACTAGGCTGCGGGCTTCCCGGGAGCCCCTGCAGGAAGGGGGGGTCTCGGGGACAGGCCGCCGGGGGGGCGCGGGGGGCCTCCCTGCCACACTCCGGGGGCGGCCAGCCAAAGCCAATTCCACAGGCCAGTTCCTGGAGCGGGATGTTGGGGTTTCCGAGGTCGAGAAGGAACTGGCAAAGCTCAATTCATGATGTCACCGGCCCGGCCCCAGCCCTGGCCCAGGCCCCCGCCCTGCCACCGCCTCTGGGGGACGTGGGGCACCCTGGGGCTTGCTCAGAGCCGCCGCCATGAGGTGCCGGGGAGGACTCAGCTCCCTGCCCCGGAGCAGCCGTAGCATCCCCGCCGCTCAACACCCGGGTCGTCCCTGCGGGGGCCGCCAACCTGGCCAGCCCCTCGGGGGCGGGGACCGCGTCTCCTGGCTTCTGGGACGGGCCAAGGTGGCTTTGAGGGGAGGTTTCCTGAACCAAGAGAACATGTTTCCAAGATGCAGTGATTCACCCGTGCTGGGAGGCCCTCCCGAGACCTGCTGACCCTCCTCCCGCCGGCCCAGGGCTCAGCCCCCAGAGAGGACGGAGCCCCCTGCCCGGCCGGGGACCAAGGTGGGGTCAGTGGGGGGCACGTGTCATCTGCCGCCTGGAGCCCAGGACCCCTCCCAGGACAAGAGGATGGATGAGAGAGACCATCTCTTTCCCCTTTTCTGGGATTTCCAGTTTTCTGCCACAGACACTATTTTTTCTGGAACTTTTTAATGAAGTATAACCCACAGGAAAGTGGACACAGAAATACACAGCTCGACGAATTTTCACAAACCCAGCCCTGCACGTAACCGGCACAAGATCAGAAACAGAACATGGCCAGCTCCCAGAAGCCTTCCGATCCCCGCCTGGCTGCTGTTCCACCCTGGGGCCCAGGCTCCCGACTCCCACGGCCGTGGATCCGTTTTGCCTGTTGTATAGCCCGCACGAACGGGTCGCACGGCCTGTCCTCGCATGAACGGGTTGCACAAACGTGTCTGGCTTCTTTGTTCAACATTGTGTTTGTTTGAGAAAAAGAAGAAGAAGAAGAAAAAGAAAGNTTTGTTTGAGAAAAAGAAGAAGAAGAAGAAAAAGAAAGAGAAAGAAAGAGAGAGAGAGAGAGAGAAGGAAGGAAGGAAGGAAGGAAGGAAGGAAGGAAGGAAGGAAGGAAGGAAGGAAGGAAAGAAAGAAAGAAACCCCAAAACCAAAGGAGACCATGTGTGGGGTATGTCTCGTAGCTTGCTTGCAATAATCCTAAATACATAACTTTTTATGTATCAGTTCTACCTCACGACACAGCTGGGAAAAAGGAATGCATAAGCAAGCAAACAAAAATCGTGTTTGTGAGGTTTACCTGCCCTGTTGTGTGTGGTTGTAACTCATGTAATGCTCTTAAAATATTTAGACTATTTTTCAGAGCAGTCTTGTTTGACTAAATAAATAAATAAATAAATAAATAAATAAATAAATAAAATCATGAGGGAAAGTACAGAGTTCCTTTTTTTTTTTAAAAAAAGATTTTATTCATTTATTTGACAGAGAGAGAGAGATCACAAGTAGGCAGAGAGGCAGGCAGAGAGAGAGGAGGAAGCAGGCTCCCCACTGAGCAGGGAGCCCGATGCGGGGCTCAATCCCAGGACCCTGAGATCATGACCTAAGCCGAAGGCAGAGGCTTTAACCCACCAAGCCACCCAGGCGCCCAAGTACAGAGTTCCTACATGACCCCTCTGCCAACATCTCCCGCTTGTCACAGTTGACGAGCAGATAGGGGTCCATTATGGTTCATAAAGCACGTTGTTGACATTAGGATTCACTCTTGGTGGGGTACATTCTACAGGTTTGGACAAGTGAACGATGCCACCTCTCCACCGTCACAGCGTCCTACAGAGTATTTTCACTGCCCTAAACATCCTCAGTGTTTCACCTTTTTATTTATTTCTCTCCACCCAGCCCCTGAAAGCTGGTGCTTTTACTGTGTCCATATTCCAGACCTTTTCCAGAATGTGACACAGTGGGGTTCCTATGGTATGGAGTCTTGTCACACAGAATTCTTTCCCTTACGGCTGTGCATTTAAGAATCCTCCCTGTCTCTTCAGGGCCTGACTGCTCGTTTCCCTTTAGTGCTGGAAATATTCCATTGTCTGGGTGGACCACAGTCCATGTCTCGATCCACCTGCTGGAAATATTCCATTGTCTGGGTGGACCACAGTCCATGTCTCGATCCACCTGCTGGAAATATTCCATTGTCTGGGTGGACCACAGTCCATGTCTCGATCCACCTGCTGGAAATATTCCATTGTCTGGGTGGACCACAGTCCATGTCTCGATCCACCTGCTGGAAATATTCCATTGTCTGGGTGGACCACAGTCCATGTCTCGATCCACCTGCTGGAAATATTCCATTGTCTGGGTGGACCACAGTCCATGTCTTGATCCACCTGCTGGAAATATTCCATTGTCTGGGTGGACCACAGTCCATGTCTCGATCCACCTGCTGGAGGACAGCTTGGTTGCTTCCAAGTTGTGGCAATGACGAGTAAAGCTGCTAGAAACTTCCTCCCATCTGTGGCTTGTCTTCTCACTCTCGTGACCGTGTCTTCCTAGAGGACAAGTTTCTAGGTGTGATACATCTGGCTGATCCATTCTTTCCCTCACGGACCGAGCCTTTGGGATTGTATCTACAACGTCATCACCAAATCCAAGGTCACCTAAGTTTTCTCCTCTGTGATCTACTTCTAGGAGTTTCATGTAAAGTTTTGCATTTGACAGGTAGGTCTAAGACCTTTTTTGAGTTGGTTTTCATGAAGACTGTAAGGTCCGTGTCTAGATTTGCTGTTTCCCACGGGATGTCCGGGTGTCCCAGGGCCCTTTGTTGAAGAGCCCGTGCTGGCTCTGTCCTGTGTCTGCTCCTTTGTCAGGATCAGTGACTATATGTACGTGGGTCTATTTCCAAGCTCTCCATTCTCCTCCGTGATCCGTTTGTCCCTTTGCCAACACCACCCTGCCTCGATCACCGTAGCTTTACCGTGTTGTGTACTGTGTATCCGGTAGTTTTGTCGCAGTCTTCATGTAATATTCTTTTTAATTAAGAGAAATGACTGATGCTATTTTGAAGACCTGCCATGGTCAGAAGGGCTCTGCCTGCAGCTGGCCTGCTGTGTGGGGTGTCTCCTCTCCATCTCCGTGGTCCCTGGAAGTGACTTCTAGGCCCCAGCGGGCCTCTGGGTGGCAGGGTGGGGGTGGGGGAGTTCTTTCCAGGCTTGCGGTGAGTGAGTGTGTGTATGTGCCGAGAGGGGAGGTGGGAATTCCTCACTGGAAGCTGGGGCGGGGATCCCCACTGCTCCGAAGTGGACCACCCCCACTGTGGGCTTCCCGTAGCCATTCTAGAGAGCAGTCCCCATCAAGGCTTCCGTGGCTGGGATGGAGGAGGGAGACCTGCCCGGTGAGACCTTGGGCAGGTCACTCCCTTTTCTGAGCTCTGATTGGCTCACCTGCACACAAGGGACACGGACCCCCTGGCGGGCGAGCAATCACCATGGTTCCATGGCTCCCAGAGGGGGAGGGAGGCCCCTTGCAAACTGTGAAGTGCCAGGCAGAGCTGGGAATGTGAGAACCAGCCGGAGCATGAGCAGGTGAGCCCGGCTGCCAGGGGCTCCATGGGGTGGTCCGAGAAGGCGGTGGAGATGGGCCGGGAGGGGCAGTCTCCAGGCACCCCTGCCCCTCACTCACAGGCCGAGGCAGCAGGGACCCCAGAGGCTGGAACAGGCCAGGCACACTGGGCGTGGGAGGAGCTGGGTCCTTGGACCCAGTTCTTCCGCCTCTGGGCACCAGCCCGCTCCCTAGCCATCCACCTGGAGAAGAGCCTTGTTGCCCAGATGGAAACCCACGGCCAAGGCCGCAGAGAGCACCGCGCAGACGCCTGGCTCCTCAGGCCCCCTGGGCAGCCCTGTAGGCGCCCTCAGCGAAGGTGCAGGTGAGAAGCAAGGCGCTAAGGCGGGGTGCCAACCCCGCCGCCCACCCCCACTCTGTGCCCGGCCCCCCTGCCCCCAGCGAGCATCAGGCACCCGAGACAAAGGCCGGCCTCCCTGTGGCAGGGGGGCCCTCGGCCCAGCACCCCAGGTCGTCACTCTCCGGACCCTCTCCACAGGGCGGGCCCCGCCGTGACCCCCGGGGCACAGGTGGACACTGGGGCACAGGGACTGAGTCCAGGGGTGACCTCCTGACCCTGTGAGCTACACCGTGCCCAGAGCATGTGGCCCGGAGCTCACCTGGACAGGTTGGCTCCCAGATCCTCGGGACAAGCACTTCTGGTCGGCCTCCCACCCACACTTTCATTTGTTACATGAGTTCATTTCATTTCAGCACACCCAGCAGGCCTGCGGGGGGCCGGGCGCTCTCCCCTACGTCAGGATAAGGAATCTGAGGCCCAGAGCTCTGGAGCAGCCTGGTCAGACCCACTTGGCCACAAAAGGGTGGTGAAGGCTGAGCTTAGAGTCCCTGACCCCAGGGCCTGGCTCTTCTGACGACCCTGACCTTGACTCTGTCAGGGACTGCAGGGCCTCTTCGGGACCCTCCCCCACTGGGGCCTGAGTTCCCCTCTCGGGCCTGGACCCCACATCAGCCCGTGAACCCCCACCCCCCTGCTCAAATCTCTAGACGGTCATCTGCTCCCAGCAGGTGCACCTGGGCCCCGAGCCTGGCCTGAGCACCTCCGAAGCCAACGCCTCCACCCCCAGAGTGGAGCCCCGGCTGCCTAGAGCCTGGTGGGTGCTCCGTTAAGGACATTTCAGGGAATAGGACTGGAAAAGGAGGAAAGGGTACACATCCTGACAGCTCTGGAACTCCAGGTCTTGGAGTTTGGCCCTTGTTCTCTGGGCAGTTTGGGAGCCATGGAAGGTTCTGGAGCTTGAGGAGGGGGTTGGAGGACATCACCCAGTGGGCCCATGGGATTCCCTATAATTTACAAGCCGCTCTTGGGACTTCTGTTTCCTGGACTAGGAGAAAGTTACCCTAGTAGGGGCAGGAGTGACGCTTCACCAAGCCGAGGCACAGGACCCCTCTCATGGGTGCTGGGCGCATAGTAGGGGAACGGCCTCTGAGGCTCCTTCTGAAAACCCGACACCTGGCTATGTCCCTGGATGTGAGGACCGGGGCGCTCTTGGTGACTGGACAGCTCCTCACGTGACAGACCTGGAGCTGAGGCGCAGGCCGGCCCGCGGCGGAGCCTCCCGGCCCGGACGGGACAGCGCCCAGTAGGCCTGAGAAAAATCACTTGTTAGGTGGAAGGAGCCAGCCCAGGTCCCGAAGAAAGACATTTTCAAAACTGGCCAAACTGATTGCAGGTAACAAGTTTACCGAAGCAGGTGGCTGTCCCATCAGTTTTTACAAGAAGCTGTGCCCTCCCGGTCTGCTCGTCCGCCGAGGCCTGGCTGCCTGGCCCAGCGGAGTCCGTGGGCAGCAACGGGCAGTGGGCTGGCCCGACGTGGGCCTTCCTCAGTGGGAGCCCTGGCCTCACCTTCCCCGCTCAGTCCATCTCCCATCGCCAGTCCCCCAGCCCTCGACACACGACCCGTCCTCCCCCCAAGAGGGAGGACTCCAGGGACCTGGGTGCTATCGGGTCTCTGGCAAGCCAGTGGCTTCTGTCTGGGTCTCAGTTTCCCTCTGTGGGAGGAAACAGCTCTTCCCAGAATCTAGCTGGACAGGGTCCTGTGACTCCCCACCCTGGCCTGTCATGTACCTGTGTCCCCTTGGGCTCCCACCACTGACGGGCTAAGGAGGCAGCCCCAGGGGGAAGGGCAGAGCCCCAGGGGACAGGGGTCTCAGGACCGGCCAGATGGAAACGCCTCTGGGCCTTGGGGGCTAAACTCAGCATCCTCGGGGAGAGAGCATAGGCAGGGTCAAGGCCAGAGGGTGGCCGGGGTCCTCCGGTGCCCAGCGGCTTCTCCCCTGTGTCCTTCAGAGGGATCCCCCCCACTGGGACTGCTCTTCCCAGGCCCAAGCAGGGAGAGGGGCTCCCGACCTCTGTGCAGCACAGACCACATCTCTCTGCCCCCACCAAACCCCTGACCTTCCGGCTGACCTGCCTGACCTCAGACCCCACCTGCGTCCTTTCCTCTTTTGTCCGCCAGGCTGACTCCTACTCATCTTCCAAGAAAAAGCTCCAGAGCCCCTCCTCCAGGAAGCTCTCCCTCCTTCCTCCCTGCCAACGTCTCTGATGAGGGAGACCCACGGGCCTTGGGAGCCCCGTCGGGGGTCAGGGAGGCGTCCTATAGGAGGTGATGGTGGTTTAAGTGAAGACAGGAGGAAGGAGCTGTAGGAGGAAGGCCAGGCGGGCCTGTCAGAGGACCCTCGCCGCTCGGAGTCTACTCTGGGTTTACTGGCTTATGCCCTTGCTCCCCTTTCTGGGCTGGGGAGCCTCCGGGGACGGGGCTGGGCTGAATCCTCTCCAAGGGCCTGGTGCCCACCGGAGGCGCCCGATCCTGCTGGCAGCACGGGTGAGTGAACGAGGAGGCAAGAGAAAGTCAGATGGCCTGGGAGCCCCTCGCCAGTGGGGCGCGTCCTCTGGGAGGGGCCTGTGGGTGCGGGACTGTGTTAGGTCCCTCACGGCAGGCGGGCGTGACCCAGCCTCCCACGTTTCTACGGTGATGACAGGGCAGCGGAGTGGTGGAGGAAGGGGTTCTGGAGCCCCCGCCCGTTCCCGCCCTGGCTCCAGCCTTCCCCCCTCCAGGACTTGGCTCGCTCAGCTTCCCTGTGCTCGGCAGGCCGACGGGAAGCCCCCGGCCAGGTTACAATGCCAAGACCAAGCATCAGGGTCAGTGTGCTGACGTGGCTGTCGGATGACGTCACAGGAAGGTGCACGCGGGGGCGGGGCTCCTGGGCTTCCCCGCAGCGCTGCCCAGGGGACCACGAGACCCTCACGCCGGTCCTGCGGCGACGCCAGGAGCAGGTCGGGGCGGCACGGTGCCGGGCCAGCCCGGACGCAGGCTCCAAACCCGTCGGTGCTGGGTGCTGCCCCGGGGCAGGGACGGAAGCCCCACGGGAGGGGGGACCCCACGGGGGAAGGATGCAGACCCCAGGCCCAGTGAGGGACAGAGGGGCCAGCCTTGGGCAGGGAGGTCAGGGAAGAGGAATGAATGACTTACGGTCTGAACAAGGTCGCTTTTGGAGAGCTAAAGCGGGGAGGAACTGAAAATCATTTAAATTGTTCATTGCTTGGATGTTTATTTATTGGCCAAGGCATCAATTTTATCAAAGGGGTGGGTCTCCCAAGTAGTTCTATTCAAAACCTTGTTATTTATTTATTTATTTATTTATTTATTTATTTATTTATTATTTACGATTACTTATAATTATAAATATTTATATATTATATATTATGTTTATATATTATATATTATTATATATTTATATAAACACATTTGTATAAATATAATTATTTATAATTATAATTATATTATGTGTAAATTATATATTATTTATTTACTCACTTTTAAAAGATGTATGTACTCGGGAGGGGAGGGGGAGGGGGAGAGGCAGAATCGCCAGCAAATGCCCCACTGAGTGCAGAGCCTGACTTGGGGCTCCGGCCTGCGCCAGTGAGGTCAGGACCTGGGCCGAAATCAAGAGTTGAACAGAGCCACGCAGGTGCCCGTAGATTCAAGGCCTATTTAAAAACAATACAACTATTTCTGACAGAGTTGAAACAAATCACGTTAGTGCACACGAAGGCACATTGAAAAAGCAAGGGTGTCCCGTGCGTTGATTACCGGGACATGAAAACGTAACGTGTGTAGAATGTCAATTCTCAATCACACCACGTCTTTGAGCCCCATCTGTCCCTTTGTCCCTGTGTTTCTCTGCCCAGTGTGTGTGTGTTTAATAAGGTCTAATTATTTTTAGGGCTGATTTTCATCAATTTTCCTGTAACCATCAAAGTTGCTTATAATGATCCCCAAAGGTGCACGTGTCGGCACCTTCATCGCACGCTTCTCTCGGGTGATGGTGGGGCACCCGCTGACCCAGAGCCAACCCCGTCAAGGGAGGGAGAGCTCGGTTCTGATGTTTTACACTGAAACGTGGAAGCGCCTCAGCCCAAACGTTCTCCCAGCCACGGTCTTCGGCCTCCGTCCAGGGCGCAAATATTCCACAAAGACAAACGGTAAAAGCCAAGTCTCATCCGGACAAGTATCTCTGTTTATGACTCCTCTAAACGAGTCTTACAAATTTACGTGCTGGAAAACAGAGGGCCGTCTCGATTCCACCCCGTTTCGATCTAGAGCATAAACCTACCGGGTGAAGTGGTCAGCGGACGCGCCCGGCAGATGCTTCCCCAGCCCAGAGGTTCCAGCGGCGACCATCCGTCTCGAGAATCTCTCACCAGCTGGTGGGCCGGCTCTCGCTCCTCCTCGCTCGCTCGCTCGCTTCTGTAGGGATGAATGTTAATGCCTTCGGGTTTGCAAGCTGCATTTCCAATCCTCACAGTCCCAGAAAGATTTCCAACGCTGAAGTTTCTGGGAGCTCCTTTTGCTAAATAGGAGCTGAAAGATTCCTAGCTGATTTCTTTCATGAATTGCAAGGGAAAGTTAGAGGAACCCCTTTCACGATCACTCGACTGCGAACACCCAAGGTCTCCTGGGTTGATTCAGGCAGCAGCTCTCCCAAGCCGAGGGCCAGGGGGGCAGTGGGCAGCACGTGTTCTGCTGGCCCCGGGGACGTCTTTGTGCCATGGCGCGTCACCCCAGAAATGTGGCCATTCATCTGTGACCTGGGCCAAAAGCCGGTGGTAAAGGCTGATCAGCACAGCCCCTGATGGGTAGCTTAGTGGTTACAGAATCTGCGTGTGTCACGACCGGGCACGTTCCCACTCTGTGGGTTTGTGAGTGTAATAGGAACATCGCTTTTACCGCTGGAGTCTTTACCGCGGTCACCCTGCAGGAAGAAAGGATTCTGTCGTCATGTTGCACTTGTAGCTGAACTCACAAGGGCATTCACCACCACACCCCCTGAGTCCTCCCGGCAGGAGGGACTCCTGAAAGCTTTCCTGGAATTGCATGAAAGGGGTAGGAACGTCTCTTGGCTTTGTCTGTTGGAGATTTGTTGGCCATGTCCTGGGAGCGGGGACGGTCAGCCCCTATGTGTCCCGAGTCTCCCCATGTGTCCCCAGGGTTCTCCCCAGATTGGCCCAGCTTCTGCTGCTGACGGTCCTGGACGGGTTGCCTGCACCCCGGGAACCGGAGACTGAGAAGGGGGGTCCCTGCAGGCCCCTGGGCTTCAGTGGTTGAGAGCTGCCCCAGTCCTTGGACTCTGAAGACGTGGGCTCTGAGCCGGTGGGTGGCAAGGAGCAAGGGGAGGCGGGACTGAGCCCGGGGTCTGGCCGTACTAGCCTGGTAGGGTGAGACCAAGGACATGACCAAAAGAACTCGTGTGGAGAAGGGCCAAGCAGGGCCGTGACAGGCGGTGGTGACTCCGTGGGGTGTCCCAGCACCAAAGCCTCTTCTCCCACAGCCCGACAAGCCCCCAGCCTGGCTCCATACCCAGGCTGTGCTCCATGCACTGTTTCCGGCACCTCTGTGACCCCTGAGCCCTTGTGTGCCCAGCTTTCATGCCTTGTGAGGTTCCAGGGAACACAGTTTGGGAATCATTAGGCAATTCCGGCATGAAAGGCTTTTGCAGTGAGCGCTCTTTTCGGAGATGGTGGGGCCGGGATGAGTGGACACAGCCCTGCCCATGGAGGCAGCTGCTGGGTTTCTCAGCCACGGATGCTGCCAGTCTCCTCTTCAACCCCTGGCTGGTGCTTTCCCTCTGCCTCAGTTTCTCCACTTGTACAACGAGGTGACTGCCTGGCAGGCTGCCCCCTCTCCTGCTGTGGCCGCTGATTCCCCGGAGCCTGGGACACACTGGGCAGAAAGGGACAGATGAGGCTCCTGACAGGGTCCCACTCAGGTCTGCTGGCCGCCTCCGGCTCCCCGCCAGGCCCTCCCCCAGCAGAGCCCAAACCCCTCAAGCCACAGCTGCCAGACCAGCTCCCGATGGGAGGGCCCACGAGCAGGCACGAGAACCAGGCCCCATGTTACTGCAGAGGCTGGCCCTGCACCGACGAGCTCCAGGCAGCTGCTGTCCAGAGCTGGGGGGTCCGGGCGGGGGTCCGGCCGGGGGTCCGGCCGGGGGTCCGGCCGGGGCTCTCTTGGATGTTTTGTGTGGCCGAGGGGATCTCTAGGGGCTCAGCCCTCCCCTTCTCTGGCCTTCTGTCTGTCCGTCCAGAAACAGGAGCCGCCAAGGGCTATCTGGACAGTGCCAAGGAGGGGACGGCCACACCTGGGGGCCAGTGACACGGCTCGGACCATGAGGAGGCAGAGGGGTCCATGCCTACCTTACAGATGGGGAAGCTACAGTCAAGGGAGCAGGGGAGGGGCCCGGAGCCTCTCGTGTCGCAGGGCCCCTGGCTGGAAGAGGCCCTTACTCCTCTACATCCCTCAGCTGCGTGCTCGGTGCTGGCGTTCCAGGCGCTGTGGGCCGAGCATGAGCAAGACAGACCAGGGAGCAGGTGCCTCCAGGACGGCTGCTCCAGCGCGAGACAGGAACAGAGTCAAGGGAAGGGCAGGCGAGGTAGGAGGGAGGACTGTCCGTCCCAGTTCAAGGGGACCCGTTGGAGGGTTGCGAGCTTTGCCCACCAGCAGAGGCCAGGGTGTCAAGGAAGAAGTGAGGAGCCACCAGGAGAGGGAGAGCGGTGGCTGAGTCCGCGGGACGGAGCAGGATGGTGGGTTCCAGATTCTAGACATCTCTTGAAGGTAGAGCCTACAGAATTTGCTGAGGGGGTGTGACATCTCTTGAAGGTAGAGCCTACAGGATTTGCTGAGGGGGTGTGACATCTCTTGAAGGTAGAGCCTACAGGATTTGCTGAGGGGGTGTGGGGTGTCAAAGAGGAAAAGGAGGCAAGGAAGGTCAAGGGTTTTGTCCGAGCCTTTGGAAGGAAAGAGGGCTTCCTTCCTGAGACAGGGAGGACTGGGGTCAGAGCAGGGGAGGATGGTGTGCTCAGGGACAAGGTGCTCGAAGGAGAAATGGGAGTGCTCTTGGGCTGGCACTTGGTCTTAGATCTGATGGGATCATGGTTGAGGGAGTGTTGGATCTAACCCTCTGGGCCTAGTGGGTGTCTCCCTTTCTCTCTACAGCAGCCTGATTACTGCACGCGTCCCAACACGTCTGCTCTGCTCCCACGCACACATGCCCGGCACTCTCATGCTATCTACTGGGTGCAGGGAGCCCTGTGGGCGGGGGAGGATGGGGAAGCAAGGTTCGGAGCGGTGGTAACGTGCCCCAGGCCTCAGAGCCAGCGCTGGGATTTGGACAGGGGGTGTCAGAGGCCAAAGCCGCTGTTTTTCCAGGGCTCACGCCTGCCTCGGGGCCTGTGGGAATTTTCTCTCCGGGGCGGGGGCGCAGAGTCCAGCCGATGGAGACGAAAGGGCCACATGCTTTTTGTGGTTGAATTATCCAAACACTGAATCGCTCCGTCCGCCCGGGTGGCTGTGAACGGGCCGGCTTTGTCCAGTCCTGAGAACAGCGGTGGCGGGCAGGGCCAGACAAAGGCGGGCGCTGACACGGACTTTTCCATGGTCCGGCAGAGAAAGAAAGGCCTGATGGACAAAGCCCGGCCGAGTCAATGGGGCGGGGCAGGGGCTCCGGCGTTAGTCACGGCGGGGCTGGCGGGAGGGGCCGGGGCGAGGGGCCCCCACCCCAGCTCCCCGCCAGCCGGCCAGAGCGGTCGGTCGGGTGGGAACAGAATGGCAGGCGCTGACTTGCTGATGGCCTTCCCTGTCCTGGGGACAGCTCTCAGGGCGGCGAGCGCCCCCCACCCCGCAGCTTCCGCGTAAGCCCCAGGGGAGGCCTCCAGGGACGCCAAGAGGCCACCTAGGTTCCCAGTGCCACCAGCACCCACTCTGCCTGGCCCCCAGGCCTGGTCCCGCGTCCCGGACAGCGCCGAGCCTGGGTGTGCAAGGCCTCCCCAGCCCAGCGGCCAGTGACCCCTCAGAGGAGCCTCGCGACTAGCTCAACCCAACCTCTTAAAAAACGTGTGTGTGACGGGGGCTGAGAGATGGGCACAGCGAGTTCAGGCTGGGGGCCCCCTTGGGCTCACCCCTCTGTTCACAGGGACCAAGAATCAACCACAGGCCAACGGCCAAGCCTGCGGGCTCAGCACAAGGACGGAGGTTCAGGGAAGGGTAGGTGGAGGGAGGGTCCAGGACAGGAGTGGACTGGGGGGGGAGG